>OY725339.1:30711567-31311567 GCA_963243735.1 Neocrepidodera transversa
AAATCAATTGATCATGAAAAAAACAATAATTTATTTACTTGTTTATTATACACCAAACGGGGCTATTATGATCACATCTACAAGAATAACCCTATCCTTGTAAATATAAAAGTTTCAAATGGCTAAACATAAATAGAGCATCTGTGAGACAGGTGAATGTAATAGCAGAATATTACCCCATTTTGGATTCTCCGTTCTGGCTTTCTGTATAGCCTGTTTAAACCATAAAAGAAAATATATATATACCAGACCCGACAGTATAAGCTAATACTCGAAGATCAAGCTGTTTCATAAAATGTACTAGATTTCGTTTTCCTTCACAAATTTATGTTTTCCGATAGTCCAGTTCATAATTTAAAAAATATGAGGATTAAGTATAACATAAGTCAACTCAAATTTTTGTCCGCTGCTTATCACCTAATATAGAGAATTATAAAAAAATTATAATTTATAATTATTAAGATTAATTGCCTGTTTTTAGTAGTTATGTTTATTGTATGTTTCTTAAAGTGCCTTTGAAAGAAATATTAACAGTTTTGCCACTATAAGAAACTGATAGGGCTTTTTTAGTTTCTCTAGTATTATTTAGGTTTGGATCCGATCATTTTTAGTTTAAAAATTAGGTAAATATAATTTGTTTTTGAACAACCGTCAAAAGTTCAATTTGTTTTCATAAAAGACATTTTTGTACTAGCAAGAATCTTTGAATAAAACCAAATTTATATTATATCAATTATAAAGATAACAAATCTCCTATTTTGGTATCCCCTGTATACTATATTTTACATTGGAAAAAAGCTTAATTTAAATTAAGCTATACACAGAAACAATAAATGCACAGTGTTAAAATTTATTATACCATAATATTGACAATATTTTTGTCTTTATTCACTCTGTAAAATATTTTAAAATTACCAAGATGGCGAAAAAATTCTTAGCCCTGAAACGATACTTTACTTTATTGATAATAAATAAGTAATGAAATTTAAGCTCAAATCTTTTTATGATGGGTTCGTTCCACGAATAGAATTCGAAATATATCAGAAGTAGAATATTAAATAAAAAAATTTTTGGGCGCCAGTCTAATTGATTTTTTGATGTTATTTGAAACAATTGACAAAAAAACTATATATGTATTTCAAAATCCGTCCTTTCTTTTTTTTTCCGGGTTTAAGGAAATTAAACTCAAATTAAACGTTATATTTGTTTATTTCACGATAAAAAAGTTCCAGAGATTTTTCACCTTCTTAAAAAAAAAAACTTAGCTTTTCTTGGGGTTTCTCTTATCTTCCTTCTCCAGAGGATACTGGATAGCTTGGTCCAAAAACGTAGCCCAGGAAAAAAATATCAAAGGAACACAAGCTTGATCCAAAAGAACGTAGTCCCCAAAAAAACTGTAGTCCAAGAAAAAAAAAACTTAATCCAAAGGAAAAACTGAAGTCCAGAGGAAAAACGAAGTTCAAAGGAAAAAGGAAAAAGGAAAAACTGAAGTCCAGAGGAAAAAAAAACCCTATAAAATGAGGGGGAGAAAAATAGAAATCTTCAGTAAGCGACATGAACGATATAAAGTTAATTATTTTGACTGAGTAGGCAAAGAGAAGAACATTATTAACACGGGAAAGACATTTTAAAGGAATATCAAGAGAAGAGAGGGACATGAGGCAAGGAAATAAGAAGGGGATATCAAGCGAGTATGAAATTAAAATATATTGAGTAGAGGAATAATGAAAATACAGGGTGGTACAAAAAAACGTAACAGCCCCACTTTTTGTAACTTTTATAGTCGTTTTTGAGCTCTCAGAGTCCGAAAATGCAAAACAAATCCATCCGGACGGCTGTTGGTCTGTCTGTCTCTCTGTCTGTCTGTCTACCTATTCTTCTATCTGTCTGGATGAAAACTATATATCTCTCGAACGAATGCTCCGATCGAATTTTGGTTTTCTTAAGAGAAAAACCCTATTGAATCGAACAGCGTTATCCGGTACCCTCCATATAAACTAAAGTGATTTGCATAGGAAAACTTTTTTCCAGTTCAAATTTTTAGAACACTTTCTTTGTCACATAATGTATAATATTGTATGAGTTTGGCCAGGATCGCACTAGCCATTCCGGGCACAACCGTTTGATCATCCGTAGAATTTGATTTTTAATTTGGGTCACTGTGAAAATCGTTGTTTTTGGGATTTTGGGATTTTTCAAGGTTATTTTAGGTTTTATATAGGGTAATTCGCTTACATTATAAAAATTTTGAAGTATGCCAAAAACTTTGAAAAAGTAAATTTTTTTTTGGTTCTAAATTGTGATAATTATATTTGGACTTGAAAAATAGTGTTTTGTTCATATTGCTTTGGATATTGATGTAGATTAATTAAACCACAAATGTGCTTGATGAAAACTGTTAATAGTCTTTATCTACAACTATTGTATATTATCTCCATTACATATACGATTTTTGATAGGTAATATAATAATAATAATAATAATGTTTATTCACATAAAATTCAAATTACATTAGTTACAATACAAAATAAATACATATAAAATATAAATAGATGAATGAATAAAATAAATAAATATTTGCAAATAAACAAAGAAACACAGATAAGCCACTTGTATATGTGCTTAAAAAAATTACATAATCGATTTTTAGATAGCCACAGTCAGGCAAAAGTTTACAAATTCGGGAAAAGTCTTAATTGAGTGAAAAGTCGTAATTGAGCTATAATTTTTATTATTTTTTTTTATCTGCTGATATTAAATAGTTTTTTTTTTATTTTAACAAAGTTTTTGATTTACTAAATCGGAGAATAACTTCCTATCTGTGTTTAATATCCACTTTTTTAATTCTTATATGAAATATAACGTTTTTTATATGTCAGGTGTTCAGGAATAAGTGTGAATATCCGCGGGGCTAAATAATCTACTTGCCTTTGACCAATAGTTTTCTCACTACGGGGAAATCATATTTCTCGTTTGTGTCGGATGTTGTATGAAGGTGCGATTTTTTCTAAGATTATTTTGCCACTATGAATATTTAACAATATTTTTTTGCAAAATAATTGCCTAAAATCCAGCACTCCCAAGTTCTTTATATAAGGAATTTGAAGGTTATGATCTTTTCTTATTATTATTTTTAAAATCCATTTCTGTAAAGTGTTTAGTTGATTTAAGTAACAGTCATTTACACCTCCCCATCCCAACAGTCCATCGGATAGAAGTGATTCTACCAAGGAAAAATATAATATTTTTAGGTTATTTATTCCAAGAAAATCTCGAAGGTAGCTAAACCTAGTTAAATGTCCTCTGATTTTTCTTATGTAGTGTCATTGTATATGATGGCTGTATCATCGGCAAAACTTATAATTTTTTTAGCTGTATTTAGACTGAACAGGCTGTTAACATAATTGATGAAGAGGATGGGCTCCAGTACCGTGCCTTGAGGAACTCCAAATCGAACAGTTTCAGATGAACTTAAAATCCCGTTTATTTCAACTTTTTGTTCTCTATCAGTAACTACGTAATAGTTGGTAAGTGTTTCTCTTATTCCATATTTATACAATTTTCGCATAAGTCCTGTATGACTAACCGTGTCAAATGCCTTCGAGAGGTCAAGAAATATGCAGATAGCGGGAATTTTTTTATCCATATGTTCATATATAAGAGATGTTAGTTTGTATATTGCATCTTCAGTACTTCTCCCATCCCTAAAACCATATTGACAATCGGAAAGTACGCCAAACCTATTCAAAAATTTGTACAATCTATTCTTTAAAATTCGCTCAATTATTTTAGAAATATTTGAAATCAGGGAAACCGGTCTATAGTTTTCCATTTTTAAGCTGTCTCCACTTTTGTAAAGTGGTTTTATAATAGCTGATTTTAGTTCTCGTGGAAAGTACCCCGCACTGAAACATTTGTTTATTATGTAATTTAATGGATTTGAAATTTCTGTTGCTATTTTCTGATTTTATTTTATCCATTCCTGGTGATTTTTTTGTTTTTTGTTTTTTGATTAAATTTAACACTTCATTTTCGTTTGTTGGATACAAGTACATAGTATTTTCCAGAAAATCTATATTTTCCGTATAATTATTTTTGGCATTTTGGAATATTTTTGGCAAGTTTTTCTCCAAGTTCACTATAATAAATATTAAATTTATTTGCGATATCTTGAATATTTGTTATTTTTTCCATCACTTAGTGTAATCGAGTCAATTTTTTTTTAGATTTATTTTTGCCACAAATCTCATCTACACAGTTCTATAACGATGCTGATGAATTCGAATTATTTTTTTATTATTTTAGAGAAGTAAAGATTTTTTGCTTTTTTAATTCCTTTTTGTACGATTTATACCTGTCTATTAGAATTATGTTATTTGGATAAGATAATACTTTTTTATATAATTTATTTTTTTCGTTTATAGATTTAACTAGTCCTGGTGTCATCCAACTTTTTAGAATTGTTTTTTTTAATTTTAATTTTTACGAGTTTTGTATGTTTATGAATGTAAGATTGCAAAAGTTTAATAAAAGAATTTGTAATTTTCTCTATACTGTTTTCTTTATATAATGTTTCCCATGATTATCTTTATAATCTGTATAAAGCTTAAATTTTTTTGTATTATTTTTGTTAGTTTCATTGGTTTTATCAATGTCACAAATAAGTGCTATTGGGCAATGATCAGTAATATGATATCGAAAAGTAAATGATTTTAAGTTAATACTGGTAGTTTTACTGGTATTGCAGATAAAAAAATGATTTAAACACGTAAAACTTAATACTCTAGTGAAGTCATTTATATATGACAAGTATCCAAAATAATATTTTTATATTCTTCATTATAATCACCAGTATTTATTAGATCTATGTTAATATCTCCAGTAATAATATTGTTTTTTTTACCTTTTAATTTTCTTGTCACTCTTGTAGAAAATTGTCCTGTTTTGATACAAGTAGTGGTTGTGGATGAAGCTGGATTCTCAGAAAGTTCAGTATCTATGAAGTGGTAAAAAAATGTTGGATCTACAATTTTATCTACACTATATTTAATTCCACGAGTAGTTCATTATTTTTTATTTTGCCGATTATGTTTTTCTCTCTTAATTTCTTTAAAGCTTTGTACAGCAATTTTCTATCTCTATATTCTTCCTGTGAATAGTCCTTTGAAATAAAAACGCTAGTTCCTTTATGTTGTCTAGCTTTTTCAAATATTGCTTCTAGCTGTTTTTTATATATAAACTCAATTACCATTGGTCTCGGCTTGTCCTGGTTTGAATCTTTTTTTCCAATCCTGTAAAAGTCTTTTACATCATGAAATTTGGTTTCAATGTTACAATTTCCTTCAATTAGTTCCACAAAATTTTGAATTACGTTTATATCATCTTTGTCCTCTTTTAAACCATATGCAATTAATTTATATTGTTTAGTTTTGCTTTCGTTGGTGCGAATTCTATTTTTCAGTATTTGAACTTCATCTTACAATTTTGAGTTGGCTGCTCTTAATCCTTGTATTTCCTTATTGACGCTTGTTTTTAATTCAGAAATTTCGTGGAGTGATTCATTTTTTTTGTTTTTCCAATTCAGATTTAATAGATTTGTTACTATCTACCACAGTTTGTAGAAGTTTGTAAATATCACTACTTGTTACATTAGTTTTTTATTTGCCAAGCGATAAAATTCTTGACTATAAACACTTGTTTTATATCGAATAATTTGTTACAATAATTTGCTTTAAGTGCGGTTTTCCAGTTATTGTTGCAAACATATCAAATTTTACCTTTAGATTTCGAAAGATGAACCTCTTTTACAACTTCACATGAAATTTCACAGTTCTATTTGCACTTTCTACCACTTTTATTTAAGCTTTGTTTAAGGGCTGAGAAACACGTCCAACACTATCTATGGACTTAAAATATTATGGACAATTGAATAATAATGATAGTTCGATTAAGTAATATTTAGTACTCAATCGATTTGTCAAATTCAGCTAAAACGTCAGAATAATAAAAGGGATAAATCAAGATTTTGTGAAAATGGGTATATGTCACTGACATAATTTATCACTATACAGCTTTGTATGAAGAAAGATGTATTTGTGGTCGACAAATTAAATAATATGTCCGTGCATCAACAATATTTAAACTAAAAGTAATACTGGTTGCCTACCATGTAGGAACTGATCTATTGACCAAGCAAACATCAAAAAGTAAAACGATTTGAAATTATGGTTATGTACTTGCTCTACTTGATATAAGTCAATAGTGTCAATTGAAAGTCATAATTAAGGCACTTATCAAGGTAAGAGATTTGTTTGCAAAAGCTCGATTTAAAAAATCATTTATATGCTTTATTAAAAAGTTCTTTAATACCAACAAACTTTATATTAGATTTACAATAACACCCATATTCAAGAACGATCCTATGCGTTCCCACAGTATGATAGAACCCACAGCGGACGAAATTTTATTTCATAAACGTCACTTGAGTGTTGACCGACACTATGCAACTATTTAATTGCACCCTTGGCCAAAGTTATTCATGAGCTACTTTTACGAACGCATAGTGTGAGTGTAATATCAAATTTATTACCTCGAAATTAAACTGATTATTTTATGAATAGAGTATGTATTTCTTCTATTTTCTATTACGTATTTTGGTAAAAATGATTAGTAGTGATGAATAATTCGATAATTACTTGGACGATCAAGTGGTGCTCACTAACCAAACTGATAAGGATTTCTTTTTCGCCTGAAGAAAAAACTACTTTTTTAGTTAAAAGTTAAAGTTCAAGACTTAATTGAAAAGTAAAAAAGGTGACTTTATTAAAAGAAATTTTAAATAAAGTATCTTGTATTAAATTTTTTTACCCAATTTTATAGAGAGTTATTGTAGTGACATTCTTAGTTTAATACTTTATATTGACAATTTCTAAACCTCTCGGAGAAGAATAACACCGTCCTCATATTTAAGACAAAGACTTCTTTTATCCTTTTCGACCATCATTAAGTAATTTACCAGAAAGTATCAGACAGGAACAGGTCAAATAAAAAGGTTATTGGTTATAATTATTAATTAACAAAACATAACATATAGATTCATGACCTATAATATTAATTGTCTTCAGTCATAATAATATCAAAATTTTTATTAAAAATCAGCTGCAGATTTTCCGCCTAGTGAGATATCCGTGTTTAGAAAAGAATATTAACAAAAAAATCCTAGACACAAAATCAACACACGGTTATTTGACGTTAGTTATTTTTGACGATTGCCATTTTAAATGCGCGTAGATAACAAACTGAAGTTAGTTCGGAAACCGACCAATCAAAACAACGTATCTTTCCCTATGCGTTCACTGAGTGAAGAAATACTTAAGTGTTGTTTATGAAACGCGCTTATGGTTATCTCCCACACTGTGAGAAATCAGACACTTTGCAGTGAGAACGATTATACTTACCTAAGTGTGGTTCTTGAATACGGGTGTGAGTCTATTAAGAATAACTAATGTAATTTTTAATAATTGTTATATTAATAAAAATTAACTTTTTGAATTTTGTCAACATATAGTGCGCTTTTTATTAACTAAATAGTTGTAGATAAAGTATTCAACTAGCGCATAATGGCTACTACCCACTCAGATCATTACAACTCTCGCCTGCGCCTCGTGTTACAACTATCATCTTCATGGGTAATAGCCGCCATTATGCGCTTGTTGAATAACATACTATTCCTTTATTATATTTTATACAGACGCACTTTTTTTAATACATATATTTATTTTTTAAATTTATAAAAAGTAAATCGAATAACAATATACCAGTAACTTATACTCATAATAAATTTAATCTTAAATGTATATTTTTGTACCGTTTTGCACTAAAACTAAGTACATTTATCAATAATTTAACTACTTTTTGCACAAACAAAACAACAAACGTGTTTTTGAATTACACGGTTTGGTACTTAAATTCGAGAATAAAATTGCTTCATATATAAATAATTCATATCTACCGTTTTGCGACTGCATTCGAATACAATGGGGAATGTTTTATTATCCAGTTTGAATTAATAGAGATAAATTAAATTGAGTATTTGTAATTGACATTCACATTTGTCGGCTATTTATTACTTTACAAAAGTTCGTTTATCGTTACCAGCTATAGAAAAAAAAAATTATGACAAATAATAAAATGGATTAGTTTTATTGAGACACATGTAATAGTTTATAAAATTGGATAAATATTTTTAATGTGTTTTGTTTTTTAATAAAAACAGAGTGTTAAATTTGACATATTTATTAATATTATTATTTACTATTACCAAATAATCCAAAAGAAAACAGGAATGGAATATTAAAACAATGGCTAGGAATAAATATAAAAAATATGTATTAAAATAGAAATTACTGAACAAAAATAAATAAAGAAAATCAGAAGAAATACGTATAATTATTATGTGTGATTTTTTTTGATATGTTTTAGGGAGTTATCGATTTTTACATATTCAGGATATCGCTTTCGCCAAATTTCTACAGAATATGCGTCTTGTCTTTAAGTCACGTAAATTATAAAAAAAATTTTAAACATTTTCAAAGGGGGCTACCATGCAGCTAAAGTGGGGCGCTGAAAAAAAAATTTGGGCTCCCCCATCCTAAATGTGCGAAGTCCGATTTTTATTAATACAAAAATAAAATCCTAAAAAAACCGGGGGCAGTTATTGCCTGTCTATTACTTACTATAACAAAAAAAAATATTGCAAAATAGTATACTTTCTACTTTTTAAATTATTTATAAGTATGAATTTTTGTGACATGTTTTTAAATGTTTTAGGAATTATCGGTTTGTAAATTATTCTGGAACACGCTTCCACCATTTTTTAAAATACAAAAAGAAAATTTCAAAAATAGGAAGGGCAGTTATTGTCCCTACCGATCACTTTTTATAAAAAAAAATAATCCAAAAAGTGTAAATTTTTTTGAAATGTTTTAGGAATTATCGGTTTGTAAATCATTCAGGATAACGCTTTCACCATTTTTTAAAATACAAAAAAAAAATTTCAAAAATAGGAAGGGCAGTTATTGTCTGTCTATTACTTTCTATAACCAAAAAAATTAAACAAAATAGTATACTTTCCACTTTTTAAATTATTTATAAGCATGAATTTTTTTGACATGTTTTTAAATGTTTTAGTTAGGAATTGTCGGTTTGTAAATCATACTGGAACACGCTTCCACCATTTTTTAAAGTACAAAAATTTCAAAAATAGGAAGGGCAGTTATTGTCCCTACCTATCACTTTTTATAAAACAAATAATCCAAAAAGTATGAATTTTTTTGAAATGCTTTAGGAATTATCGGTTTGTAAATTATTCAGGATTACGCTTTCACCATTTTTTAAAATAAAAAAAGAAAATTTCAAAAATAGGAAGGGTAGTTATTGTCTATCTATTACTTTCTATAACCAAAAAAATTAAACAAAATAGTGTACTTTCTACTTTTTAAATTATTTATAAGCATGAATTTTTTTGACATGTTTTTTAATGTTTTAGGAATTATCGGTTTGTAAATCATTCTGGAACACGCTTCCACCATTTTTTAAAATACAAAAAGAAAATTTCATAAATAGGAAGGGCAGTTATTGTCTGTCTATTACTTTCTAAAACAAAAAAATCGTTTGTGTCGCCCGAAAACTTTCCCGACGAGTATCCACGAATATTTTTTCAGTTATTTCAACTTTTGAATTTTTTTTATTTTTGACAAGTGACAGTTGGAGAAATAATATTGACTGTTCTGAATGGAGTTTTTCAAGGGATTTTAGACGACATATTGCATGTCCAATTCCGTGACATATTGCTTCTGTCATTTTTTGATAGTGATACTTCCGTTTGACAGATCTTGTACAAAAACTAATGGGTTCTTCCGACATAACCCAAACACACATACCAAATTTCAGCACAATCGGATTAATACTTCTTCAGATGATGAATTTTCAAATTTTGACATTTTTTAAGCTCGTCACAATACTTTCCCTTCTAGGAGGTGGGTCGGGAAAGTAAAAAATTATACAAAATAGTATACTTTTTACTTTTTAAATTATTTATAAGTATGAATTTTTTTGACATGTTTTAAAATGTTTTAGGAATTATCGGTTTGTAAATTATTCGGATTACGCTTTAACCATTTTTTGAAATACAAAAAGAAAATTTCAAAAATAGGAAGGGCAATTATTGTCTCTACCTATCACTTTTTATAAAAACAAATCAAAATAGTTAACCTTCCATTAATTAATTATAATAACATATAGGTACCTACCAATTAAAGAAAAATCGGTTGTTTCGCCTAAAACTTTCCCGACGAGTAACCAGGCACGAGTAATTTTTCAGATATTTAATGTTAAAAGTTTCATGCTATGGTATATTTTTTTTTTTTAGGTTGTCAAAATCCATCTACCAAATTTAAGCTTAATCGGATTAAGTTCCGATCTACGTTAGACATATCCTTAACTCCAAATTACAAGGTTAATAAAGTTTTCAGTAAAGATCAAGAAAAAATTCTAAAAGACTACTATTAATACTGTGCTTTGCTATTTTATGGGCTATCTACGAAAGACTGTCGAAAGATTGCATACCAAATGGCAACAGCAAATAATTTGTGAATGCCAGACTCTTGCAAACAGAAAGAATTTGCAGGAAAAGATTGACTTCAACTGTTCAGGAGCAAACATACAACGCTTAGCCTCAGAAAACCTGAGGCGTACAGTCTAGCAAGAGCTACTTCATTTAATAGAGCAAATCTAAATACATTTTTTAACAATTTGAAGAGACTTATAAAAATGAACAATTCTTTTGCGAATGGAACGCTTGTGTATAATTTAGACGAAACTTCTACAACCACTGTCCAATGACCTCAGAAAGTGATTGCACCGAAAGGACGTAAAAGTCTTGGAAGAATAGTTGTAATAAGACTAAAGTCGTATTTAAAAATTTTATAAATAGAAAATAAGGAAAAAAGAAACTAGATACAAATATAATTTTTTTTGCGTAAAACAACCAACCATCCAGTATAAATTATTTTCATACCATTAGTATACAAAAAAAAATAGTTTTTTTTGCATGCAACTTTATAATCTAGGCCAAGGAAAAATAACTATGCTATAAGCACATTTATCGCAACCATAATGGTATCGAAATTAATAACAAGTTTTGGCACTGTCACGTAACGTAATGCAAATCAACAAAAAAAATGTTGAATCAACAATAGTACGAAAAAACGCGGCGCATCCCTTTTTTGAGACGAAAAAAATTCTTCAGTCGGTAATTCCTGCTCCGTTGGTCAAGAACAAAAAAAAGGGAGATTCGAAAAAATCTGCCCATCGTGTATCGGCGTGTGGCAGTTTTTCTGAGAGAATTTCGAAAATTAGGAGTGCAAGGACCGCCAAGGGACTACGATTGAGATTTTCGCATGGTAAGTCGACTAAATTATCCATTTGTTTTACTACACATTTTACTAGAGAGAAATTTTGATGGAGTTAGCAGACAAAGTGCCACTGAAGATTCCTATAAGGATAAAACATGTATGGTAATGGTCGGAATGTATAGTTTCGAAAACTTATTCTATTTGTTTTTGAGTATATTTTATAGTTTAAACTAGAATTCCGTGGCTCTAAAAAAATAGTCAACTTTGTGTGTTAAATTCCTTCTGAACAAACGTCATAATTTAAAATATATTATTTATCATAATGTCATTTTAAGCATTTGGCCGGACTTTATGACCTTTTATCGACAATTCCCAGGGGGGACAAAACAACACTTATTTATTTTACACTCCGGAGACCTTCCGAGTGTGTTGGATGGGGGGTACGTCAACACTTGCCGAAAATGGGACTTGGCTCAGGCCCCACTATCATTATGGTTGGGTTTTCTACTTCGTTAAATGTGTTTTAAACACCCGTTTTATCGATTTTTATCATTCCCTTAGAACCTTTCGTTTTTTATTTTATGTAGCCTTAAAAATTTTTTCCGTCTCCAAATTTTTCTTCAAAACTCCATCACCCTTTCTGATGCGCATCAACTTTATGCATTTTTGCAATTTGTAATTCAATTACTTCATTTTACTTATATGGCCTGATGATAGCTAATTAGCCGAAACTAGTTGCCGTTTTTTCATTAAATTCATTGTGGTACATGACTTTGAGTTTCAGTACTTTTATTGAACACATGACCACATTTGGGATATGGATAACCTGTTATATTTAATATCATCTGTATTTTTACCAACTAATTTTTTTAGTTATCCATTTAATTAAAAAAAATTTAAATAATTTTGTAGATTTACTGAAAATGATTGACATAATTCTAGATTTTCGAAATATTGGAAGTACTAAGTAAACTCACCAAGTATTTATCTACTGGTGAATCACTGATAACTAACTTTAATGATGCAGAAAACCTATTTAGGTTAGGTTTGAAATCTTTCTCTAACTCTTGATGCACTAATTTCAATTGAAAGCTGGTTCGTAGGTTCATTGTTTTGGATTTTGATGCAAAAAATGATATTTAATAAAGAACAAATGCTTCACCTGCTTATTGTATTTATTGATCTATGAATAATGAGCGACGTTACATAAATACATCTATTTACAATTGTACCTTATGACGGTACAAGTAAACTCATGGGTCAAGTTCGCTGAATTTATAATTCGTACTGTACCTACAGATCCCTGGACTATTACACTATTAACAACTAATTTACACTATTAACTATTGCACTTAATATAGTATTAAATTTGGCAACTGAGGAAAAGGAACTAGGAGTGAATATGACTTAACCGTCAAGAGGAAGAATATGGAATAAATGTTTAAGGCGTTTCGAAAAGGGACTGAGTAGGTAGTAAAATAAATATCTTTCCTGGCCGATATAGGGTAGTGAACGCAACAAATCCACAACAAGAGAGGACGGACTTACTTATTGAAGTACTTTTAACATATTCAAGCCTGTTGAAGTTCCTAACTTCAATACAAGTAAAGAGTAAATAATTTATAAAAGAAGTGACAAAAAAAGGAAATGAAAACTAATTTACAACCTAATCAATATTACTTAAAAAAATTGGGAGACTATATAATTTTTTGATAGAAGAAGTAAAGGATGTTCTTGCTCTTCCGAAATATCTGAATTTTGCAAACGTTCGTCAACACAAAGAAAGAGCCTAAGTTATTAAGAGGAAGAATGATTTTATTAGAAAGGACCAGCTCTTGAGCAGAATGCATTTCGTTGACAGCCAAGAGACCAGTAAGTTTGGTACTTGGTCGTTTGGAGCTGAATACAAATCAGAGTACATAAACCATAGTATGTAGTAATCTATAGAATTGGGAGAATTTTGCAAATAATTGAGACCAAAATTCATTTTGATAATTTAAATTTGAAGAGCAGCCTGTCATTGTTCCGGGACTTCCGTAAGATAAGTTTTCAAATAAAGTTTGGATATATTTAGACAGAACTAAGAGAGAAATTAGGGTTCATGCCACCAAAAGTGTTATTATGAGCTCTGGAAATAATATTCCTCGGAATAAAAGGTCTGCAGAATTTTTGGATTAACTGATGTGCCGCTGGGTTTAGGTTCTGCTGCATATACAAAAAAATCCGGCGAGGACAGATAAAAGGGTGTGTAACCTATTCCAAAGCAAAATAAAGATAAAAAAGAATATTTTTGCAAAAAGAATGGAGGTTGTATGACAATTATTAACGGAGAGAGGATAATTAATGCTGGATTTGAAAATTAGACGGAGCTAAGTGACTTCGCTACAGTATTGTCAAAATAAGTAGTTCTAAAATATATACAAGCAGCATATGCCTTTAAACTATTATCTGCAAAACCATGAACTTCAATTTTAATCATCGATTTTGGTAAAAATAGGAAGCCCGAATTTTTTTAATTTTTTAAAAACGGAATAGCGTTTATAAATGCTTTCGATTCCTTGACAAACTCAAAATTTAAACGTTCATACCAGGACAACTTTGATTGCCATAACTTTTGCATGAGTGTTTTGTCTATAATTATAAATGGACCTAAAAATCTTAAGTGGTCAAACATTTGAGCTATAATAAACAACGCTTTACGCTTTGTCAGAATTTCGTAAGAAGGAATTTTGGGCCGTGAAATGGAGAAATTATCCACTAATGGGTTCCATGAGGGTTCAAATACATGGTTACGATTATTTTCCATTTTGATTTCGTAATCAATCGGATCGTGTGATTTGCCATAAAGTCTCCTAAACTTGGAGGAATTTGTAGACAATCTGTGTAAGAGGAAATCAGATAAATTTAATATATTATTTAATACATTAATGGAGGTTACTAGCTCTATCCAGGAGGAGCAACCATATGTAATATAATCGACATGGATATTATGCAACAAGGCATCTATACCTAATGGATATTTTGTTCCGTAATTGGAAGAAGCAATTTTTTATAAACACTGGTAGCCAGAAAAGTGGTGCATGTAACGCCATATGTTATTATATATAGTTGAATGCAGTGAAATGGCTCCTCAGGGTGGTCTCTTCAGAACATATTTTAGAGGGGTCTATAATCAGTTTTATCCTTTACGTGATGATACTGTTTATCATATTACACAGCGATGGGGCAAAAAAATATTTTGACTTAAATCGAAAGGTAAATAAAAACCATGTTTTAGTGAAAAATATTCATCAGTGAATTTCTTATATTCAACAAATAAATTTGGATTAGCAAGGACGCGTTTTTCTAAATTGATAAATCGTCTTTTAGCGATGTAAAAGGAATTAACAAATTTTAAGTAATCAAGGTAATACTTGGACATCTACTTGGAAGGCACCGTTTTCTAATCTTTAATGATTTTGAATAAAACTTTGTTCAGCCAACTCGTCATTATGTGATAGGATTTCAACTTGAAGAAGCTTTTCAACTTCCCAGAATCTGGATAATATTTAATCTAACGAAGTCTTAGGATCAATGTCTATTTCTTGACAAAAAACAAAACGCTTTTGGCTGATTTAGGAAATGATTGCGAAGGTCTAACCTCCAATAATCCAAACAAACCTGTTAAAAACTGTTCCATAGCTCTTAAAAGCTGTTCGAGCGCTGTTAAAACCTTTTCGAGATCTGTTAAAAGCGGTTCGAGAGCAGTTACAAGCTGTTTGAGAGCTGTAAAAAGCTGTTCGAGAGCTGTTAATAGCTGTTCGAGAGCTGGTAATAGCTGTTCGAGAGCTGCTTAAAGCTGTTCAAGAGCTGTTAAAAGCTGTTCGAGAGCTGTTAAAAGTTGTTCAAGACCTGTTCAAAGCTGTTCTTCGAGACCTGTTAAAAGCTGTTTGAGAGCTGTTAAAAGCGGTTCGAGAGTTGTTAAAAGTTGTTCGAGACCTGTTCGAGACGAAGTGGTGCAGAACCGGCAGCGTCCTTGAGTGTGACAAAAAATTAACAGAAGGGACCTTAGGGATTTCCCATGTTATGTTCCATAAGAAGTGGGCCAGAACACCCATAGCTATTCTACTTACAATGAAAAATAAATTAAATTTAAATGTCTAATTAAAAGTAGAAATTAATTTTAAGTACCATGCAATTAATTTATTTTAATAATATTAAAATAATATATTTGAAATATGTCAATAAAAATATAAGAATAGACGAACAAATTACTTTTATACGGCCATGGATTAATTTATCGTATAAAATAATATAGTCAAATAAAATAAAATTAAAAATTAAATTAATGTCAATAAAACCTAAACAAAAGTCATAAAAATGTAAAATTCAATAAACGTTCATATTACGTTACCAGTAAAAAACTTTTCATTTTACCATTTAAAAATGGTTTAGGCAATGTAAAAAAATACGTAAAATATACCGGTATTATATATTATATTACATTTCTAAACACACACCCAGAAAAATACCCATGTATTTTTTGTCATTTTGCTGTGTAAAAAAATTGTTTATTTACACTACAGAATTGTTCGAAATTATATTACAGCTGTGTGTAAAAATTTTCATATGTTTTGTGTACGTGATAATGTGTAATTTTCATAAGAAAGTTGTTCATACACAGGAAGTCTGGAATCTTTTTAACCAGAAACTGTGTATATTTATAAACATTTATCCTAAAAAAATCTTTAGAAATCTGGTAGTAAAATTCAACAGCAAATAAACATTTTTTCCACACAAATTATAATATATATTGAGTATGTTTGATACACAATTGTGTAGAAATACAGACGCGCTAAAAATGGCGCCTTTTTCTGACCATTTGTCGTTAGTCTAGCCATGTTGCCATATTACTTATAAGATATTTTATAGAAATAATATCTCTAAAGAAATGAAATTAATACAATTGGTAAAAACAATTAATATTGCCCAATAGGTAGACAATTTTTATTTAACTTGTACATTTGCACATTTGTTGTCGAAATATCATTAAAACACGCTTCAAAAATCATCTACAATAGTATATTGTTTAACGAGTAAGGAATGGTAGTTATTTCCCAAGGGTATGAAGTTTGCAGCATTCGCCTGCGGCTCATGCTGCAAATCATACGAGTGGGAAATTAGCATTCCATGCGAGTTAAACACTATACTTTTTCTACGGCTGTAATAGATAATAGCGAAATGATTTAACAAATAACATGAATTTCAAATTTAACGTCATTCAAAATTTCTATTTAGGTACAATTAAAATATCAATTACACTTAGTATAAATGAGAAGTTTTGAAAATGATTTGTAGGACTTTTCATATTTTTCCTTAGATAATTATAGAATTAAACTTAAGCATGCCTGATTTGGGGCACAGCTATATAAATATACGAAAATAGAACTGTCATTACTTGAAATTGACATTCCATTAAAGACCTGATTTATTGAAATAATTACACAATGAATTATTGTGTTATCAGATACGGAAATGAAATTGGAGACATACAATGTACCTCATTGATCTATCAGGAACAGTTAAGAAAGAGCAGTTTTGTATTATAGCCGTAGAAAAAATAAATTAAAATACACATCACGCTTTTTTAGCGCGATGTGGCAACATAACAGCGCTTCGACCATCTCAATGTCTCAGTCGTTTGCTTTTGCTGTGTAGTTTGTTTTGCGATTTGATACCCTAGAATAAATTATGAGCAAGTGGAAAAACATTTTACAGATAGGCAAATATGTAAGTAAATACCAAATTTTCATTATTGATTTATTTAATAACCATTTTTAATTATAATTTAAGAGAATCTAATTGACCACAAGATCTTAGAAAATAGGACATAAAACCACATTATGGAACTAATTCTGATTTAAGGATTAAAATAAATGATCAGGAAGTTCAACTGAATGAGGTATTTATAAATGAGAACTTTTATCGGTTTTTATTAAAGAAGGCAGTTATTTTTGCTATAATTATTGTAGTAATATTTTAATAAACATTTATTAGTGTTTTAATTCCTAATATAGTTTAGTATTTTTGTTCTTGTTGATTTGTATTTTTGTTTTTAATGTTATATTCTCAATTATCAGAAATAAATTATTTTACCCACTTTTTTATTTAAATACACAATCTATAAATTATTTTAACCACTTTATTATTCAAATCTAAATATTTGGATATAAAAGTTGTATTATTTTTGTGATCACATGGATATTTTTCGTTTTATAAAATAAAAATATTTATGATATTAATTTGGCATTTTTTTAATCTTTTTCCAATTTCAGAAAAAATGTGTAACCTCTTCTTGGTAGGTAAAAATATTTCTAATATAGTTATGATTTTTATACAAATTATAATACTATTAAACAAATATTCTATAGATTTTCTCTAAACAATATATTATGTACAAAAAGCATATTTCAATTTTTAGTGAAACTACACAGCATTGTGTTAAAAGATAAAGGTATTGGTTTTACTAACCCTACATAAGTATACATAAATGTGTTAAAATATGCACACCCTATTCACATTTATTGCACAAATTATGTAAGTATTAACCCTAATTTGTGTAAAATTTCTACAGTCTAAATTAAATAAAAAAATATACTGTTGGAATATACTACACAATCTTGTGTACAAAAATCATATACTTGTGTACTTTATGTTCAAAAAGTTTATTATAATAATAACCACAATGTGTTTACTTGTCAAACAATTGTTGATACTAATTTCACAAATCTAATAAAATTATTTCTATTTAGCATGTATAAAAAATCAAAAATTTAATGCAAAATAATACAAAACTTTTAAATTAAAAACCAATAAAGTGTAGTACACAATTTGCTAAACAATTCTTACACAAATTGATTCTGTGCCCATTCCAGAAACAAATTATACAGATAATGTTTACAATTGTTGATTATAGATGCACACATTTTTAAGTGTGCAGTCAAAACAAAAGATATGGTAAACGTTAAAATCTAGTTACTCAATATAGTCAAGTAAACGTTGGGAATTTGATTAAAATTAACGATCAAGTGAGCGACATTTGCCCGAAAAATTAACGTTCCGTAATGAGTTATTCTTTCAATTTCATATGTTTATTGGGTATTGAATATCCTACTAACTGCGCCAAATAAGTTTTGGAAAATTATTAAAAAAACATTTGTTTAAAATAGATAAATCTGCAATTCGGTAAAAATACATTACCGTTTAACGAAAAATTTCGAAATAACAAATAATTCAGAGCGTTTCGTTAAAAATAACAAATTATATCATATCCTGTATATTATCATAAATCTTTTTAAAAATACAGTATTATACCATTTTGACAATATGAAATTATTGTTTTCCAAACTTTTGCTAAACGTAAATTTAAAATGTAAATCTAAATAAAACCCAGCTTTGTTTCTAATCCACCTAAATCTTCATTTTTTCCCTTTTACTTCACTCCAATAACATATTACACTTAACCTGTTAGCCTCCCCTCGTTAAATCCATCTTACCTGTGAATTATGGGTCCAATAAATAGCCGGCGGCGGTTCGGGGCTGTGTTTCACGATACAAGTGAGGTTCATAGTGCTGCCCTTGTTGATATACATTTCCGGGCCACCGAGGAGGGTCGTTATCGGTTCTGAAACAAGGTATTACGTCTGGTTAGGTCGAATGTGGAGCACGTTTAAGTGTATATAGTTGGGGAAAAGGTGTAGTAAATAAAGGAAAGAAATATGGAATCACAATAAAGTAAATAAGTAAAGATAAAAACTTATACCAATACAAATAATTTTTTGTACGTAATTCAAAGTAAACATTTACGCTATAAAATTTATTTATTTTTACGTTTTCACGTTACCATAAAGTACAAATAAAGTTTTTTGTTAAAAATTATATCAAGTACAAATATTGTCTTTTATTAGATTGAGAAACACAATTAAATATTTTGTTAAAAGTTTTTTATACTAAATTAAAAAGAAATACTAACACCTAAGTAAAATTAAAAAATAGATAATGCTCGGGTTTATAAATGTGAACAAATTTTAATTTAAGGATTTAAAAAAAATATATAAATATATTTATGTTTAAAATTAATGATTTAATTAGTTTTGGCGTTTTCTTTATATTTTTCATCAAAGTTCTTAAAATTATTGAAATTTTTTTGCTTCTGTTTCTTACAGTTGTGTTTTGCTTTATATTTTCCCCCTTTTTTTCTCATATTTATTTATTGTCCCATTTTATGCACTTTTTATATTTTTGTTTTTTTGCCCCTTGTTTGCTCTTTTTCCCAGTTTTTCCTAATTTTTTCTTTTTGTTTTTGTTCCACTTTTTTTGTTTTCTGCCGTACTTTTTTTTGTTTGCCCCAATTTTTTTTTGTTTTTATCTCACTTTTTACATGTTTTTATTGCACTTTTGTTTTTTGTTAAATATTTATTTATGATCCCTTTTTTTTATTGGTTCCATCTGTTTTGTAATATTTATTTTTTCCTCGTTTTGTCTCACCCTTGAATTTTGATCAGATTTCTGTAATAATAATAATTCCTTTACTGTTAATCATGTATTAAAGCGTTTTCACCCTTAATAACCAACCCTTGTAGACCACTGCATTTTATGTATAAATTAACTAAAAAGATGTATATGTTTGTTTATACATATAGTATAAAAGTCCGTTAGAAGGTGTTCATCACGTATTGTGAGTTCCTTTCTTTTTCTATCTTCTATTAAGTGTATTTATGTTTATGTCACTAAGATGTAAGATGTAAGAAATATACAGAACATAGACAAAATAATGAATGGTTCAAAATTTATATAAATATCGTGACCTCTAATTTCTTTTAAAAAATGAATTTTGGCTTTAAGCGATAACTCCGTTTCCCTTTGAGCTATTTCATGATTTCGAAAATCATGTTGTAGGGAATATCATGGACTACAAGGTCATATCAATTTCAATATTCTTGCCTCTTTTAGTTTCAGAGAGCTTTGAGTTTAAAAGGCTCGGAAAAATTTAACCTTCGCGCAAATACATACACATTTGAATGGTCATATATCATTTAATTTTTGTGCAAAATTTTCAGTGAAAAATAAATTTTATCGTTAAGAACAACTTTTTACGCGTTTTTATAACTTTTAAAGTTATTTTGAAAAAAAATTATTTTTTCAAAATTATTCTCCTGGTAATGGCATTAGTTTTATTTCTCACATGTACATCAATTCAGGAACCCATCTTATTTTCATCATAACTCTTTCAATTTTTGTGTTAGACACTTTTACCACTGCTCATTTTAAATGTCTCTTTGAGTACTTTAAAACAGGTTTTATGAGATTTCCCGGAAACATTTCTCGTATTCGGTTATTTAACGTTTAAATCTTCGAATAAATTTACCGGCAAACAACTCGCTTCCTGTTGCGTCTAAAATAAGCAAACAAATTTTTTTGTTTATTTATAAGCTTCATTTTTAATAAATTTTTTTTTTTTTTATAAAATGTATGGTTTTTGAGATATTGAGGAAAACTGTAAAAACCATGGTTTTTTTTTGACATTTTCAATCACGAATAACTCTACAAGTATTAAGCTATTAAAAAACTTTATCGTCCATTTTTTGCTGAAAATTAGTTTATCAATCGATTTACGGAGTAATTTAAATTTGTAAAGGATAGAATTCGCCCACGGTGTTATTTTACAACTACTGTCAATGTTTCAAATCAATCGGTGCAGTTTAAAAAAATTCGGAGCAAAAAAAGTTTAGTGACTGGACTACCATTTCTGTCCTACTTGTGTTTTTACCCAATTTTCCCCCCAACTATTTTCCCAACAGTGTTATTTGGTCATATTATTTCCCTTTTTTTCTTTCGTCTGTTTTTTGCCTCGTTTTTTTTTCTCACACTTGTTTTTATCCCAATTTTTCCCCACTTTTTTTACAACTATAGTATTTTCTCCTTTTTTTATTGGTTTGTTTACAACTATTGTTTTTTTGCCCCATGTTTTGTACCTTACTCCTGTTTTGCCCAACTTTGTTCCCGACTGTTTTTTTTTGTCTTTTGTTCCCCTTTTTTTGCCCCACTTGCTTTTGTTTTCGCCCCACTATTTTTAGTCTTTTGATCCACTTTTTCCATTTAATTTTTGGCTGTCTTTTTTTGTGTTTCTTTTAAATATTCGTGAGGAAAAAAAATTCTTCCAATAATTTATGCTCGTGTGGTATTCGATAAAAAAATGTCACACTGCGAGTAGAAATCAAATATGACATTTGAAATAAATTTCATCGGCCAAGATATTGTTGTTGTTGACATATGTTGATATGTGAATCGGGTGTGGGAGATCTCAACTGCACTGAGGTTCTTAGCCTATTGTGCCCCGCCAGTTATCACATCAGACCAACACTATTGACAAAATCAAGAACAGTTCTGATGTTACCTTCCGGTATCTCTTCGGGTTCGGGATACTGTACCCTTTCCCTGTTTAAGTCCCGACAATATAGCATAATATATGAAGAGGTGTTTTGCCCCGTCCTAACATCTCCTATATAGGAAATCTTCCGATACTCCTATGAGGTTTAGGTGTATTGTAAGCCAGCAGTGTCCTGTCAGAATACCTAGTGCAGTTTAAAGTTCTCGTATATTTAGGCATAACAGCAGATTATCTCTGATCTTCTATGAGTATTTTGGACTGTCTTAGTCCATTCAATATTCCCTGTGATTGTTCTTTAATTTTCTTTATGTGTTTGTAGGAAATACCACAAGTAGGTTGCGGTCCAATTAAAGGCTTTTCGACTCCTTTACCAGGCAGGCGGTCTTCCTCTTCATTTCCTTCTATGCCCTCATGCCCAGGTAGCCATTCAAGAGTTATCTTGTTATGTTCTGTGAGGGTATTTAGGTTTTTATGATGGTCTAATACTATTTGGGACTGTTTTTCCACCCTTTTCATTGCTTTAAGGGATGTTTGACTACCTGTGAGTATACGGATTCTCTTCCTTTCGCAACATTGCGTTTATACAAACATTTATCGAAAAAATTTTCGCTTAAGAGACCGTTGCCATAGATCCCAGGTTCAGAATGGATATTCACTCTGAGTTAATAAGATAGAATCCAGCATCTGCTCTGTCTTCTGTTTCTATTTCTGATAGGTCTATTGGTATTAATAGTACATAGAAATACTTGGGATATACAGTGTAGGATTTTAAAACTATGCATTCCGACAAAGTACCACTGATGATTCCCATAAGGATGAAACATGTATGGTAATGGTCGGAATGTATAATTTCAAAAACTTACTCTATTTGTTTTTAATTTTATTAGGAGCTGCCCGCTCCCCCATAAGGCATTATGATGGTGGATGGTTCCTCTACCTACCGGCAACCAAGTCTACAGGATTTTATCCTATTAAACGGCATGCCCAGTTTGTACCCATCAACCTTACGATAGATGTCGTGACTATGTATCATTTTGATTATTATTTGATTTAAATTAATTAATTTTTTTTTAATATTAGGTAGTTATTACCTATCTACTTACCTAAGGGCCGCTGACACTGGATCTATGTTATATTTGATGTTATATTTTCTTACTGTACACAGGGAGATTTATTATAAAGCCATTTATTTATATGAAATTGAATATTTGACAGTCTTTAAAGAAGTCAGTCACTGCACTATACTGATTAAGAAGTCTGAGTATGTTTTTGAGAGTTCCACTAAGATCGTGCTTCAGGTGGGCTACATATTCTAAAAGTATATGCTAACCCATTACAGAATTCACAAGTAAGGGGAGTGTTCTGAAGATATAAGGTAACCATGGGTGAGCCGGGAGTGACCTATCCTGAGTCTTCTTATAGCACTTTTTTCTTTTCTTTTCATTGGAGGCATCTACTGAGCGGTAACAGAGGATTGAATTTTATGTAATTTTGTGTTACGTGTATTCCAATGTGTTTGCAAAGTTTGAATCATCAATTGTGGAGCTGTTAATTTTAAGTCTTGATGCAGTTCAATTTGTTCCATTGGCAAGTTGGAGGAACAAGCTTCTTTTGCTGCTTGATCTGCGTCATCGTTGTCAGAAATTCCTCAATGGGAAGGGATCCAAATAATATTTACTAAGATACCTTTAGTATAAAGGTAATGGTAGGCGTCGGAGATGTATTGAACTAATGAATGTTGTGAGTAATTTTTTTGCTAGAGTGTAATAACGAGAGGAACTATATGAATATGGTAAGTTTACTATATTCTACTGGATTCCTTAAAGCTTGTAGTATTCTCAATAATTCCACTGTGTGTATACTACATATATCAAGAAGTTTCTATGTTGCTATTGTTGTATCCAGTGTAGTGATAGCACATCCGTTGCAATGAACTCCTTTGATAGCGTCAGTGTATAAGATTCAGTCGAATTTCTGGGTATTTATCAGTTCATTGAATTTTTGTTTGAACACTATGTAAGGTGTTTCGCACTTGTTGTATTTGCTTAAGCTTATGTTTAATATAAGTAGTCTCTTGGTCCACAGGGGAGTTTAAGAGAATTTTGTCAGAGTTGTAAGTGTAAGTTTTTGGTGTTTTAGAAGATTATATAATATTCGTGGAGCTGAAAGTGATGTGCGAGGTCAATTTTTACGAGGTTGTTGTATATTATTAATTTGAATACTGGGTTATGTGAGTTTGCTGATATTCTGGAAAAATAAGAGAATAGTTGGAGTTCTCGACGGATAAAAAGAGGTGGTGCAGAAGATTCAAGAAATTTAAGATGGGTTTTGCAAGAGCTCATATATAGTATACTTCCGGAATCTAATTTCTAACGGATAAGAGATCTGTAAATTCTTACAAGTGTTTCTTCTTCTGCTTCCCATTGGCGATGTTCTACTAATTTCAATATATTAATCTTTTTTAATGTGTTGTCTTCATGCAAACTTTTTATTAAAAGTCACTCCTAGGATTTTATGCTGATCAACTACTTGTAGTAGGTTCCCATTCAGAATTAGTTTTGGAGGAAGAAGGTTGTGTCTTTTTACTGAACTGAATTACTTTAGATTTACTTGTTCAGAAGTGAAGACCAGACCTTACAGACCACTTTTAGATGCTATCTATAGCGATTTGAAGTAAAGTAAAAATACTGGTTGTGACTTTACCTTTAGAGTAGACAATATGGTCGTCTGCATATAAAATAAATTTAACAGGACGGATTATTCAAGATCAGATCCTTAGCAGAAATAAAGTGGTGCTAAGAACCGAGCTTTTTGGTACTCCTTTTCTGGTTTATAAAGACTTTAAAAGATTTGTTGTTAAGGAAGTTTTATAGAAAGAAGAACATTTCCAGTTAAGGTTTTGAATTTTTTGAAGAAATTTTTACTAATTGAATCGAAAGCGCTGTCAATGTCTAGACTAACTGCGGCTATATTATTTTTACTTTCCATAGCTTCTTAGATATCTGTATGAAGAGTAATCAGTTTATCAAATGTACATCTATTTAGTCTAAAGCCTGCTTGTGTCGGAAATAAAAGGTCGTGAGCTTCTAAGAGCCATTTTTTCAAGAATTTTACATAGCCTACAGGTTAGGGAAATTGGTCTAAAGAAATTTGGTAGGTTAGGTTCAATGTGAGAGGAATGTTGTGGCTCACCCCTATGGACTATAATTAACCATACAATCCACACCTTCTAACGAAGTATATGGTTGATTTAGGTGAAGCTTCCTTGAAGACGGTAGGCTCCAACTGTACAAACCCAAACGTACGAAGCCTATTCATTTCCAGGGCAGGGCAGGAGAATAAGATATGCTCCGCCATTTCGTCTTCCACACTGAAGAAGTGACAGTCCGATGTTTGACTCAGACCTAGCTTCTTCATATGGTACCGCAGAGGACAGTGCCCTGTAAGCAGTCCAATTAGAATGCGTAGATCACTTCTACTCCATTCTAGGATCTGCGATAGGTTGCTACAAGAGGGTTTGACTATAAATGCCTTAGAGTGAGCTAACTCAGGAATATTTTTCCACTGCTGGAGAGTTTTCATCTTGGACCATTTGCAGGTAGTGTCTTTGGCACTGCTTTTGGTTATGGCGAAGAATGATTCTGGTCCAATGAACTCGGATTCTGTACCTCTTCTCGCAAGAGTGTCGGCTTTCTCATTGCCCTTCACCCCTTCATGCCCAGGTACCCAGAGTAGGGTTACTCTGTTACTAGTAGCGATCCAAGTATTCGATGCAGTTCCACACCAGTTTCGAGTCCAGCCGGTTGGAGCTCAGTGCTTTTAAAGCTGCCTGGCTGTCTGATAAAATGTAAATACTTTTGTTGACAAGATGATGGTTAGCCAACTCTCTTGCACACAATTATATAGTGAAAACCTATGCCTGAAAGATGGTAGCATACATGCCGGGGCTTACTGTGATGTCAACTCTCGGTTTTATGCTGTACACTCCGGCTCCAACACCACTTGGGGTCTTTGAACCATCTGTGTACAGTACATAAGCCGTCCCTGGAAAGAGGATCTCCCCCTTTTACCATTCGTCTCTTCTCGGAAGGACGTTAAAGGACTTCTATATATGAGTTCTTGGGGACAGTACATCCGAAACCATTCCGAGAGTGTGGTGAGTACTCATCTCTCGCAGTAGCCCAGAGTGGTCCCATAGCCTCTCCCCCTCAATTTGACTAGCCACCGACATGGCTCTATAGGAGGTCAATTTTTTAGGTTAGTATTTGAGTTTTCTTTTTAATAGGTATGATGATTGATTCTCTCCATATTATTATTATTATTGTATTCGATTTCATTTTATTTTGCAAATGTTGGGCTAGGATATTGGCAATTTGTTGGTCATTTGTAATGGCATTTCCCCCGTGGCAACCCTCTTCTATCTCTTGTAACAAAATTTGTCAAAGTAAATTAAAATGCTGATTTCGATTCGTTCCTTTAAATTTAAATAAATAAAATGGTCTTTATGAAGTCTTTAATTTTTTACTACTTTTCCCAAACTAAAGGGTTGGGTCAAACGGTAGAGTGTCGGTATGGGAGAATTCAATCGAAAATTCATCAGTTCCCTCTTCTCAATATCTCGTCGCTTTGAGTGCTAAGGAAGCGGAATATATTTGGAGGAATATAGGAATATTGGAGATCTAATACTAACGACTTATACACCATGGAAACATTTTAGTATAATTAAATGGATCGATTAAAACTTAATCAGAAATAATATATTAAGCAAGTAGCAATAATAGTCAAGAAATTTTTTACTTAAATTTTTTTAATTTTTTATCAAAATTCTTAAATTATTTGACTAATTTTCTAAAAATTTTTAAAATTTGTGAAAATTTTGATCAAAATTTTTGAAATTTTCCTTCGCAATTCGATAATTTAATATTTTTTTTATTTATACACTATTTTATTTAATTTTATAAAAATTTTAATCGAAATATAGAAAAATGGCGACAGTAGAGAAAAGGGTGAAAAAATAAAGTGAAAAAGGGAAAATAAACCGAAATTTGGAAAAATAGAGAAAATAAATAAAAACATGGAAACAAAGGAAATAAAGAAAAAATAGGCGAAAATAAGAGAAAATAATGAAAAATGGTACAAAATGGAAAAAAGTAAAAATTGACACAAATTGCGAAAAATAGTCAAAAATATTAAAAAATAGTGAAAAATAGGGAAAATAAGACAAATGGGGACAAATAATTAAAATAGGGGATAACAGGGTAAAAGGGATAAATATAAGAAAAAATAGGGAAAAATAGAAAACAAAAGTATAAAATAATGACAAATCTAGAAAAATAGGGAAAATATGGGGAAATGGGAAAAAATAGATATAGGAACAAGTATGGAAAAGAATGGGAAAATAGGAAAAAATAATAAAAAATAGGAAAAATTAAGAAAAAACACAAAAATAGAGAAATTAGGAAAAAATAGGGAAAATGGGGAAATATCGGAAAAATTGAAAAAAATTGTGAAAAATTGTGAAAAATTGTGAAAAATTGTGAAAAATTGTGAAAAACGTGAAAAATTATTAAAAATAGGTGGGAGAAAGAGTGAGAGAGATATTAAATCACTTAAGGAACTTGGTTCCTGATGGGGGTCCCCCGACCGCAATTTTTTTTTTTTTTTAATTTTATATCGAAATTTAAATGGAAATTTTTAAATTTATTTAAATATATTTGAAGTTTTAATAACCATTTCACGTATTGATGAAATATGGGCATTGTTTAGGGGATAATATTTAAAAAGTCAGATATTGTATCTAGTCAGTTTTCTAGAGATTTTAATTTACCTTTACCATAAGTCATTATTTTTTTGTCGTCTCTCTTATTTTTATTCATAGTAAAAGAAAGTAAAAGAAATTTGAATTAAAAAAGAAAAAGGTTCGTTTACCGTCACGCCAGTAGCTGCGTTAAGCGAATACCTTATAGTAAAGTCACTAAGAAGTCAGAAAATATTCGATTATCATTATACGTAATTTTTGTGACTCCTGCTATCCCAGTCTGTAGTACAGTTAAGATCTCTCACCACAGCAACGGCATGAACTAATCCTTTCAACCGAGGTCATTTCAGTCCAAACTGAACTACAGATTAGGTAATTTGAAGGTATTTTAAGTCCACAAGGTTATCCATGTTCTTGAATATGGTCAACCGATGAGGTAGTAAAACTCAATGTCAAGTACCACAGTAATTTAATAATAAAATGATGAAATGGAAAGTAGCAGCAACTAGTTTAGGCGAACAATCGCCATCATCAGGTGTCCGTATAACAATATAATTATATTAAAATAAAATGAAAGTATTTATGGGAGAATTATAATATTTATTTGTTTAAATTTGTGATAGATTACTAAATAACATAAACTTAAATTAAATTGAAATAAATGGTACTTAACTCAGTTGTTTAAAACATGTTTTAAACAAAAGGTTTGGAAATATAAAATTTCCTAAATTAGGTGAGAGGAAAGCCTGAGGGGTAATTTAAGTATTCTCCCAAAACTAGGGCAGTAAAGAAATGGAATATGGGAACTTGACAACCAAGTAAAAAAATTCAACAGTGCATTGTAATGGAGGATATATAATAGGACAGCCAAAGTATAATAACAGCACCAAAGTACCGGTAAGATAGTTTATAAATAAAATCTTAAAAAACACATTAATCTGACCATGACAAGATGGAGTTCATAATTTTTATTTGACGTTGAAAATTAAAATATGTTGACATTGACAAATTACCATGAATACGATGGAGTAATGCCACGAGGCGGTCAATTAAGGACGGCACGCGACTGTAGTCCTCCAAGTGACAAAGATATTAGACAATAATTTTGACAGATGTGACTTAAACCATTTTCTTTATGAGATTTAGTGAATATTAAAAATTTAAATACGAGGCGGTCAATCCAGGACGACATGCGAAACACTAATTTATATTTATTTTATTATGAAACATATTCAACCATGAGCTCTAGTAGCAGCGTGGCATAGTGCCCGGGAATGGTTCAATGGGCCCGGGGATCGATTCCCCACATAGCCTTTTAATTTTTTAATAAAATAAATATCTTTTAAATACACAGGCTAGCTTTAGACAGTCTAGACTTCTTTTAATAAAATAAATATAAATAGTTTAAGTCACATCTGTCAATATTATTGTTTAATATCTTTGTCACTTGGAGCGCTACAGTCGCGTGCCGTCCTGGATTGACTTCAAGGAAACTTCACCTAAATCAACCATAGACTTCGTAAGAAGGTATGGATTATATGGTGAATTATAGCCCATAGGGGTGAGCCATAATAGGCCTCTGCTAGCAGCAGTGGAGGGGCGATCAAACGCTTCACTCACATTGAACCTAACATTTCATCAATTGTTGTGTATGCTTTTGAAATGTATTATTTATATGTTTAAAAATCTCTCTAATGGGTACTAAGTTATCCATTTTTTTCTTTTTTCACGTGTTCTAATATCATCGAAACGCAACCACCGTATCAAAGAGCAAAATCGTCTTAGACTCATCACCGCTGGAAATATGTCTAAACCGGTGCCGTCAGAAGTCCATAATTCGTAAATAGAAGTTCGACACTGCTTATTTAGACCCGCTAAATACAGCAATCCTACCATAGCGGTTATCTCCACAAGACCAGTCTTTGTATAAATAAGAAATTTTTTCTATGTATATATTTGTGCAATATACAATTTTTTGCATGGTTTCATTTGTAAAAAACAATTTCCAGGTTTCGAATGCATTTTTGGATCTTTTTGCTTTCGCTCTAATAACACCAAGAAGTTACCAAGTTATGTTTCCTAGTTCTACCTCTTTGCGGGAGAAAATGTTTGTTCTATTCAAACCCATCTTCTACAAAATAACATAAACGATGATTTCTATTGTCTGGAATTGTTTCAA
The DNA here is from genome assembly GCA_963243735.1 of Neocrepidodera transversa. NCBI lineage: Eukaryota > Metazoa > Arthropoda > Insecta > Coleoptera > Chrysomelidae > Neocrepidodera > Neocrepidodera transversa. The sequence goes on from OY725339.1 coordinate 30,741,348, forward strand.
GATGATGATCTCTACTTTCTGGAGTTGTCTCAAAATCAAGTATTTCCTGTTCTGAATCAATCTCGTGGGAACTTAACATCTCAATATCTTTCTCTTCCTCAGAATCTTCTCCAGAATCAATTTCTTCATCAGTAAGGACTTTGTCATATATATGTTGCAATCGACGATTATTTTCTTGGTATAAGTGACTAGAAGTACAAAATAATAAAAACTTTCTTCATTCAGAGTTGTTTATGGACTGAATTTAGGACAGTACTGCGCGTGCCACTGCGCAAAAGCCGCGCGTTCATCGAAATTAAACGAGAGTTTATGCACCGGTGTATCTCATATAGTGATGGGAAGAATCGAATACTTTAAAAAATCGAGAACTCAGTTCTCGAATACTGATAGGAATCGAGAACTCGACCGAGAACCGAGTACCGAATATATTCAACTCAGTATTCGGATTAATTTGATCAGTAAGTGTCAGTTCTCGGTTCATGGTCGGCTTAACTCGGATTTTCTTATTATCGACACTTGGGATTTTTAAATTATAGAATTTAAGTTTTGTATTGTTAGTTTCGTTTTTTGTAGGTATTCTTTCCTACATAACCTCAGTTATAATCAAAAGATTCGGCTGTAGAGAATAGAAATAAAACTGTAATTGAAAAAGAGTAAAAATAGGCAAAAATCAAAAATAGAATAAAAAATTGGCAAAAGAGACAGAGACAAAAAATGACAAAAAGCAAAAAATGCAACACAAGGAAAAGTTAAAATAAGACAAGAAAAGGAAAAAAGGCTTAATAATGTCAGACAATGCAAAAAATGGACAAAAATAGGAAAAAAGGCTTAATAACGTCAAACAAGGCAAAAAAAATGGGCAAAAAAAAGGAAAAATGGTAAAAAGATAAACAAAAATAAAAAAGCCAAATAACATAAAGTAACGGGAAAAGAAGCAAAAAATCACCAAAAAAGGACAAAAATGGTCAAAAAGGCAAAAAAAATTAAAATAGTTTTAAAAAAAGCAAAAAAAGGCAAAACGGTGGTAAAAAAGCCGAAACAAAAGTTGAAAAAAAATTTAAAAAGAGAGAAGAAAAGGGGTAAAAAGGCCAATAAAAAAGGAAAGACGATAAAAAAAGCCCAAAAAGGCAAAAACATTACAAAAAATTCAAAAATGGTAAAAGTAGGCACAAAAAAGTCAAAAGCAAAAAAGGGCCTAAAAAGAAAAAAGGGTAAAAAAACCTCAAAAGAAGCAAAAAAAAACCAAAATAAAGGTAATTAAGGCAAAAATCGCCAAAAAAATAATAAAGAAGTAATCGGCTGTGTCACTCCAGAAGGATTAAAAATTCAGGTCCACATCTTTAATATTTAAAAAGTTATGAGTAAAAAAGAAGAATTAATATCGTACTAGAGGACCTTCTAATTCACAAATTTAAACCAAAAAACTGATGGTCGTATTCGAGGCACATACCAACCCTTCATACAAAATTTCAACACTATCGTGGAAGATTACACACAGACATTCTGGAAATAGTTTCAATTTTCTCGGGGGAACTCAAAATGAATATTTCCATCGATATCTTGAATTTTTTTTTGCTCGTTCACTATACTTTCCCTTCGATAGGACCGGGAAAGTAAAATACTTTTCGATTCTTGGTATTCGAGAACTTCATCACTAATCTCATACCATACCCGTGCATTTCTGAGTTAAGCAGGTATTAATTTCGAACATTTCGAAAAGATTTATTCTGTTGTCTTTACGACAATCATGTAAAAGTTCAGAGTTCGATAATGAAAAAGAGTGGTGGATTTAGACGATATTTTGTTTTAGACCCTATAGCAAATGAATCTAGTTCTGGAGCATATTTTTATTTCAGATTTAAGTTTTTTTATTTTAAAATAGATTTAGATATGGATTATGCTAGTAGCTAGATCATGCCACTTATAAATTCAATACAACTACTGCGTTTCTCATTCGTTTATATGTTAATCTAAATCAGAATTAAAACTAAAATTCATAGAAGCGTAATAAAAGGAATGTTCAACATTCCGTGAAATGAACTATTATTTTAGAAATGAGGAAAAAGACAAAGACAATTCCAACTATTCATAAGCTAATTTAACGTACACTACATCACCGTCAACCAGAACAAAAGTGTTGTAATTTATTTATGTTGAGACATATTCAAGATAACAGAAGCAGACACTTCCACTTTATGTTAGCGAATTTTATTTACAATGCATAAAATCAAATTGAAAGAGAAAAATTATTTTACAAAATTCATATCTAAAATACACTTTGTTTTAGTAAAAATTTTTTGCTAATTAATTTGACACAATTAAGAATATAACTCCTTAATATTTTTTCTCTATCTCTTATTCCTACTTTTTTCTACATTAACCACCTGTTCCGCTCATCATAACTCAAAGTAATTTCCAGTTAGGAAAATGCTTTCTATTATCCGCTTATAGAAGTAGAAATAGTTTTGCGAAGCCTCGCACACACACAGTCATCGAAAGTTTTGGAATGGCAGTCGACTCCATGTTCGTTGTAATCTTGGAGTATATCAAAAGTTGGAAACTTTCCTTATGGGAAAAACAACTTGTTCCTATTGGAAAAGGAGTACGGAAATGAGGTAGAAAATTTCAACTTTTCCTATTTATGCCCAATTTATCAACGGTCCATGAAATGTATACAAAATTGGTATTGTAGATTTTTTTATACACTGTGTCCCAATATTTTTTCACCAATTTTCTTTTGTTTACTTAATTTTATTAAAAATCTCCTTATAACCCTTGATATAATATTTGACTTGATTTATTTTTCATTCTTTCTTTTGTATCTTAGTCCCATTATAATCTAATCTTATGTTCTGTTCTTCCTTAATTTAATGGCCTCCACCATCTTGGGTACTTGGCCACAATCATATGTTTGTTTTTTTTCTTCTATTTCCTCATTTTCATCTCTTCTTCACTGTTATCTAATTTTTTTCCCACCAATTGCATTTCTTTGTATCCTTATCATGCATTTTTTCCATGTTCCTTCTGACATTTTTAAAATATTTGATTTTAATTGTTCTCCTTTTTCCTACTTTTTCATGCTTTTAGCACTTTTTTCTAGATTTTGTTTTGGTATTTCTATGACACCTAATTGTTTTATTTGTTTTTAAATCTTCGTCTTGTTCTGCCTTTATTGAGTCTATTTTCTTTCAATCTCATAAATATAATTGTAGAATCACTATAAAGTTTTTTGTCTTTCTAATCCTTATTTCCTTTTCTTTTTTTAAGGATTTATTTTTAGAATATTTATATTTATTTCTCAAAAAAGGATTTTTGACATGCAAATTTTTCTTTTTCGTAGGATTTTTTTACGGCGAAAAATTTTTTTAAGGTTCAAAAACGTGTTTTTAAAATTCTAATTTTTATTTTTTTGAAAAGATTTTTTTTTAAATATAAAAACTTTTTGTTGAAATTTTTTTGTCGATTTTATTAAAAAAATCCTCAGATTAAGGGACATTTTTTAAAATTGATTTATATTTCCTCAAAAAAAAATGTTAACGACGCTTGTAAAATTATTCATAAAAATGACTAGTATTTAACTAATTATTGAAAACTTGTCAAAAAATGTACTCAAATGAAGAATAAGTTTAATTTGTTGGTTATTTTAATAAAAGGATATTTAATGTTTTTCTTTTTTTTGCGTAAAAAATCTCCATATTTAAAGACATTTTGGATATTTTCGGAAATTTGGCATAGTTGCTTTTAAAATATCAAAATTACCCAAAATAAAGAAACGTATTAAAAAACGATGAAATGTCCAAAAGTTTAGACTTGTGAAAAAAAACAGTTATTTGTACTATAATACCAAAGTCGCTGATTTTGATTTGATTTTTTTATAACAAATCGGTCGAATTCTCAAGAAAAAATGTCAAAATTTTAAAATTTGTCAAAAAAATCAAATATGTAAAATTTGCTATTATTTTTTTTTACTAAAGTTACGGAAATTTGGCTAGTTCACACTTAATATATAAAAATTGCCCAAAATGAGAAAAATTGATTTGGAAAAAAATATGAAAGACGTTGCCACATTTCGAAAATTTCATAACATTTTTGCAATGCTTTTAAATAAAGAGGAAAATTTCGTAGAATTTTAATGAAATTTCCTAAGATCAGAGAAAAAATTAAAAAATATATTTAGTAAGTTATAGAAACAAAAATGATTTTTTGGTAATTTTAATCACAATTTTTGGTGTTTTGAAACAATATTTGTTATAGTTTTTGTTTCGTTTGTTTTGTTGACATTAATCATATTTTTATGTTATTTCACATTTTTCCCCCTTGTCTCTCTATCTCCTCTGTCTCTCTATTCCCCTTGCCTCTTTGCCCCTTATCTTTTTATCCTCCTTATCACTCTGCCCCCCTTGTATTTCTGTTCCTCTTTTTTCTCTGTCCCCCTTGTCTCTCTGTCACGCTTGTCTCTCTGTCCCCCTTGTTTCTCTGTCCCCCTTGTCTCTCTTTCCCCCTTATATCTCTGTCTCCCTTGTCTCTCTGTCTCTCTATCCCCCTTGTCCCTCTGTCCTCTTGTCCCTTTGTCCCTCTGTCCCTCTTCTCTCTTTGTCTCTTTGTCTGTTTGTCTCTCTGTCTCTCTGTCTCTGTCTCTCTGTCCCTCTATCTCTATGTCTCTCTATCTCTCTGTGTCTCTGCCTGTCTCTCCGTCTCTCCGTCTCTCCGTCTCTGTCTCTCCGTCTCTCCGTCTCTCCGTCTCTCCGTCTCTCCGTCTCTCCGTCTCTCCGTCTCTCCGTCTCTCCGTCTCTCCGTCTCTCCGTCTCTCCGTCTCTCCGTCTCTCCGTCTCTCCGTCTCTCCGTCTCTCCGTCTCTCCGTCTCTCCGTCTCTCCGTCTCTCCGTCTCTCTGTCTCCCTGTCTCCCTGTCTCCCTGTCTCTCTGTCTCTCCGATCGAGTTTCGGTTTACACTTTACTAGTTATTTTGCTGCAAGGAAGAAACCTATGGAATTTGAGCAGGATCGGGCCGGCCCTTCCGGTATCCGCCATACAAAACTAAAGTGTTTTGCATAGAAACAGTGTTTTGCCTAGAAAAACTTTTTTTTCCAGTTCAAATTTTTGGAACTTTTTTACGTCACATTATATATATTACCCTACATGTATGTGGGATGTTTAGACAGGATTATACAAGCAGCTACTCCGGTACTTGATGGACTGAAGTCCCTAAAGGGTGCAACAGCTTAGAATTCTAATTTCAAATTTTACATAATTACTCTTTAAGAGAGAGATCATGTTCCTTCTCTGAGAAAAAAATAACCTAACTTTTTGAAAGTTTGTTGTAATTTTGACAATTATTTTTTTCTTATAAGTAATTATTTTTCCCATTTTTCCCACTCTTTTTTTTGCACAACTTTTTTTCGTCATAAAATATTAAAAGATAATGTGTCATAAAAATTAAATAAAAAAATTTCTTCAATTTGGTAAATTTGCCTACTTAAATGTCCTGACAATTTATTACATCTAATCGAATTTACCATTAAAATCAATATTTAACAATATTTCAAATATTCCTCTCACGCAGACACCAAACTAAAATTTGGTCTACAAAGAGGTGTGTAACTTTGTTCTCTCACTTTACTGTTTGTTTTCTTGGGTTTCAACTTTACAAAGTTTTAGTTTAGGCAAATATACTAAAAGTTCACTGTGTTCGAAGTACGTGATACAAACTACAAAGTAAAACAAGCTTAGAGCCTTACTTGATTTTTGTGTTGACATTGTCGATGTCTTGACGAAAGTCAAATAGGACTACAATGTAATAATATATAGCAATATTAAGTTATTACTGTCATAGTGAAGTTACTTACGATATAGAAATATATATAATTTATTTTCTATTTCTGTTTCTGGTCAATTTATTTCTTCTAGTAGTTTGTTTATATAAACAAATTTCATAACTGACCACTCTGTATGCATTTTCGTCGTCACTCATGCTTTTTGCTGTAAAAAATGCTTGACTAGGGTGTTGAAAATTATGAAAATACCTACATGTGTGAAGGCACGTAGCAAATTGCCCTTTGCAGATATATTTTACACACATTGCTGAAATTGCTGAAAGTAAATTTCAGGATGCCGGAATTTAACAACAACGCGGCAATTACATTGTGTGTACATGTATATAATAGCTCCTTTATATTAAACCTAGCCATTTGTTTTTTTCATTCTTGAAAATATTTAAGCTGTTTTTAAAGTTTCCAAGTTGTTAAAATTTTCATAATTTTAAAGAATTGTTAATTTTTAAATCGTTGTAGATATTTTGAAGCTTATAAAATTTTAAATAAAATTTCACACCTCTACTTTAAAACCAATCAGATGCCTATATTTTGCAACTAGAAAAATTTCTGGAAATTTTTTCAAGGCGAGACGATAAGAATGGTATGCAAAAAAAATTTTTCTTCTCTCCTTGTCATTCTTATACATAATAGTAATAATAATAATAATAATATTAAATCGAACAGGTTATCCATATCTCAAATATGGTCCAAGCATTTTTTAAAAAAATAAAACATGAAGTCAGTACCACAACGTATAAACGTTGTGGTACTTTTAAAAAAAAAATTAAAAAAAAAATAAAAATAATAATAATGTTTATTCATTCAACCATAAAAGGACCTTAAAAAAGTACAAACTAAAATGAATAAATAGATAACTGCGAGGTACGAAAGTACATGTAAGCAGTGAAAAATTATTTAATAACAATAAAAATATTTAAAATTAAAATTAATGGTCAATAAAACATAATAGTGAATGAATAAAAAAAGGCATGTTTAATAAATTGTAGATAATTATAATTAAACAATTAAATAATTGCAAAATATTAAATACCATAACAAAGATTTTGAATTTAAAATTATAGATGGTAACAATAAACAATTAAAAACTTACAGATAAAAACCAAATTAAAATTTATGTGATAGTAATAAAAATCTAGTTATGTTATTTTTAATAGTATGTTATACACCAAGGTCGAGACGTAATTTTTCTCAGCCGAGTATGATTATTATCCCGGGATGCGAAGGAAAATATATCTGATAAAGAATTTCTTCTGTTTTACTTGATTAGGTCAAAAATCTACTTTACATGATAGGAATTCAATAGAAAGGCTTAATTGTTAAAAAAATTTCATAATAATTTTAATTTGAAAGATTTCCTAAGATCGCTTACCTCTGATATCACGTTTAGTCTTCAATTGTTTTTATTATCTACTACTAGTCAATAATAAAAAATTATCTACTTGCAGTGGAAAATAGTATATTGTTTAACGAGCAAGGAATGATAGTTATTTCCCACGAGTATGTGGGAAATTAGCATTCCATGCGAGTTAAACACTATACTTTTTCTACGGCTGTAATAGATAATAGCGAAATGATTTAACAAATAACATGAATTTTAAATTTAACGTCATTCAAAATTTCTATTTAGGTATAATTAAAATATAAATTACACTTAGTATAAATGAGAAGTTTTGAAAAATGATTTGTAGGACTTTTCATATTTTTCCTTAGATAATTCTGGAATTAAACTTAAACATGCCTGATTTGCGGCACAGCTATATACATATACGAAAATAGAACTGTCATTACTTGAAATTGACATTCCATGAAAGACCTGATTTATTGAAATAATTACACAATAAATTATTGTGTTATCAGATACGGAAATGAAATTGGAGACATACAATGTACCTCATTGATATATCAAGAACAGTTAAGAAAGAGCAGTTTTGTATTATAGCCGTAGAAAAAATGTTTTATGATATTTTTCTCTTTTATGTAATTCAATCAAGGATTTGTTTTATTTCTCGTCTTGAAAGTTGTTTTAGTAATTTTTTTTATCTTGAAATTAATATTATTATTTGTTACTCCAGTAACGTTTTTAAGACAAAAATTTAATACTTTTGGTCCTATGAAATTGAAACTTTTTTGTATCATACTTTTGGACATAAACCACAAAATGTAATCATCTCTTTGCCTTATGCAGTATTTATGTATTTCAGTATCAAGTACATTTTTTGTCCTAAATTGCGCATTACTTGGAGAAAGAATAGCTGACGACAGTCAAATATTGCCAAATCTTTATATAGTTGGTCAGTGGCATAATTATAGTCTTGATTAAGAATAATTCCTAAAAATCTTCTTTGCAGAATTTCCAGTGGGTTCAGGTAAGTCCTGGAAACTCCGCCCCATCCTATAATACCGCACCTTATATGTGATTCAACTATTCTTTGATACACGATTTTTTTTTGTTTAAACTCCATAATTGTTGAAATTTGTTTGAAGAATGTTATACAAATTTGGACCTCTTGAATATAAATTAAAGAAAAAAAAACGAAACTCATATAATTTTTTTCGGAAACTGTCCGGGAAGTACCCACTAAAAAATGTCAAGTTTTACGTATTACATTAAAAAATTATGACGGGCGTGTTTATTTCCTTATCGAAAAATTTCGTGAAAAATGCACTGGCGGCAACTGCAATCGGAGTGTATTAATAATAATAATAATAATAAAATGTCGTTATTTGTACGAGCAAAAAAAATAGTACAATACGTTAGGCGAGATTTAGCCTCTGGCTACTCTTACGTCTAACCTTTACAGAAAATAAATAAATAAATAAATAAATAAATAAATAAATAAATAAATAAATAAATAAATAAATAAATAAATAAATAAATAAATAAATAAATAAATAAATAAATAAATAAATAAATAAATAAATAAATAAATAAATAAATAAATAAATAAATAAATAAATAAATAAATAAATAAATAAATAAATAAATAAATAAATAAATAAATAAATAAATAAATAAATAAATAAATAAATAAATAAATAAATAAATAAATAAATAAATAAATAAATAAATAAATAAATAAATAAATAAATAAATAAATAAATAAATAAATAAATAAATGAGATACAGAAATAAAAAAAAAATGACAGTTATTCAATCAATAACATTTAATTATTAAAATAAAATATTTGACTTAAATTAACTTATATAACATAATTAAATGTACCAAATAAGTGAGAATCCATAAAAGGAAAAGAAAAAATAATTATAATTGAAAAGAAAAAAAAATTATTATTATTGCGATTTTATGCCTAGAAATGAAGATATAACAGTAAAAACATAGTAAATAGTATAACAATAAAGACATAAATGAGATAAAGTTCGTTAAATATAAGTTAAACATAATTATTGCGAAGTTAGTAGCTTTTCTTTTAAGATTTTACTTTCCCGGACCCATCAAAGGGAAAGTAAGGTGAACGAGCAAAAAAGAAAATCGAGATATCGATGGAAATATCCATTTTGAGGTCACCCAAGAAGATTGAAACCATTTTCAGCGCATAGTCTGTCTGTGTGTCTGTGTGTAATCTTCCACGATAACTGCCGAACCGTTTGACCGATCAAGCTGAAATTTGGTATGCAGGGTCGGTGTGTCCTAGAATGCGACCATTAGATTTTGGTTTACATTGGTACAGTAGAAGGTCCTCAAGACCGACATTGATTAAATTCACATGTAACAATTTTTTACTTTTTTTAAATTTTAAGGACAAACAATACACTTTAGTGCAAAATGTTTCGGTACAAAGTTTTATAGAATAAAATTCCCTACAACTTTTGTTTTAAACTTTTTCCAGAAGTTCCAATAGTTGCGCCACTAGAGGGCGCGTAAAAAATGTGCATGTATGTTTTCTCTAGTTTTTCTTGATTTTGAGGACAAATAATATACTTTAGTGCAAATTGTGATCGTACAAAGTTTTAGAGCATAAAATTTCCTACAACTCTTGTCTGAAACTTTTTCTCGAATTTCCAATAGTTGCGCCACTAGAGGGCGCGTAAAAAATGTGCATGTAGGTTTTCTCTAGTTTTTCTTGATTGTGAGGACAAACAATGCAATTTAGTGCGAAATTTTCTGGTTCAAAGTCGTAAAGCATCAAATTTTCTTTAACTTTTATATTTAACTTTTTATCAAATTCCTTATAGTTTCGCCGCTAGATGGCGAGAAATATACACTTTATAATTTTCCATTTTTTTAAATTTGGAGGTAAATTATGCTCTTTAGTGCAAAGTGTTTCCGTGCAAAGTTGTAAAGCATAAAATTCCCTACAACTATTGTATGAAAATTTTTCCCGAATTCCCCAAAGTTTTCACACATGATTCTAATCCTAATCCTAATTGTAGCAGTGTGATATACAACGTGTGCATGCGCAGTTTATGTCATCAACATTGAAATATCAATTCGGTAGACGTATTCACCATCGGCTCGCTGTTTTTATTGTGTTCCATAAATTATTGTAGTGCTTAGTATTTTGTAATGAAAATAATAATAATAAATAACATATTCTCTACGGTCGAGCCGGGAAAGTTCCGGGGTGACACAGCCGATTTTTTTTAAAGTTTTCACAGACGACGCTTTTTTCAATGTTGCGTCCAGATTATTATAGAGATAAACAGCATTGTATGAAAAACTGCGTTTAAAGGTAGTAGTGTAGAAGCTAAGTATGGTGAGATTAAAATGATTCCAAATATTGACATTATGCGTTTTATTCCTAAAGATTTGTTTCTTATATAGATAGGGTGGCATTTATGTACAGAGAATTTTAAAAATTAGAGTCAAAAATAGATATTTGAATAAATTATTTACATGTAACCATCGAGTCAAGGAGAATTCAAAAGAAATATGATCAAATTATGATCAAGATTATTGATGAACCTGCAGCATGAATTTTGTACCATTTGAAGTCTATCACGATTTAAAAGAGTCAGGCAAGGATAATAGACAGTTATACCATATATAGTAATTTAGAATTAACTAAACTGGAGCAGAGTTTGGTTTTAATATGTTTATCGCGAAAAACAAATTTGTTAGCATAGAGCAGACGTAATGCACTGTAGGCTTGTTGCAAAATATTGACTGAATAGCAAATTTCCAGTTTGTGTGAATGGTTCTTTTGATATAACATTTCCATCTCTCAAAAAATATTAAAAAATTATTTGTTAAAAATGAATCTTAATATAAAATAAAAACTGGAATTAAAAAATAAATATTGTCACGGGAAATATTTTCTGGGAAAATATTCCCCGTGACAATATAATGTTAAGATGATTGATAAATCAACTGCTTCTTGATTTTTTCCTCAGCTAGTAGGAGAAAGGAGAAAACAAAAAAATGGTTTAAGAAAAAAATAACTGCCAACTATCACGAAAAACTAAACATTTATGAACACTGTGAAAAAATGACTTAAAGTTAGAATTTAATGTCAGTCGCTAAGGTGTCTGACAAAATGCAGATAAAAAATCCCTACAGTTTTATATCGAATTGACCAACAAAAGTCGGCGAGCTTTCCATCAGACCATTTTCATTTTAGTTCCTCTCTATATGAAATATGTCCTGGTGTCCATGTTTATCTCATACAGCATCAATATTTTTAGGGAAGAAATCTAAGTACGAATCCAAAAAATGAAATTTTGATAGACTTGTTGCATTGCAGAGCATTATAAGTAGAAAGAAGATCTTGAATGACTTTTTGGTAGTCATGAGCCGTTTTATTTCCGAAAAAACTATGACACACTTCTATAAAAGCGGCCCATGATCTTTATCTACTTTATTCACCTTCGTATTAAAAATTTCATCCTTCATGAGCTATCGGATCTGTGGACCTACAAAAATTCCTTCTTTTTACTTCGTAGCAGTAAAACGGTGAATTGTTGTCTTATGGTATTGAAAGCATTTAACGTCCTTGTTTGTAGCTTTAACAAAGTTTTTTTATTAAAGCAGCAATTTCACATGACAGTTGAGTGCTATAGCAGGGGCTGTTAGGTAGGCGTGGTCACATTGTTAGCTGTGAAACATACCACTGTTATCGAAGCAGAATGCTATGCCAGTTACTGTTATAACTAGAAATATTTCTACTTTTTGTTAAAGCAGTCGTATTTAAGGTAAAATAAATTGGCGAAATCTGTCAACCGCATTGCGTTCTCAGATGAAAAAATAGAATTATATCGCAAAAATGAATGTCGCTGGAAATTAAGTCAACTGAATATAAAAACAGTGATAAAAGAAACGCCGCAATAACTAATATTGCCCAAAATTGTGCTTCGAAGAGGAAATGCTAACTTTATTTATGAAAATGTACGAAAATATACGGATCTTCTTGTGTAGACCTAAAAATTTTTCATAAGGTAATACATGGACCCGGACCAGGGGTTCCGGTCCGATTCCGGTTCTACAGAATTTGAAACATTTCGGTTCCAGTTCGGTTAAGATTCTGTAAACATTATTTCGGTCCGGTTCAGTTCGGTCCGGTCCAGTTTTTTCGGACCAAAGGATTTTTTCGACAAAAATTTTTTTTTTGAAAAACTTCATGTAACTTTTAATTTTATTTATTTTATTATATTTTATTTTAAATTCGTTAAGACAAGGGACTTAGAAAGAACCGGTGTTTTTTAAAGGATTTGGGTCCGGTACCTAAAATAATTTTGAACGAGAATAAGAGTTCGGTTATGGTTCGGGTCCAGAAAAAAATTTCGGGTCCGATCCGGTTTTCGGTTTTAAAGGGCCCGATATGGGTTCCTAGGTAAAGTACTGAAATTTCGAAAATCAGCTTCTACATTTAATAATTCAGTTAATAAATTATTTTCCATGTCAAACTGCGGTCTGTTTAATCAAGGTGTTTTTACCCAGCCTCTTTTCTGCTTATATTTTCTACGTTTAGCTTCTAACTTTTTCTTTAACATAATTTTTTCTTGGCTAATAAGCAAATAATTGAACAATTTAACACTGCTTATTTAGTCGGCGCCATTTTGAAGCAAGCAATTATACTCACTATGTGAATCAGGTCATAACAGTAAAACTATCACAATAGAAGTCACCCTCACCAAATATTACAATTGTTACAGCACTAAACTGCCACGTGAAACTGCCGCTGAAGACCTATATGAAATGATTGCTCTGACAGCTTTCCTCTACATTGAAGGGGCGTTCAATAACGCCCTGACTCAATACATTTGCGCTGCACTGCTGCGGTGGGGAATAAGCAGATTAATCTGCAACTGGATCAAATGCATGCTTGAAAATCGTTTTGTGATATCATCACTGCAAGAGGAGACTGATAGATTTAAGGCGGCTAAGGGGCGACCTCAAGCTGGAGTGTTGTCTCCACTGCTTTGGTCGCTCTTGGTCAATCCCCTTCTGAACAGACTCTTCTAGCTGGTGGTGGATTTTCAGTGCTACGCTGATGACCTTTTAATAATGATTAGAAGTTTGTTTGAAGATATTATATCTAATATCCTTCAGGAAGCCCTTAATATCGTATAAAGGCTGTGTGAGGAGGAGCATATGTCTGTGAACGCCCAAAAAACGGTAGTAGTTCCTTTTACAAAAATATTATAAGCTACCTCATCTAATATTGGAAGGCGTAACCAATCCGTTTGCAGAGGAGGTAAAATATCTGGGAATTATCCTAGACATAAAACTTATCTGGAACTCTCATCTGGAATGAACAGTTAATGAAGCCAAGGCATCCCTATGGAATATTAAAAGGGTGTGCAGCAAGTCGTGTGGATTAAACGCTTAGCAGATTTACTGGATTTATCAAACGGTGATAAAATCAATGTACATATATTTTGCAGTAGCTTGGTGGACGAAGGTGCTCCAGTCAATTGCGGCCACTGTTATCGAGACTAGCTTATTTGGCCATTACAGATGTCATGTCAACTACCCTTACTACTCACCATATTCTCGGAATTGTTTTAGATGTGCTCTCCTCCAGAACTCATATGCAGAAGTCCTTTAACGTTCTTTTTCCGAAAAGAGACGAATGGGATAAGGGAAATATGCTTGTTCCAGGGGCGGCTTACATACTGTACACATATGGTTTAAAGACCCCAAGAGTTGAAAACATATTAAAACCTCTGCAAGTATGCTACCATCTTTTAGGCGGAGATTTTCGCAATAGAATTGTGTACAAGTGAGTTGGCAAATCATCTTCTTGTTATTTACATTTTGTCGGACAGCCATGTAGTTTTAAAAACCTAAGCTTCAACCGACTGGACTAAAAGCTGGCGTGGAACTGCATCGAATCCTTGAATCGCATGCATTGCTACCAGTAACAGAGTAACCCTGCGCTGGGTTCCTAGACAAGAAGGGGTGGATGGCAACGAGAAAGCCTACGTTCTTGCAAGAAAAGGTGCAGAATCCAAGTTTATTGGACCGGAACCATTCTTTGGCATGGCCAAAAGCAGTGACAAAAACACTATTTGGACCATAGAATGGAGTAAAAGTGCCATACACATCCTAATTGGACTGCTTACAGCGCACTATCCTCTGCGTTACCATCTGAAGAAGTTAGATCTGAGTCAAACATCAGAATGTCGCTTCTGCAGTGTGGAAGATAAAACGACGGAGCATATTCTATGCTCCTATCCTGTCTTAGAAATGCATAGGTTTCGTACGATTAGTTTCGTACTGCTGGAGCCTATTGACTTCAAGAAAGCTTCACCTAAATCAACCATAGACTTCGTGAGAAGGTGGGGATTGAATGGTGAATTCTACCCGTAGGCCTTTGCTGGACGGCGGCGGAAATCTTCTTCACTTTGCAATAAAGGTTCTTTAGATAAATTTTTATCTTCAGGTGTTAAACTTACCCTTCGGGGCCACTTTTTTATTACGTAATATTTATATCTTGGGCGACTGACCCATTCTCATAAAAAACAACAAAACTTGGTGTATCATCCTGGCAATCAACTTTTAGGTCTGCACCAAATGTTCCATAAGATTTGTGAATATTTAATTTTTTCAATTAATACCTTCATATTTCTGTAGTTTTCTTTCATTATTTCAAAACCTAGATATGATAGCAAAAAATGAACAACGGGAGGAAATTGGGAGCATCCAAATCTTGATAGTTATGATAATTTTGTTTAAAGGAAGATTTTATTGCAGACCACTGTAATTAATCCTATTTTTTTTGACAGTTTAAAATGTTAGGTTATTATTCCTTATAAAAATGAATGTACCATAAAACACAAATTGCACTATTTGTTTAATTCTGCATTAATAAAAAAATTCTTTATATAACGAAATATAGTGGAAATACCTACTTATGAATTTCCTCTAAATTTCGTCGTGTTACCTAAAATTGTGAAAGAACGATAGATTTAACTTCTACCTATCTGATTTTTAGAATTTAGTGTAACTAAAGTTGGCAATCTTTTTTATTTAATGAAATATATACAATTGTTTCATGTTGAACTATCTTTCTTAGAAAATCTCTAATGGTATCAAATAATAAGCAAAAAATACTGCAAGAATTTAATTAGTTATGTAGGTATTATTAATAACGTACATATGCTTTAAACTAGTACTTGGCATCTACTATGACAGAATCGTTTAAACATAAATGACAAATCAACATATGTCAACAACAATAATACCTTAGTCGACTTCGCAACCAGTGAAATTAATTTTAAATGTCAGATTTGATTTCTACTTTGGGGTGTGTAATTTTCTTATCGAATATCACACAAGCGTAAATTATTACAGGAATTTTTTTAAGTTCTTATGGTACAATTTTTTATAAACATTGTCGAAAATGTGCCTTATTACCATTTTTTTTAATGTAGGAACAAATTTTTATTATCTAAATACATGATTTTTCATTTATACAAATCGACTTTTTTCTTCTTAGCACAGACTTCTGGCGTTATAAATAAAACTCTTTATTCAAAAAAAAATCCAATTAAACTCTAAAAATAAATCTCCAGGCTTTCGATTAGGCAATATTGAAATTCTTTTTTTTTCCTTTTAAAGTGTCTCTTCATCCGCTTGAAAAGTATTCTCTGAATGCAAATTAAAACGTCAAAAAGATTGCTTTTACGGTCTGGCACTGAAATATATGTTAATGTTATTAATTTCTCATCTTGATAAAAAAAACGAAACACCTAAATAGTAATTAAATTAATTATAGTAAATGTAGGAATGGGTCGATAATTCAATATTAAAATTTTGTATTTGAAATCGACATTTACATTCACATGTAGTTGTCATTACAGTTTGCTGTTTTAATAAATAATTCGACAAAATAATAATAATAAAACCCATTTACCAAAACTGTATAGAAAAATAATAATAATAAATACGTAACAATCATAACATAACTAAATATACACCCAGCATGGCGCCTCACTAGCACATCGGCAGTAAACTTCTGAGCTCAATACATAATAAGCACCTTCTACTTCTAGTAATATTATATACTGGTATTAAAATAAAAATTGAGATCATCAATCAATAAAAATAGTTTATTACTCTTTATCTGGTACTAAAACACTGGTTACAAAAAAACTACTGAATAATGATTTTACGGGCATCCTTCTGATTATAAAGATCTATTACATCAGAAAAATCAATCGTCTTGGCAAACGGATTCTCAATCGATAGAAGTGCTTAATAGTTTAGACGGCTTTGGCCTGTTGTACTTCTCTGCTAGCTTTTTAAGGAGTTGATTGATTGATTGATTGATTTAATCTATGTTATTGGCTCAGGATTTAGGCCTCAATACTGCAGCCTTAAGACTTATTGTCCTATGCCAATTGTATCGTTGTTATCAAGTGAAAAGGTTTGTTACCTTTATCAGACTTAGCAGCCTCTTCACAAGATTTTCTCTGGGAAAGGCATCCTGTGTATATTCTGTCCCCAGGAGGTTGTACCTCCAGCGAATAAGTGCTTGACACTCTAGTATAATGTGAAAGGCTGTTTCCTCTTCCTCATTACATAGTCTACAGATGGGTTCGTCTTGTTAGATGCCCATTTTGAGCAGATATTCCCTAAGGTGTCAATATCCAGTTATTAGTCCCGTGGCATGTCTTATTTGATTTCTGCTTAGCTGCAGAATATCGGTTAGTGCTTTTGATGACTTTTTGACTTTCAGTTTACTGTTTTTTTAACCCGGCACGATATTCGAGCTTGTCTCATGTTCTTTAGCATCCCATCTAGTCAGCCTGAGTGGTATTGAGGATTTCTGAATGTCAAACACGGGCTCGTGGCCCGTAAATTTGGTCACTGAGGCTTTTCGTGCCACATCGTCAGCTTCCTCGTTGCCTGTTATCCCCTTGTGTCCAGGAACCCATTTACGTGTTACCTTGTTTTGGTTTGCCAGAACCAGTAGGGTTTATGGACAGTTCTAGACCATCAGTTTCGATCTGATTTTTTTGCATGCTAGAGCTTGTAGGACTGCCTGACTGTCGGAATGAATGAGGATTTTTTTCTCTCTGTTACCCCTTTCAATATTCTCCCTTGGACATAGCTCTATGGCATGTACCTTTGCTTGGAATACTGATGCGTAATTCCCCAGTGACGCATAGTTTTTGCGCCTGGGTTGGTCGCCATATATTCCAGCACCTGTTCCACTATCGGTTTTGGATCAATCAGTATACCATACCAGTGCTCCCTCTCGACAGTTAGTCAGTCCAGTGAAAGACCTTTGAGCCGTAGAGACACAGTAACTGGAATGGTACAAAAAAGTATAGAGATTTATGGAAATAGTCCAAAGATTTTTCTCATAAATGGGGTTTAGAAGTTTCTTTGGGTCATTTTCTCATTGTAATACTGTCCTGCGGACGCTGTTTATGTGTACAGTTTTTCAGTTTAACGCTCTGGGTCTGCAAAGTCTGAAGGATATTTAGAGACAAGATCGGTCGTTTTACCTTTATTAAATAAAAAAAAGTTCACAAATTGCAAATCTTGTTTTGAATTCGGTCATCATAAAATCCGAAACAGGAAAAACAAGAAAATATTTCAATTTATTTGATGCCACTAGCTGAAGTTGTCCAGGAGTCTTTTCAACTGCATTGAAGCTCCTTTTAACAACAAATTTGGATCTAATGTCAATTACCTCTGCAACTGCTTTTGCTTTATTCAAGATAGTTTCCTATGAATCTCATTGCATCTCATTAAGTATGTCTTGAATTAGTTGTGTCTCGACGTTAAGGGAGATTGCTTTCTTCAATATTACGACAATTTTTTGATCAAGATAAACCAAGATCTTGTGCCAAAATGGTAACATCAAGATATCTTTTGACGATCTGAAGTACCAAAACTAATGGAGTTAATGCGGAGTTAATGCGTTTACAGTAGCTTCCAAAAGCTGTTCACCGATAGAGCAGTCGTGAATTCTTTTTAATATTTTGAAAAATTATAGTCAAATTGTGGGCGCAACGAGGCTTAATTTTTAAAATTTTCAAATATAAAAATATACAACTTTACGTAGCCCCGAAAAGTAGAGTAATCCCAAAAGATTTTACTTAAAAGTAGTTTAAATGTCAAATATATGCATAAGAATTCAAACACTAACTTAATCAATGTAAATGTTTAATCAACAAAAAAAAATATAATGATTATGACGGTGTACAAATAAATAAATCCAGGGTTTTTAGACATCTTAATTATGCGGTGTGAACTTTTTTAGCTGGATTACCATAAAAAAAGAAAAATACAAGATTACAGAAGAATCTTTTGACAACAGTTTGGCATTTATTATAACCTATATTATTTAAAATCAAAACCAAGTTATTTAAGCATGGAAGTGAAGTGCAGAGATGAATTGAATAATAAGAATTACATTATTTTATAAGCATATAGACTTATCGATGGATATTAAGGCCTCCATGGTATATGCTATCGCCCAATTTCTCCAGATGGGTAATTGAGGGGTTTTACTGAGTTCGCGGAAATGGTAAAGAGAAAATGGTACCAAGTCTTTTCTATGTTTATTATAACACTGCAAATATATGTTGTTCTATAAAGGTTAGTTCAATAGGGTTAAAATTATTAAAGAAAATAATGTTGCTAGCTACAAAACGCAGACTAATAACTTCTAGAAGTTTCACAGTAGTAAATTTTAAGGAAAATGATAAATGTAAGTAAGTCAGAAAAATCAATGTCAAGGATAATTATCGGACTGTTTACGTTTATTTTACTTATTATAGTCCAATTTGAAAGAAGCTCATTTGTAGTGTGGATCTCTCGTGAAGTCAGTGGCGTGCGTTTGGCTATCGGCGAGTGGCTACCGATCCCTAATGCCCCGGAGTTCCAGTTGGTGGGGTGGGCCGGCGATTCAGGCGAGTCCTGTCCAGATGGTTATCCAGAGATGGATGGAGCTCCAAATGAAGCGTTGAGTCGAAAAGCCAGGAGAAGTTAAGCGAAACAGATATCGAAGTAATCGATAAAGAAAAAGGTAGGAATGAAGGTATTAAAGAGAGTATGAAGATTAGGGGAGAGATAAATGGGATTTTATTAATGAAGAAAAATTTATTTTAGATTTTAAGGCTTACCTTGGGTGGCCTCAGCGTGGCTTCAAGAGAAGCAGAAAATTTTGGAGAATTATAGAGAAAGAAAAATGTATCCACATGGTGTAGTCGGGTACTATTCCAGACCTTCTTAAATTTTCCTGGATAGTAAAATCCTGAATTGAATCTGCTACAAAACGATCACATCCACGTGTATCTAATTCACACAAAACAGTTTCTCAGGCCAGTTTTTAAACGGTAAAACTTAGTGCTAAAATAATTTACCAGATTGACACTATATGAAATCCGATGACGTTATTTTTAACGATTCTTAATATCGATGAATAGATGTAATTCGAGCAAAGGAAGAACAATCTATTTTTGAAAGTTGACACTTTTCATTAAGAAAAGAAGAGAGCATAAAAGTTATATTTACGTTATTTTAAGAATTGATTAAATTGTATTTGATTTATATTTGAATTTTAGGCAGATACCAAAAATGAAAAAAATTATGGGTACAAAAGAGAGAAGAAGGGATAGCGACTCACCGATCTCAAATCTTCCTAATAAAAGTTTTCTTGGGGTTTATTAAACGAATGATAAAAAGTCAAAATTTTGTAAACGTAAAATTGAATAAAGTTTAGTTTGGTCTAAGTTTAAATGCTAAAATTATTTAGTGAGGATTTCAACCCGTAACATATGAAACATTTTCATACTAGACCAATAAGTGTTTATTACACAAATAAGTGAAGATTTTTATAAATGTTTATCAGGCTTGAAATTAGGGAAATATAGCGTAACATTATTTTATACTGATGAGTATAAAAATTTTAGTTTATATAGTTTACTTATTTTTAAATGCTACAAAACTTCCAGGATTGAACGATGCTGCTTGACAATGGGGTGCTTGCATAATTTTTTTCTGATTTTTTTAAATTTACAAAGTTTATTACCCCTGTTGACGAATATAGACCAGAATTTAGGAATTTTTTTGACGTTCAGTTCCCTTAATTTTGAATATTAAATATATGTGTGACGTCTTAAGGAAGCCGAGAAACAGTATCCTGCAATTACTTTTAAATTCATGAATTCTCTATTTCTGTGAAGATGGTGCTACAATCACCTGTATTTATCCAACTATATTCTTACTTTTTAGTACAAAATTTGTTATAATTCTTGTATCATAATGTTCAAGAATAATATTTTTAATAGTATTTGACGCTAACTCCCCCTGGCGATGATTTATAGTATTGAGATGTAGTTAATGGTTTATTACCGACAAATCGGAGAAAATTGTCGGATGTAACCTGAATTCAGATAAATCAGAGTGGCGCCATCTTTCGCATATTTTTTTAACTGATCTACCTTAACTCGTCACAGATTTTAATTTTTAATACGGATTAAATATTTATCGGTCAGGTTTCTAATGGACCATTTATCTAAAATCATGCAAGCACCTCATTGGGCGCATAACTTTTAATTTTTTCTACGACGAGTTTCAGAAAGGCTCTTAATTCTCACCAGAAACACAGCTAGAGAAGTTTAATCTCAAAGTGGATATAAGAAGACTTGAAGGACCAGGAAACTGACAGAGACAACTGATTTTAATTTTGAAGAACTTGTATATTTTATTAAAAATAAAACATTTTTCATATCAACTTTACAACAGGTTACAGATATTGATAACAGTGCCATCAACAAATAAAGATGCCAAAAATGTAGTCTACTATCGCTACACGTGTTTAATATCTAAATGTTTGCAACTTCTTGTTAACATAATTTTAACAACACAACTTATTAAATTAACCACATTGTTACAGTATAAATATATTTTTATCTTAGAAAATTTATGTCACTTCCGGCGCTTTTAGCTCGCGTTAATTTATTTCTCACTAGAGTACAATACTTATCTCTGAGAATTACTAATGAACTGAATTATTTTTAAGCGGTATTTTGTTTCAACCCCACTCAGACATAAAAACAACCGTTGTATATCTAGCGAGGTGGCCTATTTAGATTGGCTGGAAATATGTCAAATGATTTTAGATATTAGCAGTGCATGAATTGGGTAAAGTATTTTGGTGCAGTATATGAGTGCGAAAGAAATAATCATGTTAATATAGAGACAAAGTATGTCTACGAATTTATCATTGATTGTTCTGGAAGATATGTAGTGACGTTTAACAGAAACTTTTTTGTCTTTATGCACGCTCAGGCCATAAAGTGCACATTAATGTACGAGCAAAAAAACACTATTATGGTGTTGGTAACTAAGAAATAAAAGCATAATAATTAATTATGGGGGCCATGACACCCAGTATAAGGAGAAATAAATTTTAGCGCCTGATGATGACCTGAGTGCCGAAACACGTTGCGATAATGATACTTTTAATTGAAATTACTTTAATTAAATTTTAAATGGTATTGACTTTGAGTTTTTATCTCTTTTAATAAATAAATAATTCATATAAATAAATTAATTTCTTATAAAATATTCTCGACAAAAGTTGTAGTATTTAATAATAAAAATTTAAAAAAAATATTTTTTATCATACAAGGAAATATTAAACATCTAAATTAAGTTTAAAAATTAGTTAAGGATATTAAATAGCATTATTTTATTATATTTTAATGTTATTATTGAAGTTTTTACATTGTTGATAATTTCGTAATTTTTTAAAAAAATGATGTCATCGTCTATTTATTCAGATATGAATTCACCAAACTTTTGATTTTCTTACTTATTATTTCTGATTTACTTAATGTAGTATAAACTCTTTTTAATTAAATCCTGAATATGAGGGTCGAAAGGTGTGACGAATATTTTCCAAAACCCAAATTTTCTACCAAAGAATAAGCTGTTAAAAAACAATCCACCTCTAATGGCCACGGTGCGTGAGTCCTTCGGCCCCTTCATTCGCGCAATAATAAATCAAAATTCTATCTAAAATTGCTCTTCCTTTAGGAATCTCCTGCAAGATGGTCGAGATTAATGCGTTTTGCTTTTGCTCTTCTCTCTGGAAAATGATGAAACTTCCAATGAATACAAATTACTTCAGAGCAAAATGTTTTTCATTAAATTTTGAAGTGTACGTGAAAATTGAGAGAGTTAAGTCTTCTTCTTAAATGTCGGTGCCCGTTTACGCGCCTGTTTTATTTTTACGAAACATGAATACTAATTTAGTTTTTATTGTTTTATATTTAGCTAACTTAAAAAGAAATGGAGAAGATGTTTTGAAAATTAATTAATTTGAAACTTGTTACGTATTTAACAAGGTTTAAACTAAGATTAAGACTAAGTATGAGGTAACTAGAAAGATTATAAATATTTTTTTAATATCAAATCTTTTAGTAAAAAAAATAATATTAGAATAATTTCAGTTCAAAATTGTGATAAAGCAGTGGAAAACTTAGTTAAAAAAATGAAACCAATTTGCAAAAAAAAAAAATTATAAAATTTCTAAATAAAAAAAACAACAACACACAGCATATAATCCAAAAAATCGGTCAAGTGCGTGTCGGACTTCGCACATTTAGGGTTCCGTACCAAATGTAGAATATAAGACTGCTGTGCTCAGAGGCAGGATTCTTAAAGGACTTTAAAATTTTAATCGAACTAATAAGTCAAAAATACTTGGTAAAAAGATTTAAAGAAGTGAAAAGAAAAATAACCTGGCTCATGTGTGTTCAGCGAAGAAAAAAAAAATGAATATCACAATCCGCATATATACTTAGATATATTAACAAATTTTGAAATGCAACGAACAAACTTGTTAATATCATCGTAACCGACAAAGATAGAAAAATAATTATACAATAAAAAATGCGTTTTTTAATAAAACTAATACGATTGCACAGATAAAAATAATAAAATATCGAATATCACAATTTGTATAAATACAAAAGTACGGAACCCTAAAAATAAGGGAATGTTAACGAAAAAATCATATTTATTAATATATTGGTATTTGTTAGTAAAATATACGTAACAATGAATATTCTCACAAAATTTCAAGTTGATAGGTCAATGGAAAGTTAAAAAATACTTCGGAACAAAATTTTGTAAAAAATACTGACTTTGGCGGCTTCTCATGTCTACGTTTTGAAATATTTTTTAAAATAATATGGCTTTTATCTACTCAATGAGCTCTATTCAACGATACCTTACTCGATGGGGTAGGCCAAAATTATTTTTCAGCGCCCCCCTTTAGCTGTGTGGTAGCCCCCTTGAAAACATTTAAAAATATTTTTTATAATTTATATGGCTTTGGGTCAATAAGTCGCATATACTGTGAAAATTTGAAGGCTCTATATTGAACGGTTTAGCTGCTAGACCCGTGTGACAGACGGACGGACGGACGGACACGCGAGTGAGATCAATAGGGTTCCGTTTTGACACATACACAAGAGAGTGACATATGTATTCCCATGTATTTTTCGACGCTGAATCCGATCCCGAGCTCAGAATTGAGCCTACACGTCTGGAATTGGCCCCAGGGGCCGAAAATGGCCTGAAATGCGGTTCCCGGGATAAAGCGAAGTCGACGCTGAAAAGTGTATGGCCAACTGAAATTCCGGGTTTGGTTCCGGGAAAATGACCCCTTGGGGAGGGAAAATCGTGTTTTGGACGTCCAGGTCGCGACTGTGGTATTTTCATGAACTTTCCAATTCTGAAGCTGAGACTCTGTGTGAAAAGTGTTTGGTCAGCTGAAATTCCCAGTTTGGGTCCGGGAAAATGGCCCATTGTGACCGGAAAATCACATTTCGGACGTACCAGTCGCAAAAGTGGGATTTTCATGTATTTTTCAATCTTGGTTCTTAAAGTATGCTCAAAAAGTTTCTGGACAGCTGAAATTCCCAGTTTGGGTCTGGGAAAATTACCCATTGGGGCCGGAAAATCATATTTCGGACATACCAGTCGCAACAGTGGTGTTTTCGTGTGTTTTCCAATTCTAGACCTGAGACTGTGCAGATATCGGACGATGTCGTGTCAGCCAAAAAGAGTAAGTCGGTAGAAGAATTTGTTAATGAGAAGTTAAGAGAACATGAGGTTTCGGAAATAGTCAGTGGTATTTTTGTTTGTATATGATTTCCTTCTATTTTATTGCACGATATTCTTTTGTTTCATTTTTGTATTTGATTTTGTTCTGTCTGTACACTTTTTAAATGCAAGTTTTGTTACTGTTAATTTTCTTATCGCATGTATTTTTTGCAAGTTTTCTTATTTTTCGTTATTGTTTTTTTGTTTGCATGTTTTGATATTGTCTTTTGCATGTTTTATTATTGTTTTTTTGTTGCATGTTCTGCTATTGTTTATTATATCCAAACTGGGAATTTCAGATGACCAAACACTTTTCACAACCAGTCTCAGATCCAGAATTGGAAAGTCCATGAAAATACCACAGTCACAACCAGGACGTTCAAAACACGATTTTCCCGCCCCAAGGGGTCATTTTCCCGGATCCAAACCCGGAATTTCAGTTGGCCATAAACTTTTCGAGCACAACTCCGGCTTTATCTCCAAAATTCAGGCCATTTTCGGCCCCGAGGGGCCAGTTCCAGACGTGTAGGCCCAATTCTGAGCTCGGAATCGGATTCAGCGTCGAAAAATACATGGGAACACTTATGTCACTCCCTTGTGTATGAACTTTTTTTTGTGGGGCTGTGTAATTGATTTAATGACTTGTATGCCATCTCCGTTGGGAGGATATTAACTCGATTTTTCCTACCACTATAAAATATATTGGCGTCTGTTTTTGGATTGGGAATTTGGTAGACAGCCATATTTTACAGAGCGACATGTGTCTGATTTGAAATTTTAATCGACCCTTTGAGTTACATCTTGATCTCACTGCCGAAATCTAGCTTTATATGGATCTTGTTTTGTTTGGATTCGCCCAGGAATAATAACCTTTAACCCTTTTTCTTAAAAAGGTAAGACTTTTTTTGTACATGCCGGCTTTTCTTTTTAATAATCTTTCGAAAATTTGTACAATGACATATCCTATTTTAAATTCAAGTTAGTGGTTTGGGTGAAAGTTTTTACACTTTTGGTTTGTTTTATTTTAACTGAAGGGTCTATTTAAATACAAATTCAAGGCTTGAGATAGCCCATAGTTAGAAGTTTATATAGTTTTTGTATGAAATAATCCTTGTGGGTTATTAAAGAGTTTCTTTTTTACCTATCGCCCTTCAGATAAGAGAGGTATAGTAATCATGCTAAAAATTGGGTAGTGAGTTTTCAATAAATAAACACGTTTTAGGGTCTCTAGAATACAATTTTATTATTTTCGTGATGATGTCTGTGTATGTGTTAGTGTATGTGTGTTAGTGTGTTAGGATGGATGTTGTAATAACGACAACTCAAAAACTACTGAATTAAAAAATTTGAAATTTTGCATACAAGATTTTGATACACTAGATTAGATCTGATTATCTTTTGGTATCAATCAGACAACCGGAAGTGGCAGTTGTTATGAGTGATGACGCCATTACTAAACAAAATGACAATAAGGTTCACACATATATTTTGTATACACTATAGTTTATTTTCATATAATTAAAATTTTCAAAACTTTTGCCATTGTTTCTAGATTTAGAATAAAGTAAATTTTTTTCATATTTTTTTGTGACGTGTAAATTTTTGATTCAAAAATGGCGACAGGTCATGTGCTGGCCACATCAGATTTTTTATTTTAGGGATCTATTATCCGGCTGTAAGTAGGCTATTCCATTGTAACCAGCTACTTTTACTACCCTGCTGTTAGTAAGCTATTTCTAGGGACCACTTCTTCTAGGGTCCAGCTACTTTAGTGTCAGCTAATTTAGTACCATTCTTGCAGCACCAGTTGGTGTACAGCTAAGTGACACGAATATTTTATCGTTTATTTTTTTTTTGTACAAAATTTCTTAAACGTTTAAGGGGGTACCGCATAATTTGATGCCGAAGGATTGATAATCCTTCTTATTTTTATAATATTGTTTAGGGTTATAATGTTTTTAACTTTTTAATTTACTTTTAGTTGTTAAGTGGAGATTAACTAGACTTTATTAACCACCGTTACGCTCCCATGAAGGGACTAACATTAAACAATTTATTTTTCGTTTTTGGTACCTAAATCGCCCATAATTAATCATTCATTTAATAGCAATTTTTAATATCCGCTAAAAGCGTTATTTTTCTTTTTTTGATAAATCAGCATTTATTTAAGGGTTTCATTTTTTTGCAGGTATATTATCTACATAATATTTAATTAACATTTTTTTTATTATTGCTCACATTTAAATTTTGATTTTGTGCGCTACAAATATTATTACTTTTTTTCTGTGTTCATTAGTGGTGTGAAGTTACTAACTTCCAAATAAATCTTTATGTGTATTGGAATGTATTGTCTTTGATTAACCTAGTTTAGCCGTTTAAGAGGTAAACCTAATTTGGAATCAAAAAAAGAATACAACGTCTTGGCGCCCATTTACATTCGATCAATTTATAACCCACTCCCATCTCCACTATAAAGTGACACCGAAGGCTTAACGGTTGAGATCGACAGGTCTAGGAAAATTCACCGCCAACAATTCACCGACAGCAATTCACCGCCGACAGTTCACCGTAAAGCAATTCATCGCCACGACAATTCACCGCCACAACAATTCACCGCAACAAAAAATAACCACTTTCATTTATTTTAGTTTATTTTTAAAATTAAAGAATTACTCAACACCGCAACAAAATTAAAACATTTATCAAATTGTCTTTAATAAAAACCACCAAATATAATACAATTTTAAACTTATTAATATAATGGGAACATTGTCAAAGAACAAAATAATATACAAATATAGTAAAATTAATACGATATATTATGGGCTATCCCTCTAATATAGTCAAGTATGCTGTCAGGATTATACTCATCAACAATATTCTTGATGCGTCGGGCACAATCCCTATATTTCCTCTTCGACGGTTGGGGTTCAACTCCGCTTAAATATTGCTCTATTCGGACTTCATTCAGGTTTTGTTCTTTTTTGACATAATCAATGAACTTCCAAATATTAGGATGCATCGCTCCGATCTGCTCTTGGAATCTTCGATGCCAACCTTCCACAGAGTTGTTTGTTTTAAGTAAATCTTCCAAGATTATCCCATAAACACTCCACATTTCAATAGGTTATTGTGGTGGTCGGCGCTGTCTCCTATTGGGGCGTCCAATCGACGTATCCTCGAAATAGTCGATAACTTCTTGGGCCTCTGGAGGGAAAACGTCATTGTCAGGTACCGCTGCGTTTTCTTTTAACCCATGTATGGTATATAATTGATGGAATAACAGTGATACCGTTTTAAAGGTACCATCTGCATACCAATTACTGCCTGCGAGTAACTGCATATTTCTGCGTTTGGAAAATACCACCATCCTATATTCTTCTGGGCCTGAATTATACAGCAAAAATCCTCTGCGTTGAGGGTTCTTTTGTATTCCTCTGGAAATTCGATCTCTTGACGATGAATGGGCAGAGCTGGATCTGCT
Source organism: Neocrepidodera transversa (assembly GCA_963243735.1). Taxonomy (NCBI): domain Eukaryota; kingdom Metazoa; phylum Arthropoda; class Insecta; order Coleoptera; family Chrysomelidae; genus Neocrepidodera; species Neocrepidodera transversa. The sequence continues at coordinate 30,769,203 of OY725339.1, forward strand.
GACGGATATGGCGGATCGTTCTCTTCATCACGTCTATAGTTGGAAGTTTGGGGGCTGCTGCTTGACTGCATTGGATTTTTGCATCGGTAATTATAGCCCGAGGGGCATTGGTGGTTGTTTTGGCAGTTGTTTTAATAGCCTCGTAAATTTTAGCCGCTTCCACTCCAGCTGCGTCTCCGACGTAGTAACAACATCATTCACTGTTTTCACCCTCACTTTACACTTAGTTTTCTGGTAGTTTTCGCACTTCCACAATATTTGATCAACGCTTTCTTTTTCTTTAAATAAGAAGTGCCCATCAAGGAGCAACTTCCGCTTTTCTTTTTCTGACATCACGAACTCGAGAGGCATTTTAACAGAGGTACTGGCCGTATGATGGTGTGACTTGAAATGAAAATTTGGAATACCATCCCAGTTTTATATTGAAATCTAACTACAAGAAAATGGGATTTACTTATCTGGTAATTAGGAAGAAAGTTGGATAATTCGTTTTTGCCAGGGATTATAAAATTAAATGAGATATTGTAATGTTATTTTAATAGGTATACCTATGATAGTTGCTTTAAGTTATTGTTCACTAATTAGTTCTTGCAATGTTATAATACTTATGATAATTAGGGATTTACTTATCTGGTAATTACCATGAAATTCTTTTCGAGTTAGGTAATTCGTTTTTGTCAGGGATTATAAAATTAAATGAGATATTGTAATGTTATTTTAATAGGTATACTTATGATATTACTTTAAGTTATTATACACGGTGGTGATAAAGTTCGGAACAAAATTCATAACTATGGTATAACCGATTGTTTTAAAAAATCCTCGGACACGTCGATTTATTTTGGCGGTGAATTGCTGTTGCGGTGAATATTTGTGGCGGTGAATTGCGTTGTGGTGAACTGTTGGCGATGAATTGCTGTCGGTGAATTGTTGGCGGTGAATTTTCCGGATACCGAGATCGACAACCCATACACTGTAACTCCGGGTTTGGACGTTATTACAGTCAGTATTTGACAAGATTGACATTTGTGACGACACACTATCCTCGTCTATTAATTAGAAAGATATCCTAAGATCTGCCTACCTCTGATATCACGCTGTCTTCAATTGTTTTTATTATCTACTACTAGTCAATAATCAAAAATTATCGACCAGTAGGAGGGAAATTTAACTTTTCGACTCGAACACAGCATACATAATGACATCTTCTAATACTAGTAGTGGAATAGTAGATTCTGTAACAAGGTTAGAATGAAAAATTCGACACGAGTGGAAAATTCCGAACGCGAGCGTCAGCGAGTGTGAGGAACCACGAGTGTCGAATTTTTTCATTCTGACCGAGTAACAGACTATATTTTCTCCACGATCAAAAAGTATAAATCAAAATTAAATTAAATCTGAACACAAGTTATTTGTTGATATATTTGTATTACATTGTATTAATATTTATAGTGCTGTGGTACACTTACCGATATGAAAATCTGGTGCATTGGTGTTTTTACATAATTTGCAATTTCGGATATTATTAAATTCTATATATACTTCACTTGATTTTTCACTCATTATTTTGTTTAAATTAAAACTTGTTTGAAAATAATTATTACCGTCGCCATTTTATATCTGACACTGACACTTTTGAAGTCCATGGCAATCGATATTGTTTATTTCGATTACAGAAAATCCATTCTTTACCTTGATAAAGAATGAAAATACAAGAGGCAAGTATTATAGAATAAATATTCAGACTCTAGAGTGTGAATGTTTATATTCTATTATTAAAAATGATTTCAGAATTCATACATTCAGTAATGGTCGTGGAGAAAAATACATTTTATTCTTAGTTTACTGTTGTCTTCTATTTTTATTATGCATTACAAAAATATTATATGTTATATCTAAGCCGTTGCGTATTTTATAATATTGAGGTACATTCTCTAAACCCCTTTTAAAGCATTGAGTAATAAATCTCAGACGAAATGAACGGGAGATAAAAATCAACGTAAAAATAAAAAAAAAATCTTTCACGTATAGGGCATACGAGTCGAAATGTAAATTCTACATGAGCCTCGCCGTACATAAAACTCCAAATCCAGAAGAATCCATTATCGGTAATGACCGTGCAGTCGAAGAAAAAGCCGGAGAGTATATGAGGGGAAATAACGTAAAAGAACTTCGAACAGAAAAAGTCAGAGTTAAAAAGTTACCATAAAAAAAGGCAGTAACAATTTTGTTAGGTCGATTTTTACTTTGTACCTGGTTTGTACGAATTCGTAGAAAAGATCGATGACAAAACTAACATGGGACATTTCCAATGTTTCTAAAAAAGGAATTCAGCTATACACAGTTTCAAGATTAGTTTCCATTGTAGCGGATAGAAATGTCGCCAACATGACTATTTCTATCCAAAGTTAGAAAGAAACTAATTTAAAACTATCTAGATAAAATCTGTCTTTTGTCTCTGGAGCTGTATAATGTAATAACGAATCATTTTGTTTCTCAATTTAGTTATTACTGCAACGTTTATAGTAGCTTTCCTCATAAATACGGGCTTAATGAGTGTATATGAAGAAAATGGGTCAACCAAAATAATAAACAAGTCATGTTCTATAATTAAGTTACAAAGGTGAGAGCGTTTATCATGATGGTTTCTATCTGGATCTGTAATTTATATGTTAATATGTAAATTAAGCTTCTAACTAATTATACTGGAAATACTTCACTAAGTTTTAGTTGTAGTTAACCAGATTCTGATTGTCTTCTTTATTATATAATCAATATTAAATTATGGGAAATGTAAGATTTTATACTAAGTACTTTGGAAATAATAAGTTCACATACATATACAGAACGTCTGTGTAGACGTTTTCTCGGAAACAAATAGGCCGATTGCCATCAAACTTGGTACACAGATAAGAGCAGTTGCTGTTATGATTTTTATTCCTCCATCTGGGCCGGAGATATATGGGTCACTATGCATACGTTTAATCGAAAAGCACAGAACCGATTGACACCAAAGGTATACAGACATCTTGGTTCAAGGTAGGGGATGGAGGAGTGGTGGGTAGAGGGGTGGTTGGTCAACGGTTCGAAATCGATTTAAAAATTCGAATTTTTGTGAAGGGGTATAAGGTCAAGTTTCTAATGAAAGAGATCGATTAGAAAACAGATTTTTTTTAATCGTTTTTTTAAACTAATTTTAAGAACGCAATAAGCCCACGAGGTTGCAGTGAATCCGGTTGCAAAGAACGGTCCCGGACAAAAAAAAAGTAATTTTAAACTTGATCTTTTTAATTATTTGTTTAATCGAGTTTTTTAATTTATTATGAGAATCAACTTATCAATTTAATATTTTAAACGATTTTTGAAATCGATTATTAAACATCGATTTTTGGAATTTGTTGTTTAATCAATTTTTTGAATTGATTTTTTATTTGATATTTGATCGATTTTTTAATCACTTTTTTTATCGACATTTTAATGGATTTTTAGATTAAATTTTTTCACGCTAGTTATTTATCGATTCTGTTGTTTTGTCGCACCATTTTTTTCGTACTTTGGCTTTGAGAATTATTTAACTATATTTGACACTTCGACAGTTGTTAAAATTTTGGAACAGTTTTGAAGAACTATTGGATTTTTTTTACCTAAATTGGTAAAATTTTAATTTTTACATTATTTCCCATAAATAACCACAATAAACATTCATCTTTCTATAAATAATATTGAATCTATCAAAAATAAATAACTGTAATTAATGAAGAATTGCAAACATTTTAAAAACGCCTAAAATATTCGATTTTTTAAGATTCCATAGGATTCTTTACGGTTTTTTGGTTTTTTTTACGGTTTTTTACGGCTTTTTATGCTTTTTTACGGTTTTTTACGGATTTTTACGGTTTTTTACGATTTTTACGGTTTTTTACGATTTTTTAAGGTTTTTTACTTTTTTTCGAATTTCTACTATTTTTTACGATTTTTTACGGTTTTTTACGATTTTTTACGATTTTTTACGATTTTTTACGATTTTTTACGATTTTTTACGATTTTTTACGATTTTTTACGATTTTTTACGATTTTTTACGATTTTTTACGATTTTTTACGATTTTTTACGATTTTTTACGATTTTTTACGATTTTTTACGGTTTTTTACGATTTTTTACGATTTTTTACGATTTTTTACGATTTTTTACGATTTTTTACGATTTTTTACGATTTTTTACGATTTTTTACGATTTTTTACGATTTTTTACGATTTTTTACGATTTTTTACGATTTTTTACGATTTTTTACGATTTTTTACGATTTTTTACGATTTTTTACGATTTTTTACGATTTTTTACGATTTTTTACGATTTTTTACGATTTTTTACGATTTTTTACGATTTTTTACGATTTTTTACGATTTTTTACGATTTTTTACGATTTTTTACGATTTTTTACGATTTTTTACGATTTTTTACGATTTTTTACGATTTTTTACGATTTTTTACGATTTTTTACGATTTTTTACGATTTTTTACGATTTTTTACGATTTTTTACGATTTTTTACGATTTTTTACGATTTTTTACGATTTTTTACGATTTTTTACGATTTTTTACGATTTTTTACGATTTTTTACGATTTTTTACGATTTTTTACGATTTTTTACGATTTTTTACGATTTTTTACGATTTTTTACGATTTTTTACGATTTTTTACGATTTTTTTCGATTTTTTACGATTTTTTACGATTTTTTACGATTTTTTACGATTTTTTACGATTTTTTACGATTTTTTACGATTTTTTACGATTTTTTACGATTTTTACGATTTTTACGATTTTTACGATTTTTTACGATGTTTTACGGGTTTCTACGATTTTTTACGATTTTTTTAGGATATGACCTGTTACGATACTTATAAAAACGGCGGAGATATAATTTTTTTTGATATTTCAACCCCCTCCAGTTTCACCTCCGTAGGTCGGATAAAAAAAAGTTTTATACAAATTGTATTTGAAAAATGTTAATCCATAATGAAATTACTTTGTTGTCATTAATTTTTAGGTGTTTTTTATAATTTTTGTTGTTTTTCATTAATTAAAGTTATTTATTTTTTGTAGATTTATTATTAATTATGCGTTAATTAAAGAACAATGTTTTTTGTGGATTATTTATCACAAATAATAAAAAAATACTTAAAATATTAAAATTTTACTAATTTAGGTTAACAAGTCTTTATTAAAGCTAAATGACATTTAAAAAAATAGTTTGAGTTTTGGGCTCTCCCAATTCACACTGTTCCAGAATTCAAACTCAAAATTTTATAAAAAAAAACATTTTGCCGAAAATGCAAAGTATATCACTAAATTCATTTTTTCGTGCTCTTTGCAAATACAGAAACTATTTTATAATATTTTTTTGAATCCGGATCTGGATTTCTTTTATTGTATATTTATTGATGAATTGGGCACTTTAAACAAAATATGCCCGCCAAATATCATGAAAATATACAGTGTGGTTAGAAAGTTATGAACCATGCAAGAAATTGTGTCTCCTATCTGTAGTTAATGTATGTCACTTTCCCAATGAAACACCCTGTATAAATATTTTTGAAAAATTTATATAGTTTTTGCATATGTTTGACAAATTTTGAAATTCTTCGACAGTTCTTTGAAAATTTTAAGGACGTCTTAATATTTTCCCGGACATATGGATAGTTTGATTAATGTTTTAACGGTTTTTTTGGGCTTTTTTAGTTTTTAACTATTTTTATTTATTTTTCTACAGTTTTCGATTAAACGATTTCTATTTTTTTGTTATTTTGAGAATTAATTTTCCACAGTTTTGAGGATTAATAAAAAAATTTTTTTTTACTACTTTAAAACATTCATCGACAGTTTTAATAATTTTTGGGACCAATAGACAGTTTTAGAGAATTTTTAACAATTTTTGGCTATTTTTAAATAATTTTTGAAATATTTAATTAGTATTTAGATTATTTTTAAAAAGTATTAGACAGATTTTAGAGTTATTAAATATTTATTTATAAAACCTATTATTTGCTTAAAAGAAGAATAATTTTACAAAGATTTAATTTTATAGCAATTATCTTAGCTGCTTTTGCCGTCCTTTAAAGGAAAAAACCCGTGGTATTGTTTGAAAATTTATTAAATTAAGTACCGGAGTCACGGTGATCTGCCTTTCATTAGTCGGTCGTTAAAATGTACCTTGTGCAAATTAGTTTGAACTAATTGGTTGCATTTTGAGTTTCGTGCACCCTTTGTAAATTACACTTTTTGTAATTTTGCATTACTGTGCCACTTTCTGAATTTATTTAATGGTGAGGTAATTAGGTTGACTGATAAATAGTCAACCAAATTAATTTAGTAAAAAATGCAGAATTTTCAGAAATATAAAAATATAAAAATTTATCATAAAATTAATTAAAAATTATAATTACTGTTATTATTTATTTTGTTAGATGAAATAATTTTCGACCTGTTGTGGTAATGCTATATTATTTTTATTTTTTCATATTGTTTCGGGTTCCATCATCTGCTGACCTGTCATTTATTAGATTTCACTTTCGTATCTTGAACCTTGTGTATTCGTGTGAATTGTGGCCTGGAGTGAAATTGCAGTAAACAAAATATACTGTTTTATGGAATCTGATATTTGTTTGTTTTTGTGCTTGATACGAAAACATTTTTTTTATTCTTTTATCACTGATATTATATTTTTAACCCTTCCACCCTTTAAATGGCATCTGGTGCTGGATTTTGTAATTTTAAATAAAACCTAAAATTACCATATTTTATATAGCTTAAAACATTAAAATATTTAACGTTCAATGTAGTTAAACAAATCCTTTTTACTCATATACAAACTTTTTACCTTAAACTAAGTCGTTTGAGAACTTAAATCTTACTTTTCTCTTAAAAGATAAATTTAATCTTTAGCATAATACTGTCTAAATCGACGTTAGTATCTCGTTGAGCTCTCTGCATTTAAATTTTGTTTGTGCCCTAAAAACGACATAAATTAGAGATAAAGCTTCTAAATTCACTCAAAGTCTATCTTCTACAAAGTTGAAACCCTTCGAAATAAAGTTATTACCGTCCACAAACAGGGTCGGTTTCTAAAATGAAATATTTGTGGTTAATTTAACTCGGGAGGATGGACAGTTCATAACTTAATTTACTATTAAATTAGGTTACCAAGTTTTTATATAAAAAAAATATTTTTACAGAATTTTCAATATATTACAATAAAATAATAATAACCATGAAATACTGTAACAACGAAATTCCAATTTAAATATTATTATTATATAGATTATTATTTTAATTAATATCTAGTTACCAAGGGCGTACACATCTATTTGGAGAGTCGGCAGGTGGCGGATAAAAAAAACAACCTAGTTGCATGGCAGTAGTGAAGTACCGTCATAAACGAATCCTCTGGGATACAGAGCGACCTCCCAGAGTATACAGCTACACACCTCTTCCCACCTCTTCCCCCATACTCGTGGGACAAAATATGGAACAAATAAAAAAAAAGCAAATAAGAAATTCCGGCTCTGTGGGATAATAGGTTAGACATCGCAGAGGAATTTACGATGGCCAGCTACACGTCAGCAGCTAAATCCGGAACCGCTGACACTATTACCGATAAGGTGAAGTAGATGGGCCAAACAACTAACCCTAAACTACCCAGACTTTCGAGAGAGCTCAGAAAAAGCAAACGACCAAAGCTAAAAAACAGGCGGAGATTACGTGGACCAAGGAAAAGCCTAGGAAGACTCCTCAAGTAATCGCTAGGACTCACAAAACCACATCGGAACTCCAATAAGCCCAGAACCATTCCAGCTAAAACTGCAACGACTGGGACCTACAGCGAGGCAGTAACAGGAATTAGGAACAAGCTGACCTGGCTTAGAACAACCTGGTGGATGCAATCTATGCAGTTCCCTCTGGATCAGTGCGCCAATGCAGTTCGTCAGAACTACGTTTAGCGGAGATGTCCTTTGGATGACCTGCGCAAACGACAGAACTCTCGACTGGCTCAGTAGTGAGATCAGGAGTCTGAGAGAATGCGGCTTTAACAGCAGTTGAGGCCAAGGAGCTATCAAACAGACGCAGGGTCTTCATTCCTGGGCTTGTGGAGCAGGACGACCTAGTCAGGACACGCCTAGGAAGACAAAATGTGGACCTAAGAGTGGATGGGTGGCTCCTCCTGAGCCAGAAAACAGAAAGGGATTGCCAGTTGCTGGCTTACTTCATTGAAGAGGTGTCTTTCAGGACATTGGAAGCGAAATTTATGAAAGCTTTCTACAAGCTCAGAAGAGTAACTTTTAAGGTCCTGGAAGGTGAACTTCCAACACAATAAGTTGGCTTCGGCGAAGCTTACTATAAAAAGGGGTAACTTTGATGTGTCCCTTTTACACGAACCCTAGGCTAACAGGAATAAGGTAATGGGACTCGAAGGATTAGGTGAATTAATTTCTGACAGAACCTCTAACCATCCAAGATCATGCATAATAGTCAGAAATGGCTTAAAAATATTGCCGCTAATAAATTTCTGTTATAGGGACATAACGGCAGTTAAAGCAAATATATGACAGGGAGGTGGGACTAAAGAAATTATTCTCAGATCGGCCTATCTTCCCTATCATGACCCTACTCCACCACTATCCAGGAATCTAGATAAACATGTAAGGCATTATAGGAAGAATGTATCATCGGATGCGATGCCAACACACACCACCTGACCTGGGGTAGCAGTGACACTAATGAAAGAGGTGGGTCTTTACTAGAATTTATTACAGTAAATAATCTGGACGTATTAAATATAGGCAATACCTTTGTCACTTCGACTTGAAAGAAGATTATAGACATTACAATAGGTTTTAATTTTATTAGTAATTTTGGCATGTGTCTGAGGAGTTTGGCATTTTAGACTACAGACACATACAAGAATCTTATCGCATCCCACGGAAAACAGACTGGGAAGCATATGAAGCAGACCTTGAAAATAGTTTAAAGTGGGTTAAAAGACAGATAAGAAATTTAACTGATCTAGAGATAATAGCAGACCAATTACAGGAAGCTGTTATCTCGGCCTACGAAAATAACTGTCGACCTGTAAGGAAAAGTTCCAATAAGAATGTGCCTTTATAGAACAACGAACTTGCAGAATTAAGAAGGCTAATTAGAAAAAAATACGATACAGCAAGGAATGATTCAAGTAAATGGGATGAATATAGGAAGGTCCTAACTGAATTCACTGAAGAAATCTAAAAGGAGCTCTTGGAGAAAGTACTGTGAGGACCTAATTGGAACTCACGGATATATGCCAAGATCCAAAAAATCCTTTCTTAAGATCCACAGAGGTCAATAAACACTCTTAAAAAAGGAGAACTGAGAATACACCAAAACTGGTGAGGAAACAATGGAAGAACTGTTAAGGGTTCACTTTCCAGAATCACGATCAATAAACTTATCACAAGAGAACTGGCAGAATTCAGAGCTGGAACCACCTAGTGGGCCTCCAGAGAGAACTGGCAGGTCACAAATAGGACAATTGACGTGGACAAAATCAAATGGGCAATAAACTCATTCGAACTATATAAATCGCCAGGACCAGATGTCATTTATTCCAGACCCCTACAAAAATGAGGTTCTACAACATAGGCTGCTGGTATTATAAGAGCAAGTTTGTGTCTAGGTAAAATATCCAATACCTGGCGACTTATTAGAGTTAGATTTATACATAAGCCTGGCAAAACTGCACAGGATACGGCAAAAGCTATAAGACCAATAAGCCTAATGTCTTTTGTATTAAAGACATTAGAAAAACTGCTATAAAGACATATTAGGGACGTCGTACTGGCTGAAAGACCTCTACACCAAGACCAATAGGCCTACAGAGCAAGTGTGCCTACAGAAACTGCATTATATCAGCTTGTAAACAGAGCTGAAAATCCATGGGAACGAGAGGTGCTACTAGTGGCTTTTCTGAACATAGAAGGAGCTTTTGAGAACCCAACGTGCTGCAGGTGGATAGACTACATCTTGGGGAAGAGGCTAATATGAACATCTCTGATGGAGGAGAAAAAGGCAGCTCACGTGACCAGAGGTTGTCCGCAGGGGGAGTACTATCTCCTCGGCTATGGAATATGGTAATGGATGGACTGCTGAGAATCCTCCAAGAAGAAGGACATAAAACATTGAGATACCCAGATGACCTTGTCATATTATCCCAGGGTAAATTCAATACTACGGTTAGGGAACGACTTCAGATGGCCCTAAACGCAGTTACACTCTGGACTAAGCATGAGGGTTTAAAAATAAGCCCCTTCAAGTCCAACATAATAGTATTCACCAAAAGAAGGCAATTAGAGTGCCTTAGCCCACTATGACTTTGTGGAAAAGAGGTTAATCCGAAGGGAGAGGTAAAATATCTTTGGATAATGATTTTTTAAAATAGCTTGTTAACCTCTTGCATGCGAAATCTATTTTTTTACATAAAAATTAAGGTACGAGAAAAAATATTGTATGCAACTAGTGTTTAAAGTGCCTTTTTTCACTCATCTGATTGTCTCACTCGCCTTTGGCTCGTGCGACAACATTCACGTTCGTCAAAAACAAAAAATTTTAAATTTAATTTCTCGCCTTTATCTTAAAATTTAGTAGTTTTAGATTTTTTCTTAACTATCAAGGTGTCTGTTAACTTCAGCCTATTTTCGCTTATTTTCGCTTTTTCTGAAACTTTTATAGCTTTCGATTTTTTTGTTACTTTTCAGATTCTTCAAAACGCTAGAGGTTGTTTTTATTAATTTATAAATTTTATTAGGTTCTAAAATGTTCGTACTCGCAAAGATTTTTTGAATTATCGAATTTTATTATTACTTCTTTGTATTGTATCATTTTTTTATTCATTTTTCGTATTATACAGAATTACAACGGCCCGCTCCTACTTCACCTTTGGTGAATGAAGTTGGGCAAACCGTAGTATTGACATCGTGCAAAAATCTCAAAATTTTTTTTGCTCCAAATGACTTAAAACGTCATGAAACGTGGAGAAAATTGATTTTCCGCGACAAAAAGTCTGTCTGTGTGGATGTGTGGATGTCTGTGCGCATGATAACTCGAGAACGGTACGGCCGATCCGGAAAATCCTTTCGGATATCTGTTTTCATTCAAAAAAGGAAGGCTCTATCAGAAGATGAGCTATTTCGGGTCCGAGGATCCTGGGCACGCCTACTAAGTGAAACTTCTATTCGAGACATCTCGATAAGGAAAGCAAGTTTGTCGATACTGATTTCTTTTAATGTGTTGTGTCGATTGATATTAATATCGCATGGGGCTCGTTAAAAAAAATTGAAAAATTTGAAAAAAAAATTATTGGAAAAATTCTGATTTTTTCGAATCGGACTTACTTCCGCTGACGGAAACAGGCCGTAGTCTTGAATAAATCGAGCAGAGATTATTCCTTTTACTATTTTTATTGCTTATCAATTTAGGAACAATACTGACTATGTGACTCAAAAAATATTCAAGTGTAATTCGACATGTTACCCTAAAAATACAATTTTACCTCTAAAGCGGAAAAAATAACTCTACTGCAATTCAACATTTTATTGGAAAAATGCATTTGTTCTTCTCAAGCCCAATGAATCTCTGGTGTAATTTGATATTTAATGTGAAAATAAAACTAGAGTTGCATTTTTCTAAATCAAATTTTACTGCTTAGCAGCTAGACAACAAACATAACTGAAAAACAACGACTATTTATAGTTTTCTCGAAAAAAATGCATGTTTACAAAAAAAGTTCTGGCTACACTTTATGCATTTTTAACCTTCGAGTCATAAAATCTGGCGTTCATTTCAATATTTTATCAGAAAAATGCACTTTTAACTCTACTACAAGAATCCCAACTGCAATATATTTTTTTTTTTGAAAAAATGCATTTTTACCTCGCATATTAAAAAAGACTCGATTGTATTTGGACATTTTATCGGAAAAATCCCATTTATCTTTCGAACCAAACTCGACCATAATGTAAGAAAGTGGAAAAACACATATATTGTGTAAATGTGATTATTTTTATGGGTAGCAATTACAATTGACTTGTCCAAACACAGATCAAGAATCTGTTAAGTTAGGAACCATATGTAAAAGATATATTTTAAGTTCCATTGGCGATACAAGATGATTCCCTGCGGGGCTGCCAGTTTTTTGGCAAGTTTTCTGACTAAACAATGAAGCCTCGCTGTAAATCATACGAGTTAACTTGCCGAGTCGTGCTTGTTCATGAGAGTATAAAACATATATCGCCTGTGTTTGCGCTCGGCCTAACAAGATCTATTTTGGGTGTAATAATAATGTTATTTATATAGAAATAAAGCACTATTAGTATTAATACACATGAGATGAGGTATTCACCTTTTTGTATACAACACTTATGTGACATTGGTATCTGCACCTTTGTTACAATAATTACACATCTTATCAATAAAACGCGTTTTTATATACCGAGATAAAAAACTCCGGTGTAATTTGACATTTTATCAGGAAAACGCAGTTTTTCCAAACTCTTCTGTAATTTAAAATTTTAGAAAAAACATGATTTTTCCCATTCCGTACTAAAAAGAAAAGCGACTGTAATTCTAAATTTTATTGGAAAATTGCATTTTTACCCATTAAGCCAAAAAAGTCAGGTTTGTTTGGTGCTGGAAATTGAAATTTTTGGATATTTTTTTTAATTGTAAATATTTCTGTTTATTCTAATTTTTTTTAACTGTTCGATTATTTAATTGTTCTTTTATTATAATTTAACAATATTTTAACCTTTTTAGTTATACACTCAAAGTGAAACCGTATCAGAAATAAAATTAGATCGAAGGAATTTTTTATACCGTAGGGATTCAATTTAGAACGTACCGACCCTGTTTAACAAAGTGGAAGCACTTCGAAATAAAGTTATTACTACCCACGAAATCGGTTGTACGGGGGAGTTTGACAAGGAATTTGAAGTACAATGAGGCCACGCGCCCATACCTTGCGGACATAAAACTTTTAGGCATTATTCTCACAAGATCCGGGGATATTTTTATTTGGGAGAGAATAAAATGTGAAATAAGCCTGAAATATAATCTGGAATAAGAAATATTATTTTAACAATAAAACGCACCTTTTTATTCAGCTCATTCATTAAAAATAATAATAAAAATTCTGATGTAGCCAGCATATGACTTCTCGCAGTTTTTCAATCAAATATTTACATGGCAAAAGTTCTGAAAATTTTAATGGTACGAAAATAAACTATAGTGTGTACAAAATATATGTGTAAAAATGTATTGCCATGTTGTTTTGTAATGGCGTCATCACTCATAGTAACTGCCACTTTTGTTTGTCCGATTGACCCCAAAATCTAATCAGATCTAATCTAGTGTGTCAGAATCAATTTTATTAATTTAGTAGTTTTTGAGTTATCGTTACTACAACATCCATCCCAACTCACACAGAAGCACGCACGCACGCACGCACGTACGCTCGCACACGCACCCGTACGCACGCACGCATCAACGCACCAACGCACCCACGCACCCACGCAGAGACCTTAAAACGTGTTTATCCATTGAAAACTCACTACCCGATTTTTAGTATGATTACTATACTAAGGTCATTGACACATACAGTATATGATAGATTACATTATTAATAGATCGTTATATTTTGTCGTACAAGTGTATATCTTTAAGGTAACTCAGTAGTTTGAAGGACTGGTCACTTGAACATAGAATCTTCGTGATGTCTCCTTCCAACTTGTGATGCTGACGTTGGGCTGCGTAAGTTGCACATTCAATTAGAATGTGTTTGACAGTTAGTGGATCGTTGCAGAATTGACATATTGGTGGATTCTCCTTTGTCATAAGATGCTGATGCGTCAGGCGAGTGTGTCCTATTCTTAGTCTTCTAATAATAATTCGATCTCTTCGGTTCGTTGGATGAATCGTTGCGGTATTATTGACAGAGAGTTGTATTTCGTGGAGCTTGGCAGAAGATCTGTTCCAGACCTCCTGCCAGGATTCTAGAACGGTGTGTTGAAGGTAGTTCTTGAGGTCACCCTGTACTTGGAATCCGGGGTTATGGTCGGTTGTTGAAGACTGTTTTGCGGCAGTGTCAGCTCTTTCATTGCCTGGGATGCCTACGTGTGATGGTACCCAAATTATAGTTGTGCTTACCCCTAGAGAAGCAAGGCGGCTAATTGACTCATGTATAGCTTGGACAACGGGATGTCGTGTATAGGTACTGTTGATAGACTGAATGGATGACAAAGAATCAGTACAAATTGCAACATTTTTATAGTCTGCCGATAAAGAGTTTGAGGCTAGCAGGATAGCGAGAAGCTCATCGGTGTAGACACTGGCTGAAGGTGATAAGCAACGTGAGGCTATTGTGTTGCAACTGTCTGTGACAGCTGTCCCAACTCCGGCCTCGCTTTTAGAGGCATCAGTGTACAGAATTTTGTCGAAGTTACTATGGTTTATAATCTGCAGGAAGGCTTGTTTGAGAAGTGATGGTGTGGTTTGGTTTTTGGGGAATCGGGTGAGGGAAATGTTGATATTGGGCAGGGATTTCCTCCAAGGGGGTATTGGTGATATTGGATTGGGACTTGTTAAGGTAAGATCTACGTTGCGTAATAGTGGGACGAGAGCTTGTGGTAGGGGTTGGATTCTGGTGGTATCATGGCCGGTTGTTATTGAGGTCATTAGTTTGTGTATTGGGTTCTGTGGGTTAGCCGATACTCTGGCAGCGTATGACAAAAAAAGATGTTGTCGCCTTTGTGGAAGGGGGAGTTCGTTGGCTTCAATGCACAGACTTTCACTTGGACTGGATCGGAAAGCACCTAGGCAGATTCGTAATGCAGAGTTTTGTACGGTGTTGAGCATGCGGAGGTTGGATTTCGCGGCAGAAAGGTATAAGAAACTTCCATAATCCAGCCTCGATCGGATGAGCGCCCTATATGTTCTTAATAGTATATTCTCTTCAGCACCCCATTGATGGCTGGAAAGTGTTTTTAGAATATTGAGTCTGGTCATACAATTATCTTTAACGTTTTTAATGTGCTGTTTCCAATTAAGTATTTTGTCAAGGGTGATTCCTAGTATTTTGAAGCGTTCTACAACAGGTAGACGTACTCCGTCTAAAATTATTGTTGGCTCTGTTGTACTAGACGTTCTGCGGCTAAATTTCATTACCTTAGATTTACAGGTGGAGAAATGGAAGCCATTGTCGGAGGCCCATTGGCAAAGTTGGTCCACTGCTTCTTGGATTAGTCTTAAAATAGACACAATGCTTTTACCACGGCAGAAAATGACTAAGTCATCGGCATATAGGACAATTTTCACTGGAAGTTGTATAGAAGAGCAAATGTTATTTAGTGCTAGTATGAAAAGAGTAGTGCTAAGCACCGAGCCTTGTGGGACTCCTGATTTCTGGGAAAATGTAGAAGACATATTGCCATTTGCTAATACATTGAAAGATCTGTTGGACAAGAAGTTTTGAATGAAGAGAAACATATTGCCTGAGATTTGGTATGTGTTAAGGCAGTTAAGGATTAAGTTGTGCGGTACGATGTCAAATGCGCTTTCAATATCGAAAAAGGCGGCTACGACATCTTGTTTTTCCAGAAAGGCTTCACTAATATATGTTTGGAGAGCTACTAGGTTGTCCATAGTGCTGCGCTGTTCTCTGAATCCTGACTGAGCAGCAGATATGATTTGTTTTTTCTCGAGATACCATAAGAGTCTTTTGTTGATTATTTTTTCCAGGAGCTTACAAGATGTGCATGTTAGAGAGGTAGGTCGATAGGATTTAAGTTCGACTGAAGGTTTATCTTGTTTCTTGAATGGAAGTACTATTGATTTTCTCCACAGTGTTGGAAAGTTTCTTTGACTCCAGATGTCATTGTAGATCTCAAGCAGTTTAGTGGGGCTATAGGAGGACATGTTTTTTAAAAAGGAGAAAGGTATTTGGTCAGGTCCAGGAGCTGAGTTGCGACAGGAAGACAGGGCGAACGTCAGTTCATGAAAGGAGAGGGGAATGTTTAAAGAGCGGAGAGCGTAGTCATCGATTTCGGTAGTAGGGGTGGGAATAAGGTTCGGGTTTGGGTTAAAGTGGTGTTGGTTTGAGGTTTTTTGTTGAAGAAATTCGCCGATGGTGTCGGCGATTTGTTGACTGTCGTTGATTAAGTTGCCTTGGAGAATTATACTCGGTATTTTAGTACTTGTTCTGTCGCCCTTCATCTGTCTGATTTTCTTCCAAACTTGGACTGGCGGAGTATCAGATGTTAATGAGGAGACGTAGTTGCGCCACGAGTTTTTCTTGCTTTGTTTTAGCACATATCTGGCTTTGGCTTTGAGTTTTTTGAAGTTTATGAGGTCAGTTTGGTTTCTTGTTTTACGGTATTTGTTTAGTGCTGATTTGCTTGCTCGGACAGCGATAGTACAATCGTTATTCCACCAGGGTACAATTTTGTGATTCGTATTAATGACGCTCTCGCCGATATGCTCTTTGGCAGATTCGATGATGCATTTATTGAAGTTGGATATGGACTGGTCGATACTATCTGAAGGTTGGAGCTGAGAGATTTTTGTTTCGACGGAGGTTGTGAAGTTCTCCCAGCAGGCATTAGCAGTTTTCCACTTGGTTAAGCTCTCTACCGGTTTGTCTCTATTATTGGTAATTACAATCGGATAGTGGTTGCTATCGTATAGGCAGTTTAGAGAGGTCCACGAGAGGGATGAGAGTGTTCTAGGGTCGCAAAGACTAAGATTGATAGAAGAAGAGTTGCCAGAAGAGATATTGAAATGTGTATTGGATCCGGTGTTGAGAAGGCAGGCGTGACTAGTATTTAGTGCGTTCTCGATTATTTTACCTCTGCCAAATGTATTTGAGGAGCCCCAAAGTGTGTTATGGGCGTTAAAGTCGCCAGCAATGATATAGGGTATGGGAAGTTGGTTGATGAGGTTTGTGAGTTCGGATTCGGCCAAAGTGTAATTTGGGGGAATGTAAACGCTGCAGACAGTTATTTTATTGGGGCACCAGATAGAGACAGCGATTGCTTCTAGGTTTGTATTTAGAGGGAGGTTTGAAGAGTGGTAGTCAGAAGATACGAATATTGAAGCGCTACCACTTGCTCTTAGGAATTCTCCTCGGAGTTTGTGGTAACCTTCAAAACCTTTGAGTCGCGGTTTGTGACTTTGTTTGAAGTTGGTTTCTTGCAAGCAGATAATATCGGCTTTAGTATCGGAAATTAATTGTTGAATACGTTCAAGGCGGGGGTAGAACCCCGCGCAATTCCACTGAATGATAATGAAGAGGAAAAAGAGAAGAAAGAGAATAGAAAAGCTATAGAGAAACATTAGTGATCTAGGGAGGAGTCTGAGAGGCCTTCCTCCTCAGTCTGATCTGTGGACGATTGAGAAGCAATGCTTGCAAGATCGGCTTCCTCAAGATTTAATTCTTTTTTAATTTTCTTCGTTAGCCTTGTAAATCTATTTTTTAGGGAGCGTTCTTTTAAAAATTGGTATACAGTTCGCATATCGGTAAGAAGAGACTCAACGTTGTTAGTGAACTGAAGAGCTTGAGAAAGAGAACTGCTGCAGCTGTGACTGTTTTCTAGGAAAGCAATGAAGTGGTCAATTGGGGTATTGAGTTTGTCAGACGTCTTATAAGCCTCTTTAATGTCCTCTTTGGATGCCCTGGATATTTTTGAATCGTCCGCAGTGTCCTTTTTGGCTTTCTTCTTGACATGTTTACTTTGGGTAGGGGGGGGGACTTGCTGGTCGGCGTCCGGAGGGTTATAGGCAACTTCGCCAGGAGGGGGAGAAGGTATACTTGTATCGGAGCAGGGCCTTTTCTGACCTGAAGTATTGGGGTATCGGAGGAGGTTTAGGTGTTTCAGGGAGTTGAGGTAATTGGGGAGGTTGGGTCGGATTAGGATTTGGGCAGTTGCTGGCAATGTGCCCGGCCTGTTTGCACAGGAAACATTCCATTTTGTCAGTAGACAAAAATATTCGGTAGTTATTATAGTCGAATGGGATCACAATAAGTTTGAAGCTCGAAATTATCGGTTGGGGGGTTGACGCAGACTTGACGCCTGAATGACAAAATATGGCTGTATTCGTCTCCGGGTATGCCGGCTTTTAGGAGAGATATAGGAGATACAACTGTTAAATTTAGGTCCTTTAGAGCCGCATCTATGAGTTCGTTGGGTATGGAAGGGCAGACATTCGAGATTATGATTCGCTTGGACGGTGTGACTAACCTTCTTATAGGGAGATCTTTGCCGTCGATTTGAACAAATAGGTTATTTGTAATAAGATGTTCAACAAGTTCGGTTTTGCTCAGATAGATGCAGATTCTGTTGTTAGAGATCCTGGATGCAAAGCATATGTTTTTGGGACCAATAATGTCACCGACGGATTTGACATAATCAAATAGTTTTAGGTTGTCTTCAGAATGAAAGAGTATTGCTTGTTCTTTTCGGGGAAAGGAAAGTTTTGGAGTCGATTTTGCGGCGGCTGAGTAGGAAGCAGGTGCACTAGTTGAAGTATTCGCAGTGTTTGTAGACGAATTAGGTGAGTTCGCTGTTTTGGTGGTATTATTCATGGTGTTGCCCTTGTAGTCAAAGGCGACGATTTAAAAAAAAATACTAGCACTGATATTTATGGTGTCTTTCTGTGTGTTGTCAACCAAATATACACCATCGTGTATTTCTGGCTGCCTATTCGGTAAAATAAATTGAATAGGGCCAGGGACTGGTTTTTATTTCTTATCACTTATCGGTAGTCAGATAAGAAAGGATATTGATGAAAAATAATAACGATGGTTATATTATGGAATTACGATATTGGAGGTTGTAAGATGCGGCTCACTAAAATAAGTTGATTGGCCGATGCACAACACCAAAGTCACTGTGTGGTCCAAAAGTCAGGATTTAGTAACTGTTATTAACTAGAAATCTTTTAGAAAAACTCGCGTTCGAAGCACATGCAAACTGAACTCGTTCGTGCCCAGTGGCGTATCTCAAGACATAATTAAATATTTTAATTTAATCAATAATTAACTTTTTCAGTTTTATTTAAAACTTTTGATGTTAAAATTTTCAGAATTTTTAAAGCTTGTAAATTTTAAATGTTTTGACATTCTTTGAAATTTTTTTAATTATTTAATTCTTTTTGCCCTTCTTAAGGTTTTTTTTTTTGTTAATTTTCAGAACGTTTAAAGTTTGGTTTAAAACATATGAAATGTTTTTGGAATTTTTGAGTTTTTGCATTTGTAAAAATTTTTAAATGATTAAATTTTTTATCCTCCTTTAGGCCTTAAAACTGATTTTTAAAGTTTTTTTTAAATTCTTGAATTTTCGAAATTTTTATCTTTTGTTTGAATGTTCACCGTTTTCTAAATTTTCAAAATTTTCTAAATTTGTAAACTTTTCTCAATTTGTAATTTTTAGGTATTTTCGGATTTCTTTTAACATTTTTGAAAAGCTTCTTGAAGGATGGTTTAAATTTTTGAAATTTTTGTAAAAATTTTAAAATAAGTTTTTTTGAAATATTTGAATTTTTTTGGAATTTTCGACATTTTTCATTTTCTTTTAAAAATTTTTATTTTTAAAATTGTGTAAGTGTTTAAAAATTTTGAAAAGCTTTTAAACCTTCTTTTAGATTGATTTTTTTTGAATTTTTAAAATTTACTGTTTAATTTTTTACTTTCCCGGACCCATCAAAGGGAAAGTAAGGTGAACGAGCAAAAAAAAAATCGAGATATCGATGGAAATATCCATTTTGAGGTCCCCCAAGAAGATTGTCTGTGTGTCTGTGTGTAATCTTACACGATAACTGCCGAACCGTTTGACCAATCAAGCTAAAATTTGGTGTGAAGGGTCGGTGTGTACCTCGAATGCGACCATTAGTTTTTGGCTTAAATTGGTACAGTAGAAGGTCCTCAAGACCGACATTGATGAAATGCACATGTAACAAATTTTTTCTTTTTTTTTTAAATCTTAAGGACAAACTATACACTTTGGTGCAAAATGTTGTAGTACAAAGTTTTATAGCATAAAATTCCCTACAACTTTTGTTTCAAACTTTTTCCAGAATTTTCAATAGTTGCGCCACTAGAGGGCGAGTAAAAAATGTCCATGTAGGTTTTCTCTAGTTTTTTTTGATTTCGAGGACAAACAATACACTTTAGTGCAAAATGTTGTAATACAACATTTTAGAGCATAAAATTCCCTACAACTTTTGTCTTAAGCTTTTTCCAGAATTTCCAATAGTTGCGCCACTAGAGGGCGCGTAAAAAATGTGCATGTAGGTTTTCTCTAATTTTTCTTGATTTTGAGGACAAACAATGCATTTTAGTGCAAAATTTTGTAGTTCAAAGTTGTAAAGCATCAAATTTTCTTTAACTTTTATGCTTAACTTATTATCGTTTCGCCGCTAGATTGCAAAAATACACATTTATAATTTTGCTCTTTAGTGCAAAATATTTCAGTGCAAAGTTGTAAAGCATACAATTCCCTACAACTATTGTATGAAAATTTTTCCCGAATTCCCAATAGTTCTCATACATGATTTTAGGAGATCCTAATTGTAGCAGTGTGATATATAACGTGCACATGCGCAGCTTATGTCATTATCAACATTGAAAGATCAATTCGGTAGACGTATTCAACATCGTTTCGTTGTTTTTAATGTGTTCTATAAATTATTGTAATGCTTAGTATTTTGTAATTAAAATAATAATAATAATAAATAACATATTCTCTACGGTCGAGCCGGGAAAGTTCTGGGGTGACACAGCCGATTTTTTAAATATTTAAAGCTTTGGTCTGGTTCTTAAATTTTTTTTAAAGTTTTTGGAATTTGTTTTAAAGATTTATTGTTTAAATTTTTTTTAAATAAAACCAAAAAGCTAACAGTACCCAAGTAACTTATCTACGGTCAGACGGACAGACAGGCGGTTGTGTTGACTTAGGTAACTGAAAATAGTAGATTGGCGAGCTAAGTAGACCGTTCTCGAGTTATCACTGTGACAGACGAATATTGTAAAGTAAATAAGTACCTTGTTATTAATTTTAATATTTTTGACATTTTTTCAAAATTTTGAAAACTTTTAGAATCTTACCTTTTAGGCCTCTATGTTAAAATATTTGGGCACAGTGGATTTATTTACCTCGTACGCCTCCATGTTGCAATGCTATTAATATTATTTATCGACAAGTTTTGTATGGAAATCGAAATATTTATATAAAGAGTCTAGAACGAAAAGTCATCGGTTTCTTATTTTAATCTATTATTATTTTATAGATATTTACACAAAATTTACAAAATCTCAAAATTAATGAACGCAACAAATTTGCTGCATCCAAAACTTGAAAACAAATAGAAAGTTTATTCAATTTGTTTCGGTTCTCAAACAATAGAAACTTAAATAGATATTGCAGTAGTCCTGACGTATACGCTCGAAAATAGAATCTGCTGAGAGAAATTCAGTGAGAAACTCATCGATGTGTTATACGTTCTATTCCATCAAACCTAGGATGTTTGCAATCGTTGTTGACCTGGAATTTCTTATGAAAAGAAGTAGTAGATAAAGATATCAAATTATTGTTTTTAATTATTATGTTTATTAATTATCCAATCTGTAAAGTATTCGTTATATTGGGGCATTAATTGAATAAAGTTTCATGTACATTAGCAGTATAAAAATTAAAATGTTAATTATCATTATCGGTAACTAATCTAATAAAAGCAAATCCATCATGGTAACGTAAAATAGTTTTTACAAAATAAGTAATCATTCATCAATGTCAAAGCATCAATGTTTTATAGGTTGTTAAAATCCAATACAATAGCTGTCCTTTCATCCACTCTATTTATTGATTCATCCGGATATTTTACAGCTACAACCCTAAATGCGGTGTTAAATTACATGTTAAATGATTTAATTTAACATCGAGTTTCCATTTCCAAGTATAACGGAGATTATATATACTGAAAAAATCACCACCCACAGTAAAGGAAAGCTGCAAGGAATATATTTTTAAAGTTCTAATAGGATATCAGCGCTACATTCAGAAACGATAAAAAAGATTAAACCGGTCAAATGAAAGCTTCACAGAACAAACCCATTTCACAAAAAATATATCACAGCAGACCTACCAGGAAAGCTACCTAAATGGCTAGAGCCAAAAGTTCCAGTTCTTAGACCTTCAGACTACTGGGAATAATTGCGTTGCTATGGAGGTAGTTCCTGTAAGTCTCAGGAGTCCTTCAGGCCACCACAACCCATTGGTTATTGGGCGTGTTTCGTCGGTTTCCTCCTTTTTAGTTTTTTTATCTTTTCCAATTAGCCTTTAAAGTTAACGAATTAACAGTCGGATTTTTTAGAGAGAAGGGGTCACAAGTCCCGCCCGTGTGCAGTTCTGGCAAAACTGTCAAGTGATTAATAAAGTTGGCAGTATAAGCCACAGTGCAGTTTGCACATGGGTCCAATTTTTGACTCGATTGTATGCAGATCTGCGGCCAATGCATCTCCACGCATTTAAGAGATTAGGGACTACGTTGGTTTTCTTATCCACACTACTCTGGTACGCATTACATATTTGATTTTTGTTTTCAGGAATTACGCGCTTACTGATGTAACTGTGGTAACCAGGAATATACTCTATTCCAATTCATTTTCCAACTCAGTTGGCTGTGATTTAGTTTTATCAAGTTTAACATGCTGATGTTTTAACACGAATCAGATTCAGATAACTTTTATAATATGGATAACGACTAGAATGATTCTCATTCTGAAAGTGAAATAATGGGAGGTGAAATAGTGAGGGTGAGGGTGCGCAAGTATAAGAATTACATATATCTTCAAATATGCAATGTAAACTGTTCATTAGGTCCGCCTGTTATTCAATTCGGGTCTATCTCTGCTAATTACCTTAAGAATGTAAATACGACCCTAGAAAGACCACTCCAAATTCCGATCTAACCCATCGTTTTTCCAAGTTTCCAGTTTTCGCACGTTTTCAGTTACGTGCCTTATTAAACATTCCCATTTCCATGCCTTATTAAATTTACAAAAGACGCTGTATTTTTCTGAATAAAATAAATAAATAATATGTTTTCCAACGGGACTTTCTTATCTTCAAGTGTTGAAATAACACCATAATTTTTTCAAATTTTTAAATCAATATTTAGTGCTTTAAAAAATTATTTTAGATGCGGTACTCACTATAGAGGCAGCGTACTCATTCCGAAACTGTCGCGCGGAGTCCTTTTTTCAGCAACAAATTAAAATTATAAATATTAGAGCTAGAGGTCCGGGAGTTTTAAGTTTTTTTTGGAAATTTCATCCTCTTTAAGGATCTTTCTTGCAATTTCCGCTATCTTGTATAGTTTTTGAGTAATAATCAAAAAATAAAATGGTTTTTTTTTGTTTTTTGTTAATAACAATTAAAATTTATATTTGCAGAAAAAAATCGACATAAAACATTAATAATCAAAATGGTAAGTCACGTTCTATAACATCCACAATCAAACTATACCAAAATTACAATATTTAGCACCTGTAATAGCAAGCTGATCATGAACTTGGTAATAGAAATTATCATTCTTTTTTAATTTAAGTTAATTGCCTAATTTAACTAAAAATTTTATTTTATTTTCTGTAAGACCAGCCCCGAGAGTAAGCTCTTTACAAGAAAAAGGACACGGTATCTCCCATAATATCACCAAAAAACAATTCGCAACAAAAATAGCACGTCCGATACTGAACAGCGACTAATGCGTATTTTGCCAAAGCATGGGGATGAACACACCGGATGACATCAGCCAACGACAGAGACAGCGCTGCTACCGGTACATTTTATTAATTAAAACAATTATTAATTTTTCCTATTTATTCATAAAGATAAAAAAAATAAAAATATTAAAAAGTCAAAAATAAATAGTCCAACAGGTTGATCGTGCGAAATATTTATTTATTTAGATTTTTTTCTTTTAATTTTTTCAATTTTAATTTTTTACTAAAAAAAACAGATGGAAATTTAAAAATGTAGCACGATCAACCTATAGTTATTTTCATTCAAAATTTGGTTCTGAAAATATTTTTATAATAAAATTAAATTTAAAGGCTAACTTTTAATAACAAGAATTTAGGTTGCGGTAGAGCCGCCTTAAATAGGATGTTTTAATTTTAATGTAATTAAAATTAAATCGTCTTTGAAATAAGTTCTTGCTTTTGATTCTTTAGTTTAGTTTAATATAAAAGCAAATGAATAATTTTAGCTAAAAAGTTTGGTTCATTTATAAGAATTTCATAAATTGACTTATCTTTCAGTAATAGTGGCAACGCAGCCTGCGTGAACATGTCAAAATAATTAACCTCAAATTTTTACATGTAGTGACAGTTATATACAGAGCGAAATTTAGCACCCTAACACCGCCAACTGAATTGAAAAAAGAATTCAAGTAGAGTATAGTGATCGTACTTTGTTTTTTATTTTGAACAATGGGATTTTCTTGCGCTTTAGGATACTTCATAATGTGGAGTCTGTGTACATTATTCTTATTACAAACGCATGTGTTTCCTCCTATTCCAGGAAAAGTCGTTTTTCAGTCCCTCAAGTGCTTTCCTGTTCTTTACCTTAATTTACCTCCAGAATCTGATGGAGGTGTCAGAGCTTTGTATTTATTACTTGTTGAAGTTATCAACGTTACCATCTTCTTTTTAATAACGTTCTAGTATTGCTGTCATTCAAAATTGGAAAAATTTCTAAAATATTTTTTTTACATTTTAGTGGTTGATTGGATAAGGTGGTTCAATCCTTCCAAGGTCTCTTGTTAAATTGAAGGGGTTAAGGTTGTATTTGATATTCATGATTTCTACATTTTTCTTTTGACTTTAGTTTTCAGAATATGATTGGGTTTGGTTGAATGGGTTCCCTAGCGCCATGTTTAAAATATTCGGTATTAATAATCTAAAATCTAGGAGTTCAGATTTCACCAAACTTGAATTTATGTGCCTCTGTATAATTGGGATTTTCACTATTAACACCTCATTAATTACGTAGATATTTTTATATAGTGCTTACTTAGCATTATTCTACTTTTTCGGCTTCAATATTTGTAAGAGTTTTCTTCTGTTCCTTGCGGATTCTTGAAATCGCACTTTCAATTTTTTGATTTCCGTTCGACGTAGTGATTCAAAACCTGCATTATTTATTTCTATGTGCACATTTCCTCTTTCCCTTTTTACATGCATATTTTCATGATCTTTCTCTTTGGTGTTATCTGAAAGTTGGTCCGTTTCCTGATCCACTTTTGGGGTGTTTTAATATTTTCCAAGTACTTCCTTTTACTGTAAAAATGATGGATAGTCACAATATCTAACGTAGGTTGATGCCGTGACTGTATATCATTTTTACAGTACAGATAAATACTTGGTGTATACAGAGTAGGTTTTTGAAACTGTGCATTTCGACAAAGTACCACTGAATATTCCTATAAGGATGAAACATGTATGGTAATGGTCGGAGTGTATAGTTTCAAAAACTTACTCTCTCTGTTTTAATTTTTTTTACTTCCTTTTAATTTACGACACCGCTGGTGCTTTTCATTACTAGTTTTTTTGACTTTAGCTTTTTAATTATTTTACGTTTACACTGTTTTTTTTAATTTATATAAACAATTTTTTTTTAAATATCTAGATTTTACACATTACTACTAATTTAGAATCCAATTCTAATAATAATTAATTTCATAATCTGGTGTTTTCTCTGGCCGAAGAGTTCTAGTCCAACCCAAAAATCTACATATTCGAGGAATAAAACACCAACTTTTAAGCCAATCGGAAACCTTATACCACGTCCCTCCTCCGACATCATGGCATAATGGTCCGGCAGTAGCAAGGCAGTCCATAAGATTTTCAAAATTGTTACGCGTAGGACTACAGCCACCGTAAGGACGATCTTGGCATTTTCCTTGGTACCATGAAACAACTGTTCTTTTAGCATAACATTCTCTATATTCGGTACCCAAGGAACAATCTAAAAAATGCATATAAGTCATAAAAGAAATTAAAATTATTTTTTCTAACCTTGTTTTGAAAATTTCGTATTGACTTTCACTTGTATGACTTGCTCAGACACATCTTTAGACGAATCTGATTCCGACGATAAATAATTACAACTACATTGGAATAATAAAGTTACATACAACAACATGTTGAAAATCATTTCAAATAAAAAAAATTGTGAACTAATACTGCTAAAATTAGTAAACAACTGAAACTTGGAATTGAATTATATTTAAAATGCTAGAAATTGGTGTATTATACAAGGAAACGATAAATTTTTATTATGTGTATTATTTTGATTAATTAGTTTTAATCCAATGAAAATACAGAGATCGATCTTTAATTAATTTTTAATAGTAACAATTTTTAATGGGTTTCAGAAATTTTTCTACGTGGTGGCCGTTTAAAAGATTCCACATTCAGATTATAATATGAAATCCATATTTTTACTGAATTGTAATTTATAATCATATTATATTAAAACCAACGCACCAATTTTTAATAGAATACGAATTTAATCACAAATCTCGTCCATTATCTTGAAAAAATTCATAATTTGTAACCCAAAAATATAATCAATTCATAATCACAAATCTCGTCCGCCATCTTCGAGCCGCCATTTTAATATCTTTCTGGATTGTTCTAGTTCCTTAACAAACTTTATAGATTATAAAAAACCTTTATTGACTCTCCTTAAATATAAACTATATTTCGTGGGAAATGGAAACAGGTATGTAATGGGTTATAATCAACAGTCAAGCGAGCTGGGTATGTGGGGAAACTAAGGAAATGCGGTCGGCTCTCCGGACTAAAGCGGTAAGCAGCGATACTAGAGTGAAAAACGGTGATACAATACACCTTTAATGCTTACGATAGCAGATGAAAAAAATTTCAATTAAATCGTCTCACCAATTTTCTGATATTCGGAGCTCTTTTTTGGCGGGCAAGGTGATCTAGCTAGTGGTACGAATTCAACTTAATATGTTAAAAGTACGACTCATGATAGTTTTAACTCTCTTCTCCCACTCCTATTGAATGATCTACGCGTATGTTGCTCTTTAGATCTAAAGGACATAGTGCGACTTTGGACCAGCGCGGTAAAGCACTTTCCAACCTGTAAAAACTTACTCTTCTGTTCTCTTGGCTTGGTCAGGCATACAAACCGGTGTTAACACGAATGTCTATTGTATCGCAAACTTTCCGACAGATGACGCACAGACAAACGAAGACATAGTCGTGGACAAATGAACAAACCAAACTATAGACAATAACATAAACGTCGAGTATTTCACAATGGAGATCAGTAATATCATAAGATCAGCAAATAAGTGATAGAAATTTTCAACAACACTAACCCGAACATTCTTCTGAACCTGTGAACCTCTATGACCAGTATTTAAAAAATGGGAAATTTCAAAACATTTGGAAAAATCCAGATATGGTGTGGCTGTCTAAAAACAACAAGTCTAAAAGACCAATATACATATTACCAACTCTAGGCAAAATACTTGACAAGCGTATATCAAATAGATTCATGTAATATCTGGAAAAACCAAACGGACACATAACAACGGAACCACTACATGGACTAGTAGACAAATTAAGACAAACAAAAGACATTCTTCAATTCCACAACATTTCACAAAAAACTTGACTTGTGCACCAACCAAAATTGATATACTTAAAAAAAGTACTGACGAACATAGCACGTATATATGCAACTAACTGAAAAATAGACAAATAGAAACAGAAGACATACACCGACAAATAGACAGAGGCTATCCTTAAGGATCTAGCATAGGAACCCTCCTGTGGCTCACGATCAGGGAAGACTGGTTTGACACTTTACAGACAACGAGACTTTTAGATGACACAGACCTCGCATAAGCCTTTGCGGGCGAAAAAGTATTAGTATAAGGCGAACATCTCTCAAATCAATTGCGAAAAAGTGAGATAACATATAACACCGACAAGACCGAAACGATATTCATACCATACAAACATGGATCGAAAATTAATACGGCCAGTGAATGTGAATTTTTAGTCAGTCGCTTTAATCATACCAAACAAGTCAGTTCGCCATCGAACGGAGCTTCGGTTACCAGATTCTTGTAAGATATTTATTCATAAATAAATATAGATTTTGAAGAATTCAACGTACGCTCGAACCCCTCCCTTTCAGATTATAAGGAAGAGTAGGGAAAAGAGAGAATCACTATCCAGTTTTTGTGTTAAAACCTGCTAAACCGTCTTATATACCTGTAATTCCATCCAAGGTTTTAGAACTTATTACATATTTTTCCCTACACCAATAAAGACGATTCTCTTATACATAGTGATTTTTATTAGAAACATTAATAAGCAGCTAATACCAAGTTATTTGATCCAACAAGGCAATTAAAATCTGCTGAAGTATTTATCAAAAACATCACGACCCCTGGAGTATTTCTCTATTCACTGAAGCTGTCCAGAGCAAGTCGGCTTTATATTATAAATCGACGGTGGCTCCAGATACAACCCGATACTTGAAACACGCCAAACGGAATTCGTAACGACGAAAGTGTAATATATTATATTAGACTGGCTATTGTGACAACTCTTAATCTCTTTTAGGGTTAGGTTCCTTAAAAAAAAATAATAAACTTTACAAAAAAAATAAATAAAAAAAAACTATAATTTTGGGCTCCTTAAATTGATCTTCTCTCTCTTGTGCCTTCCTCCAATCAGCTGCTTTCTTTTCTTTTCCCGTATCACCACCTAGTTATTTCCCTCTTATGTCTTCTGTATTTTTTTTATCCCCACCTATTTCTGTCTTCCTGTCTAAACTAATCTTCACCACCACCTCGTCCTCCTACAAACCAATTTGTTCTTTGTCTTCTTTGTTAATTTTCTTTTTATGTTCTTGAAAATTTTTTTTTTTTTTTAAATATTTTAATAAAACCCTTGTTTTAATAATTGCTTTTATTTTTCTTAAACCATAACTTCCATTAATTAATTCACCATTCAATACACCAATCGTTAATATCTCATTCTAAATTTCTTTTCTGACATCCTTCTTATCAAAATTTTTTTTATTAATTAACAACCAAAATTGTTTATTATTTTTCTTCTTTTGTTTTTTTTTTCTCCCCCTAACTAGATAATTTTTTTTTATCTCTAAATTTAAATGACTAAACACACTAAGATTTTTTCCTTTTACTTGTAACACAATTGTTGAGAACTCATTATTACATTCAATGAAAAATAATCCTCTAACAAACATTCTTAAATAAATCTTAACACATTTACATACATTCACACGCACCTTAAACTTTTTTCATAACCTCATTTTCATTGTCAAACTTACGTTTGACAATAACCTTCCACCTTTCCATCACTGTCAACCACAATACATACAAAAACAGAACTAAAACTACACATATAACTAAAAAAACCATATCAATATGTATGTTATATGTAAGTAGCTGCCTGTGTTACCACGCTATCAAAGGCCACTTAGACAGTGACAAGCCCGCCATAGCGTGTGCAACATAACCTACGACACACACAAATGTACTGCACTGTCATTGAGAGGTACAAATACAGATTTACGTTGGAAACTGTTCTTATTCTATTATTACTCTATCCTGGAAGTCCCAGGATATGACAGAAAGTATGTTACAACTGTAAGAATATGAAAAAATAATTTAAGAGACCCTCAAACGGAGGTGTACGGTTTCGGGACTTCGGCCCATCGAGCACACACTTTTTATGCTCTGACATAAACTTCTTTTTAATTTGCAGTGTAAAAAGTTTATCCCTTGATAACTTGATTTTTATGGATCGTTGTGGGGCGGGTACCGGAATAATGGCTTGTGCAGTACTGACCCAACTTTTCACATACATGTAGGGGAATATTATACATGATATACATAATGTGAAGTGGAACAAGTTATAAAAATTTGAATTGGAAAAAGTTTTGGCCCTTGGGTTGGGTTCCTTAAAAAAATAATAAACATTACAAACAGAAAATTTTTCTTTTACTTGCACCACAATTGTTGTGAACTCATTATTAAATCAAAAAAAAAAATAATCATCTAAACACAAAACATTCTTAAATAAATCTTCAACGCATTTAAATACATCCACACGCACCTTAAACTTCTTATCATGACCTTATTTTCATTGTCAAACTTACATTTGACAATAACCTTCTAACTTTCAATCACAGTCAACCACAATACATACAAAAAAAAAGGAACTAAAACTACACATATAAATAAAAAACCATATCAACATATATAGGTATATACCGATAATTTTTTTTTTACTGATTCTTATTCAGAAGGTCACAAACGACGTAGCGCCCCTATTCCCGGTTCTGGGTCCCGTCATTGAATCGATTACAATAGGTAGATTCCATATATGGAAATATACCTAAAAAATAGGTAAAAACGATTTTTTACAGCTTCAGAATATAGATAGTGAGTGGGCCTTAAATAAAACACATAAAATCGTGAATTACTTTATTAAAGAGGTTATGTTCACGAACATATAATTTCATGACAATCTGTACTGCTAACTAAAAAATATGTTTCATTGTTTTTGGTCTACCTGGGAAATTTTTGATTTTTCTTTCATTTTCAGGTGTGAATAATCGATTAGAACTTTCGCTTGAAGTGGTAGTTATTGTCGCATCCAAATCACTAGTTATATCTTCTCTTACCTTTTTTTTATTTTCTAATATAACGTTACTTTCCAAAATTCTATCTCTTGAAAAAAAAATATTGGGAAGTTTTAGTAGTAACGTCGGTGTGACACTTGTTGATGTTATTTTTATAATACAATCACTGATTTCAAGAAAAATAGTTTGAGTAGATGATACGAATGATCCTAATAACGAAATTAAATTGATACTACTCATTTTTTGACACATAAACAAATGTCAGTGTATAAATAAGTTGGTCAGATTGCAGCCTACTAAATTAAAAAAAAAATCATAATAGATTAGATACGCCCTAGAAATGTCAGTAAAAGGACAGACATTTTAATAAGCCTAAACTCAAAAATTATACAGTCAGATACAAAAAAAAAATTGTTATTAAATTAGTAAAAATGACATTAATTTTTCCAGTTTTTAAATGTCATATTATAAATATATCAAGAAATAAAGTGACATTTGGACCTTAGCTTGGATTTTAGTGTTCAAAAAAAATATTATCTATTTCTATCCGCATTGGATCTTAGTTCCTTAACGCGGCTTGCGGTAGAAAATACCTAGCATAAAATGTAGCATAACGAAAATGCCCTTACCATATTCGAGCAGCAAGAATTGTGGGCGGCCAGCTTTTTGTTTTAGGCTCGATTCACACTGTGATGCCGATCAAGTTTGCTCTGGTCTCGGTCCGTTCCCGGTCCGGTCAAATATTTTTATACTGGAAAGAGTCAGAGAATTCTTACTATCGTATCGCTCTAGTTCCGATCCGATATTGCGCCGGTACCGGTTCGTCGAGATAGGACATGTCATGACTCCAGTTTTTCATCGATCTTACGAAAAGAGGTGTTTTTTTTTAATTTTGCACTCAGTTTTTATTTAAATAATTTTAAATGTTCCAGTGTTAATTCTATAATATTATAAAAATTTTTCTTAGTCATCTATCACATGACGATATAAAGTGTGATATTTACCTTCTTCTTTTCTCGTTAATAATCTGGGATGTATCCACATTCTTCTTCTTTTCGTTTTAAGTTGTAATTTTTATTTGTATCCTGTTCATCCAAAACAATAGTTATTATTGCGAACTCTTCATCTTATGTCGACCATGGATCAAGGCAGATTGATTGTAAGACTAGTAGTGTAGACTGAGAGAGATTTGATCGGACCGAGATCGGAGCGAGACTACACTGTGAACGGCATCACAGTGTGAATCGAGCCTTAATTCGTATGTCATTCATATGATGTCATTATTGTCATATTATCATTATTGCCATTTTATAATGTAAAAGTAAGTTAATAAATCGTATAAATTAACACAAGCTTTTGGGTATTACTTTTACATTATCAAATTGCAATAATGATAATATGACAATAATTACATCATATGAATGACATACGAATTAAGGCTCGATTCACACTGTGATGCCGTTCACGGTGCAGTCTCGCTCCGATCTCGGTCCGATCAAATCTCTCTCAGTCTACACTACTAGTCTTACAATCAATTGTTTTGGATGAACAGGATACAAAAAAAAATTACAACGTAAAACGAAAAGAAGAAGAATGTGGATACATCCCAGATTATTAACGAGAAAAGAAAAAGGTAAATATCACACTTTATATCGTCATGTGATAGATGACTAAGAAAAATTTTTATAATATTATAGAATTAACTCTGGAACATTTATTTTTTTTGAACACTAAAATCCAAGCTAAGGTCCAAATGTCACTTTATTTCTTGATATATTTATAATATGACATTTAAAAACTGGAAAAATTAATGTCATTTTTACTAATTTAATAACAATTTTTTTTTGTATCTGACTGTATAATTTTTGAGTTTAGGCTTATTAAAATGTCTGTCCTTTTACTGACATTTTTAGAGCGTATCTAATCTATTATGATTTTTTTTAATTTAGTAGGCTGCAATCTGACCAATTTATTTATATACTGACATTTGTTTGTGTGTC
Source organism: Neocrepidodera transversa (assembly GCA_963243735.1). Taxonomy (NCBI): domain Eukaryota; kingdom Metazoa; phylum Arthropoda; class Insecta; order Coleoptera; family Chrysomelidae; genus Neocrepidodera; species Neocrepidodera transversa. The sequence goes on from OY725339.1 coordinate 30,802,001, forward strand.
AAAAAATGAGTAGTATCAATTTAATTTCGTTATTAGGATCATTCGTATCATCTACTCAAACTATTTTTCTTGAAATCAGTGATTGTATTATAAAAATAACATCAACAAGTGTCACACCGACGTTACTACTAAAACTTCCCAATATTTTTTTTTCAAGAGATAGAATTTTGGCCAGTAACGTTATATTAGAAAATAAAAAAAAGGTAAGAGAAGATATAACTTGTGATTTGGATGCAACAATAACTACCACTTCAAGCGAAAGTTCTAATGGATTATTCACACCTGAAAATGAAAGAAAAATCAAAAATTTCCCAGGTAGACCAAAAACAATGAGACATATTTTTTAGCAGTACAGATTATCATGAAATTATATGTTCGTGAACATAACCTCTTTAATAAAGTAATTCACGATTTTATGTGTTTTATTTAATGCAAACTCACTATCTATATTCTGAAGATGTAAAAAATCGTTTTTACCTATTTTTTAGGTATATTTCCATATATGGAATCTACCTATTGTAATCGACTCAATGACGGGACCCACAACCGGGAATAGGGGCGCTACGCCGTTTGTGACCTTCTGAATAAGAATCAGTAAAAAAAATTTATCGGTATATACCTATATATATATATAACGAGAAATGGTTATTGGGGTAGCAGCGAAACGAAAAGTGTACTCTTTAAAGTTATTTAATCCAAGCTTTCGAGTGAGATTTCACTCATCATCAGGGAAGCTACAAGAATTAGTGAATTTAGGAAACAATTTCTACAATTAAAATTGAAGTACTTACAACTTATTTATATAGTAGCGTAGAGTATTTGGAAGCAGCAAAAAACAACAAAGGGTACTCTTTCAAGGCTTTATTTCCAAGCTTTCGAGTATGTTTATACTCATCATCAGGGATGCTGCAAGTGATGAGTGACAAATACAGTACAATCAATGAGATTTTACAAGAAAACACAAAAACATACCCTTATTGAGATTGTCGTTCACAAGTTTTACAGATTAAAAAAGTTAAAATACAGATTAAAATCATGATCACAGTGTAAAACATTTAAAAAATTGTATAGTAAACTTAGTAATAAAAGTTAAAATTTTTAAAATTTGTATTATTGGACGTTGAACAGTTAAAATTGCACAAATGCAAACCGAGGAAGTATAAAACCTTTGCACATTTAATTTCAGTTTTTTATCTGAAGTTTTTTATTTGAATTTAATCATTAGCGCCAAAATTTCAGTTGACGTTTGACAGAGCGCCTCCTCCGTAACTGCCACATAGACAAAAATGGGAAAAAAGCGGGGAAGGAAATAATAGGGCAACAGCTAATGAGACTGTATACCCTATTTGGGACAGGGGATAAGGAATACAGCTAATGGGACTGTATGACCTTAATGGGAGGAGGCCATGTTTTGTGACAGATAAAGAAGAGACACGATGTCAAACTTCCAGCCCAAAAACTCACATGTCAATAAAAGGAAAAATTATTAAAAATTATGAGAAAATATACCCAATCTTTAATAGAAAAAGGGGTATTTGCATAAAATTATTATTAAATGGACACATTGGACAAGTCATGTACATTCATTTTATGTTTGTCAAAAGGTAGTAAGTATGCAAAAGACGTACTCAAGTTGTTTAGGTCTGACTTTTTATTTATGCACTTGTCTGATTGGTAGATGTATGCCATCTCGAGGAAGAGCCTTCGTGAATAGTGTCTCTCTTCAGCTAAAATGGACACATTCTGGAAATCAGTTACATGACCTGTCGAGCGCACATGTTGGGCTAAAGCGCACCGCTCAGGATGTAACTTTATATCGCTTTTATGCGAAGTTAAGCGATCCTTAAGTCTACGAGAAGTTTGACCAATATACACACTGTCACAACTGGAGCAAGGAATACAGTACACGACATCTGAATGCATAACCAGAGGGTCCTAGTCTTTAACCATCAACAATATTTTCTCGAATGAAGATAAAAACATAAAGAAATAGGAGAAAATAGGGAAACAAAAAAAATATAGAAAAATGGGTTGGAAATATGAATAAATAGGGAAAAAATGTAAAAATAGAAAAAAACAGGAAAAAGCAGAAAAAATGGGAAAAATAGGAAAAGAGTAAAAAATAGAAAAAATAGAAAAAATAGAAAAAATAGAAAAAATAGAAAAAATAGAAAAAATAGAAAAAATAGAAAAAATAGAAAAAATAGAAAAAATAGAAAAAATAGAAAAAATAGAAAAAATAGAAAAAATAGAAAAAATAGAAAAAATAGAAAAAATAGAAAAAATAGAAAAAATAGAAAAAATAGAAAAAATAGAAAAAATAGAAAAAATAGAAAAAATAGAAAAAATAGAAAAATAGAAAAAATAGAAAAAATAGAAAAAATAGAAAAAATAGAAAAAATAGAAAAAATAGAAAAAATAGAAAAAATAGAAAAAATAGAAAAAATAGAAAAAATAGAAAAAATAGAAAAAATAGAAAAAATAGAAAAAATAGAAAAAATAGAAAAAATAGAAAAAATAGAAAAAATAGAAAAAATAGAAAAAATAGAAAAAATAGAAAAAATAGAAAAAATAGAAAAAATAGAAAAAATAGAAAAAATAGAAAAAATAGAAAAAATAGAAAAAATAGAAAAAATAGAAAAAATAGAAAAAATAGAAAAAATAGAAAAAATAGAAAAAATAGAAAAAATAGAAAAAATAGAAAAAATAGAAAAAATAGAAAAAATAGAAAAAATAGAAAAAATAGAAAAAATAGAAAAAATAGAAAAAATAGAAAAAATAGAAAAAATAGAAAAAATAGAAAAAATAGAAAAAATAGAAAAAATAGAAAAAATAGAAAAAATAGAAAAAATAGAAAAAATAGAAAAAATAGAAAAAATAGAAAAAATAGAAAAAATAGAAAAAATAGAAAAAATAGAAAAAATAGAAAAAATAGAAAAAATGGAAAAAATAGAAAAAATAGAAAAAATAGAAAAAATAGAAAAAATTGAAAAAATTGAAAAAATAGAAAAAATAGAAAAAATAGAAAAAATAGAAAAAATGGAAAAAATGGAAAAAATGGAAAAAATGGAAAAAATGGAAAAAATAGAAAAAATTGAAAAAAATAGAAAAAATAGGAAAAAGCAGGAAAAAAGAGGAATATTTTTTCTCCATTATGCCTATTTTCCCTGTATTTCCTTATTTTGCTGTATTTTGTTCCCACTTTTGACTATTTTTTCCCATTTTACTTTCCCGGACCCATCAAAGGGAAAGTTTAGTGAACGAGAAAAAAAAATTGAGACATCGATGAAAATATCCATTTTGAGGTCCCCCGAGAAGATTGAATCCATTTTCAGCGTATGGTCTGTCTGAGTGTCTCTGTGTCTGTGTGTAATCTTCCACGATAACTGCCGAATTGTTTAACCAATTACGCTGAAATTTGGTATGAAGGGTCGGTATGTGCGTCGAATCTAACCATTAGTTTTTGGTTTAAATTGGCACAGTAGAAGGTCTTCAAGACCGACATTGATTGAATACAGGTGTAAGATTTTTTGCCTTTTTTTAAATTTTATGGACAAACAATACACTTTGGTGCAAAATGTTGTAGTGCAATGTTTTAGAGGATACAATTTCCTACAACTTTTATACTATACTTTTTCCGGAATTTCTAATAGCTGCGCCACTGAAGGGAGCGCAAAAAATGTTGATGTAGGTTTTTCGTAGTTTTTTAATTTTTGAGTATAAACAATGATCTTTAGTGCTAAATTTTCTAATGCAAAGTTGTAGAGAACCAAATTTCCTTTAACTTTTATTTTTAACATTTTAGTGTCGCCGCTAGAGGGCGAAAAATATACACATTTAGGCTTTTTGCCTTTTTACTTTCCCGGCCCCATTAAAGGGAAAGTAAGGTGAACGAGCAAAAAAAAATTGAGATATTGACGGAAATATACATTTTGAGGTCCCCCAAGAAGATTGAAACCATTTCCAGACTATGGTCTGTCTGTGTGTCAGTGTGTCAGTGTGTCTGTGTGTCTGTGTGTCTGTATGTAATCTTCCACGATAACTGCTGAACCGTTTGACCAATCAAGCTAAAATTTGGTGTGAAGGGTCGGTGTGTACCTCGAATGCGACCATTAGTTTTTGTTTTAAATTGGTACAGTAGAAGGCCCTCAACACCGACATTGATTGAATACATATGAAAGATTTTTTACCTTTTTTAAATTTAAAGGACAATACGCCTTAGTGCAAAATGTTCCGGTGCACATTTTTAGAGCATAAATTTTCCTACAATTTTTGTATTAAACATTTTCCAGAATTTTAAATAGTTGCGCCAGTAGAGGGCGCGCAAAAAATTTGTAAGTAGGTTTTTTGCAGTTTTTCCAAATTTTGAGGAAGAACAATGCACTTTAGTGCAAAATTTTCTAGTGAAAAGTTGTAGAGCACCAAATTTCCTTTATCTTTTATATTTAACTTTTTTCCGATTCCCTATAGTTTCGTCGCTAGAGGGCAAAAAATATACAGATTTAGGCGTTTTCCAATTTTTTTTATTGGAAAGGCAAACAATGGGCTTTAGTGTAAAATGTTGTAGTGCAAAGTTGTAGAACATAAAATTCCCTACAACTTTTGTATCAAACTTTTTCCCGAATTCCCAATACTTTTCACCCATGATTTTCGGAGATCCTATATAATGTGCGCATGCGCCAGCATATGTCATTATCGGCATTGAAATATCAATTGGGTAGACGTATTTACCGTCGGATTGCTATTTAAAATTTGTTCCATAATATAATGTGTTTTGTAATTAAAATAATCTTATTCTCCATACCCGAGCCGGGAAAGTTCTGGGGTGACACAGCCGATTTTTTTATATTTTATTTTATTTTCTTCCATTTTTTCCGCGTTTCCTATTTCTCGAATTTTTTTCCATTCATTTCAATTTTTTAATATATTTCCCTATTTTTTTATTTTTCCCTATTTTTTCCTATTTCCCATATTTTTTCCCATTTTTTTCTATTTTTACCTATCCAAAAATCGTCCAACGCGCCTAACGAAAAAAAAAATTTAAAAAAATTTAACAGTATTATGATTCGAGCTGACACTTACGCCTTCGAGAGAATGACATCTTAATATCAGCCAATGAATGTGATATTATGTTCAATTTAATTTAATTTAATTTCGTTTGTAACAAATATTATATATTAATTTTAGCTTTTTGTACGCCTTCTATATATAAACATTAACTATGCAAAATCTCACATTCCTTCGTTATCGAATTACACTTCAAAATGTGTCCGAAGTTTTGTCTTTGCGTATTAATATATAAATTTTTTACTTAAATGTCAATTAAAATTTACTAGAATTTATTTCTCCTGTACAGTTGGTTTTTATTTTACTTTGCATTTTCAAAATGCCTCCTTTATCCTTCTCTATAGTTTTAACAACAAAAACTAGACAGACAATTACATTTACCAACGAAAACTATTTATCTTCGTTAGCGGGATCTTTTTACATATTTAACCCATCCGATGTGACCCCAGTATCCCAAAACTAAATAGAGGCGCGGAGATTTGCACGCACTCTGTGATTGTCAGCAAATCTCCAAGCCAGCAACTCATTAATTAAAATCCTTTCGTGGCTTTTGTTTAAATACTACAGAATTGCCAACCTAATTTTACAAAAACCCTAGGGGAATCACAAAGGGCCCTTTAATAGATTTGGTCAGCCATGCTTGGTAGCGCCGAACTGACACATTGAGACTCATTTGCATCGGTAGTGCCTATTAGTCGGGAGCAGATTTTTACGAGTTTTCAGGTTTGCGCCATTCTCATCCGCTCTCATTACCCCAAAAAGTGTTTGACTATCTCTTAGGAGGACCGTTGAGAGGCGACGGCCGAGGAAATATTCAAATTTTCTTCAAAGAATATGCAGATTAATGTTTCTTTTCGGGGGTATATGGCTTTGTGGCGTTACATTCTGCTTTGTGTTAATGAGCCAGTTCTCAGTTTAATCGAAATTTATAACATTTTACTTATTTAGAAGAAAATTATTTACTATTTTATTAAAATAGTGATTTATTAAATTAACAAAATTTTATTAAGATTTAATAAAAAATATTTCTTGAGCAAGCTGGCAATGTTTAAACAAAATAAAGAAAAAATCGTGTAAAATTGTTGTTTTTTATCAAAAATTTAGTGAGAATGATAAATAAAGTTAATTCCCAGCAACTTAAAAGGTTATAAATGCTGTGATCCAATTTTTAAACAAATAGTTTTGATCCATTCAAGTATAAATATTGTTCACTCTGTAGAGTAAAATTTTTACTAACAATCGGTATTCACTTTATTAAGTAGAAAACTTATATTATCTATGTTTTAAATCACCCTATACATTTTTGTTTTTCTAATTTAATATTAATTTAGAAACTTTTATCGGTCATAAAATTTTCTGACAAATCAAAATTACAGGATATGCTAATTAAAAAGTACTTTTATTGATTTGTCACTGAAAATGTACAAATGTTTTGAATAATACTTTGATTTTTTTTTTATTTTAATATAATTAAATAATTTTTTGGCAAATATAAAATACTAGGTGTGCTAAGCAAAAATTATTTTTAGTGATAATTTACATATTTTTCGAATCACTCTGTATATTTTTTTATAATTCAATATAGCTTATCAACTTGTTAAACTTTTAACAGAAATTGCTCTTTTTTCAAATTTTTTTATTAATTTTCTTAATAAAAATTTATACATTTTTTGAATCATCCTGTAAATTCTTAACTTATCTACAATTTTATGTAATCTCAGAAACATTAAACGAAAACAACATTTTTATAAATTAAAATACAGGGTGTGCTAAGCAAAAAGTACTTTTATTAACTTTTAAATGAGAATTTATATATTTTTCAACTCACTCTGTATATTCTACACTTTTCATTAATTTAATGTAGTCTGTTAGATTTAGAAACTTTTAGAACACATAAAATTTTCTTTCAAATCAAAAAAACAGGACGTGATAAGCAAAAAGTACTTTTATTAACTATTTTGATAAGAATCTATATATTTTTCGAACCACCCTGTACAGTGTTAATTTTTTTTCAATAAAATATATTTTATTAGATTTAGAAACTTTAAGAAACAATAAAATTTTCTCACAAATTAAATATACAAGGTGTGTTAAGCAAACAGTATTTTTAAAGATAATTTACATATTTTTCAAATCACCCTGTATATTTTATATTATTATATGTTATATATTATATATAAATAAAAAAATTTTGTTTAAATCATAAATACGTCAAGTAAAAAGTACATTTATTGATTTTCCTAATGAGAATTTATATATTTTTTCAATCACCATGTAAATTCTTAAATTTTCTCCAATAATTTATTAATGAGAGTTTATATATTTTTCAAATCACCCCGTATATTTAAAACTTTTTTTCAACTTACTGTAGTCTATAAGATTTATAAAGTTTTATCAAGATCAGATACTTTTCAACAAATTAAAAATACAGGGTGTGCTAAGCAAAAAGTAGTTTTATTGACTTTTAGTGATAATTGATATATTTTTCAAATCACATTGTATATTCCTTAATTTTCTTCAATTTAATTTATTAGATTTAGAAAATTTTTGAAAATTGTTAATAATTGTATAATTGTGAGGATGTAATATAATGAAATAGATCTCGATTGTAATCGCCTTTAATTATAGTCAACGATTAATTTTTGGATTTAACACTAGTTACAAAAAAAATAGCACTGACTCTCAGTTTATCTTAGAGTGTTCTCTACAATGCAATGAGATGGAGACGCATCACCAACAGCGGCGTTGCCAAACCATCTATAAAATACATATATACAAATAAGAATTAAACATACTCCCCCTTTTGAAGGGAAGCTTCAAAACAACGAACTATAAAATATAATATAAAATGAAGTTATTAAATTGCACACAATAGTCACCACAGTCATTTGTAAAATTCTTCCTCCAATGGAATTGGACACAGGTGGCGAATAGATCGCGTAACAGTTTTTGAATTAGTTTTAATTGTAGCTACCCGTGAAATTCCATCTTTGCCAGGGTGTAGGCTGATAATGCGACCTAAGGGCCACTTGCAGGGTGGCTGCTGATCATTACGAACTAAAACTAAGGTATCAACAGTAATTATAGTAGCTGGATCCTTCCATTTATATCGCTGGTGGAGTTGGCTGACGTATTCTTTGGTGAATCTTATCCAGAATTGCTGATACATTTGTTGTATTTCTTGCAGTTTGGACAATCTTGCACTTGGAAGTAGGGTTAAGTCAGTTTCAGGAAGGGAAGTTATGGGACGTCCGATAAGGAAATGGGATGGCGTAATAGGAGCCATATCGTTTGGATCGGATGACAAGGAATAGAGGGGACGTGAATTCAAAATTCCTTCAATCTGTATAATTAAAGAATTAAATTCCTCATACGTGAGATTTCGGTTAATCATAGACGCTTGAGATGGAATTTTGTGCTTTTTACGGCAGCTTCCCACAGACCGCCGAAATTTGGAGTATAAGGAGGAATAAAATGCCAATGTATATTGTTATTCGTAGAATAGTTATTAATAGAAGTCTGATTATTGAATAAAAATTGACCAAGTTCATATAATTCATTTTTTGCACCTTTAAATGTAGTACCATTATCCGAATATATATGGGATGGAATTCCCCTGCGTGAAGTAAATCTTTTTAAAGAAGTTATAAAACAGTCAGTAGTCAAATTGCTTACGAGTTCCAAATGGATTGACTTGGTGCAAAAGCAGACGAAGACACAAATATAACATTTGATTAGTATGGATCCTCGTCCTAGTTTATTTTTGATTAAAAATGGACCGGCATAGTCGATTCCAGTGATTTGAAATGGCAATGCTGGCTTAATGCGTGTATCAGGTAAATTGGACATTGGATAAGTAGCAAAGGTGGGTTGAAATTTAAAGCAAGTCATGCAAGTTTTAACGGTTTTACGTGCTAAATTACGTCCACCGATTGGCCAATATTTTTGACGAATAGAGGCTAGTAGAAGTTGGGGTCCTGGGTGTAATAGATTAACATGCGTATAGTTAAAAATCATTTTAGTTAATGGGTGTTTTGAACAAAGAATTATGGGGTGCTTTAGATTTGTATCTAAATAGGTAAATCTAAGTCTTCCCCCTACGCGTAATAATGTGTTAGTATCAAGGAATGGTGCTAACGTAGACAATTTATGTTTTGTAGGTATTTTTTTGTTTGATGAAAGTATAGAAATACCTTCTGGAAATGACTCTAATTGCGATAGTTTCAAAAGTTTTTCAAATGCATCATTTATTTCACATATCGTTAATTGCCCGTATTGTCGATCTTTTGGTTTCCTTTGTGAATTTTTAATAAATCTCAAACAATAACTGGTTACGTGTTTTAATTTAGTGAGATTCGAATATTTTACAAATAATGGAAATGGTGTAATTGTTTTACATGTTAATACTTGCATTGATTTTTTAAGTTCAGGGACTTCAATATCTAATACATTATTATTGTTTAATAAGTGATCGATAGATTCATATAGATATTCAGGACCGTACCACCACATTGCAGCATTTAATAAATTTTCAGGTAATATACCCCTGGATGCTAAATCTGCAGGATTTTCTTTGGTATTTACATAGTGCCAGTTATTGGCATTAGTTATAGTTTGAATTTTGGCTACGCGGTTCGCGACGAACATCTGTAATTGACTGGGTTCCTTCTTAAGCCAGCACAGTACTATCTGAGAATCTGACCAATAATAAATAGGTACTGAAGGACTAATAGCCGTAGTGGTTTGTTGTGTCAACTGTGCGCCCAATAATGCTGCACACAGTTCGAGTCTAGGAATCGTTAGGGATTTTAAAGGTGCTACCTTAGTCTTTGAACATAACAATTGTACGTTATAATTTCCATCTGAATTTACACTACGAAAATAGATGCATGTTGCATAAGCTGACTTGGAGGCATCACAGAAACAATGTATGTCTAATAAAGAAAAATTGTTGCCGATAACGTGTCTTTGAATTTTAATATTGTTTAACTGAGGTAATTGATTGTAAAATTGTGTCAATTTAATATATAGGTTTTCAGGAATAGGATCATCCCACGAGAGTTTAAGAGACCACAAAATTTGAATAATTATTTTTGAAAATATAACTACAGGGCTTAGAAGACCAAGAGGATCATATATTTTGGCAATAATAGACAAAACTTGTCTCTTTGTAATAGAGTTATTTGGCAAAAACGAACTAATTTTATATTTTAAAACATCATCACTACTTAACCATTGAATACCTAGTGTTTTGATGCTCTCGCACTCCCCCAAAGTCAACGTTTCATTTGAACTTTCTAGATGCTCATTGCCAAGTAGCAATTTAGTATTGTTTGATTTCCATTTACGCAAAATGAAATGACCACTTTGTAGTATTTTAAAGATATCCTTGCATCTAATTTGTAATTCATTAATGTCGTTAGATCCTGTCAACAGATCGTCGACATAAAAATCATTTAAAATTGTTTTTGATGCAATAGGATAATTTTGACAATTTTCAATAGCTAATTGATTTACACATTTAATTGCTAAATAAGGAGCTGCAGTGGTCCCATAGGTAACCGTGTTTAATTGATATGTTGACATTTCCTCCATAGGAGAATCCCTCCAAAGTATCTGTTGAAGTGACCTATGTTTTTCATTCATTAAGATTTGCCTGTACATCTTTGTGATGTCTGCACAGACTACATATTTAAAATAACGAAAACGAATCAGGATGTCAAATATATTGTTTTGAACTTTAGGCCCTGTAAATTGAAGATGGTTTAGAGACCAACCCGACGTGCTTGTACAGGAACCATCAAATACTACTCTTAACCTAGTTGTAAGGCTATCTTTTAAAATGCCATGATGAGGCAGGAAATATTGGGGCGAAATAGAATTCTCATTTGTTAATTTAGTCATGTGACCTAATTTTATGTAATCCTGAATGAAATCTTTATATAAAGAATAAAATGATTGATTAGATTCAAATCGTTTTTCTAATGATAAAAATCGTTGAATGGCAATATCTTTAGAATTTCCTAGTAAAGTAGTAGAATGTTTTAAAGGATAAGTTACCACAAATTGACCATTAATGTCTCGCTTTGTATTTTCAGCAAATAGTCTTTCACAATCAACTTCATCTTTTGACAAAGGCAACTGTTCCGAAATTTCATTTATTTCCCAAAATTGTTTTAATTGTTCATCTTCGGGTATTACATTTTTACCAAAATTACAAATAGAAGTTCTTAAAGATACCGAAGTTGTACCTGAAACCACCCAGCCAAGTTTCGTATTTTGTAAAATAGGACCATTGTTGCCAAGTTTAATTTTTCCTTCTAATAATAGATCCCAAAATATATTGGCTCCTAAAAGCATATCAATTTCTTTTGGATTGTAAAATTCAGGATCAGATAAATTAATATTTTGAGGAATCATAATTGCTGAAATATCGATTTTGTCTGAAGGTAAATTTGATGAAATTTTGGGAGAAACATAACAACATAATGTCGTTTGGAAATTACTTACTTTAGAAAAAATAGTAACGTTGGTTTTTTTTGTTAAATTAGAAATTACCTGGTTAATTCCAATAACAGATAAATTGGTAGGTGTTACATTGAGTTTCAATCGATTGCAAAAGTTTTCTGTGATTAAATTTGATTGAGCACCACAGTCTAATAGCGCTCTGCAAACATGAAAATGACCGTGGGTATCTTGAATATCAAAGGTTACTGTTGATAATAGCACAGTAGAATGGTATGGTTTCATTAAAACGTTGCATATTTGAACAGAATCAATTGTATTATCATTGTTAGTTGCTTGTTCAATTTGAGTGATGGAAAATTGTGGAGAATTATGAGGAGTATGATTATTCGCATTGATTCTTGAATTATGATCACTCGAATTGTTAGAACTTTTAAATTTATTAGATTCGTAATGTAATAAAGTATTGTGTTTGCGTCTGCACTTGCGGCATGGACCTAAATAGCATGTTTCTTTATTGTGTCCAACTCTTAAGCAATTTGAACATAATTTAAGCATTTTAACCGTATTCCATCGTTCATTATTGTTTAGTTTTAAAAAATCGTTGCAAGTGTAAATGGTATGGTCCGCTTTACAAAGATTACATTTGTTAGTGTTAACTGCTAAACTAACATGGGAGCGTTGAACATTTCTAAATGATTTATTTGTATGTTTGTCCAGTTTGGAATGAGGCTCTTCCAAAGACTCTAGAATGTCAGCTCGCTCTTTTAAAAATTCTAAAAATTGATTTAATGTCGGCAAATCGGTAGATACGTGGTTTTCTTTCCACTTATTTTGTGTAACTTTGTCTAATTTATTATAAATCACGTGAATTACTGACATGTCCCATAGTGAATCTTTAGTGAGTTTCATTCCTTCTAAAGCTGACAAATGCTTCGAAACTTCATCTATCATATTTCTAAATTGAATAAATGTACCTTTGCTCATAGAATCAAGATTAAAAATAGATTTAATATGTGTATCAACTAAAAATTTCTTTTTATTAAATTTGTCACAAAGCATTTGCCAAGCTCTTTTATAGTCTTGGTCTTGATCACACCCTTCAATTGTTCTTTTTGCATAACCTTCCAAAGCTGCTTTAAGAAAGTTATATTTTTGACCATCGTTTAATGATTTGTTTGAATCAATAGTTGCTACAAAGTTTCTTTTAAATTCTAACCAATTTTCGTATTCCCCATTAAAGACTGGTAATTTAATTTTTGGTAATAAAAAATTTTGTAACGGATCATGTCCGACACTGGTTGTCACATTTTCCCTAGGCGAGTTGTGTTTTACAAAATCCTTAAGAAAAGAAATTGCCGAGTAATATTTGTTTTCAAATGGTTCTCGTTCATTTGATTGCGTTTCTAAATCATCGTCTTCACACTCTTGCTCTATTAATGTTTGTATATCGTCAAATTCTTTTAATAAATTTAAATTGTTTTCAAGACGTAATTGTACATCGCTTAGTTCGGGTATAGTTGTTAATGTTTTGATAGATTCAATAAATTTTTCAAAAGTAGTTAATTTTCGTTTAATAGTCCCGCGATTTTTTATTAATATTTTAACATCTTTTGTTGTAGCCATTTTAAAGTTTAAGAATGCAACACAAAAATAGCAAAATAATAACTCATACAGATTGAAAAAAGCTTGAATTCTTGGTAAAATATTTTTGTTTGAAATGGGAATAATAGGAACAGACTTACTCTCTAGTACACCAAGCAAATACTTTCCAAAAACCAAAAACTATTATATCGTCTCGTCTCTGGCTGACCACTGTTCCACTATACCACCAGCAGGGCTTGGGTTGCTTTCATGTCGACCAGATAATTGACTGGAAGAACGTCGCTTGTCTTCTGTGTTCACACAGCTGGGCCACTGGACTGCTCCTTTTGTTTCTTCCTTCGTCACACCCAAAATTGCACTTGCACTTATAGAATTAAAAGTTTTAAAAATAGTTTTAATTATTTACTTGCATTATACTACAAATCCGTATCGAAGGACCAAATGTTAATAATTGTATAATTGTGAGGATGTAATATAATGAAATAGATCTCGATTGTAACCGCCTTTAATTATAGTCAACGATTAATTTTTGGATTTAACACTAGTTACAAAAAAAATAGCACTGACTCTCAGTTTATCTTAGAGTGTTCTCTACAATGCAATGAGATGGAGACGCATCACCAACAGCGGCGTTGCCAAACCATCTATAAAATACATATATACAAATAAGAATTAAACAAAAATAATTATTTTTTTCACAAATTAAAAATACAGGGTGTGCTAAAAAAAGTATTTTTAATGTTAATTGACATATTTTTTAATCACTCTGTATATTTTTTTTTGTTTAATAAAGCTTGGGTACTTTTAAAACTTTAAGCCACAATAAAATTCTTTTAAATAAAAAATATAGGGTGTGTCAGTCAAAAAGTACTGTAAAGACATTTCTAATAAGATTTTATATATTTTTTTACAAATTAAAAATACAGAGTTTGCTGAACAAAAATGAATTTTTCATGAAACTTTACATGTTTTTTGAGCCACTCTGTACATTTGCGGTTTTTTCTAATACCGCGTGTTAGATTTTAGCAAACATAAATTTTTCTCTTCAATCAAAAATACAGGATGTGTCCAGCAAAAATTACTTTTATTGACGTTTAATGAAAATTTATAGATTTTTCGAACCACCCTGTACATTCTTATTTTTTCTTCAATTTAATCTAATCTTATAGATTAAAAAACTTATAGTAAAAATAAAATACACGGTGTGGTAAGTTAAAATTATTTTTAATGATAATTTTCATATTTTTCGAACGACATTCTTAATTTTTTTTAAACTTAATATTTATTAGATTTTAAAACTTTAAGCAAACATAATTTTTTTTCAAATCAAAAATAAAACAAAAAGTACTTTTATTATCTTTTTAATAAGAAATTATATATTTTTCGAACCACCTTGTATATTCTCAACTTTTTTTAATTAAATGTATTCTCTTAAATTTAAAAAGATTTAGCAAGAATAAAATTTTCTTACGAATTAAAAATACAGGGTGTGTCAAGCAAGCATATATAAAATTTATTATTAGATTTTAAAATGTTTTCCGAAATAAAATTTTCCTTTAAATCAAAAATACAGGGTGTGTCAATTAAAAAGCACTTTTATTGACATTTTAATAAAAGTTCTTATTTTTCGAACTACCCTATATATTTTCAATTTCTTTAATTTAATATAATCCCGTAGTTTCAAAAACTTTTAGCAAAAATAAAATTTCACTTTACACACTGGTAACATACAATATTTTTTCTACTACCATAATTTTTATGTACAAAAATAGATTTCGCATGCAAGATATTAACAAGCTATTTTCCAAAATCTTGAAGTTAACCAGTTGATTTCTGGCACATCTCCTAATCATTTTCTGAATTATTTTAAATATTTTCTTAATTTTATTTAAGATTTTCTTCATAATTTTCATTTTGTTTTGTATTTCTTCTTGAATATCCATTTTTCTTTGATTATCATCTTTTTTCTCTATTTTATCTTTTAGTATTCTCTTTTTCGATTCATTAGATGGGAGTTTTTCTATGTAGTATTTTTTTATTATACAATAAATAAATTACGAAATTATATTTTATAAAACAATTTCTGAAATAATCATCATATATTATAAAAAAATGTTTTTTTGGTTTTCAGTAATTCACTTCCACACCACTAACATAAATTTTTAAAGACAGTTTTTTTTTAAACAACCCCACGTTGCTAATGTTATTTTATAACGATAAGGTTTTACTTATATTAAAATTGAATAATTATTATTATTTTATTTACTTACCAACAACTGAAAGTGACATAGTATGGCCCATTGGCGGTGTAGTACCAACTTGACATTCATAAACACCACTGTCTCGTCGTTGTGGATATCTAACTTGCAATGTCCAATCTTCAGTCATTGGATTGTGGATGCTAACGAACCTTTGGTCAGATGTGTAGGTAAAACGTCCCACCGTTAGAAGATGCAGATCTCTATGACGTATCCAAGATACCTGAAAATAAAATAGACATTAATAATATTAATATTAACAGTCTCTCTATAATCTAATAAAAGCAAAACGTCAATAATTAATATTTAATAGCATAAAGGTACACCATTATATGTACTATATCTATTGTTGTATTATTATTACATTTTATCTTGTTTACTGAAATATATTTTGACAGATTATTGTGCCACGCAAGTTTTCACATCAGACCAGTGCTCTAGTTCTAATATTAGCTTTCGCTATCTCTTCGGGTTCAGGATACTGTACTCCAAAGTGCCATTCCCTTTCCCTGTTCAGGTCCCGGCAATAGCATAATACATGAAGAGGAGTTTCATCCTCTCCTTACATTTCCTACATAGGGAATCTTCCGGTGTCTTCTTAGCGCGCAGTGTCAGGTCAGGACACCTGCTGCCATTTTTTAAGGAATAACAGCTTGGGTACATCTTTTATAAGTGCTATGACTGTCTTAGTTCCGAAAGTTCCATCCAGTATTCCCTGTGTTTGTACCTTTATTGTTTTTCCAGCATACCCAACCAACAATTATCGCGCTCTCAGTGGAGATTAAGAAAAATCAATGCAGATGTTAGGTCGATTATCTTCTGAGGGTTTTGGTACCAAAAACGGCGTATGTTATAGAATCCGTTCAATGGCGTTAAAAAAAATATAGTGAAACTCAAAAGAAAAGTATCCGTTAATTTCCGCTTTACATTGTGCTTTAACTGAGTAGGTATTGTCCACAAACAATCGAATACCCGTACATATAAGAAACCCCAATAAAATTATTAACCAAACTTGCCCATATAAAAAAAGGTGATAAAACTTGAAATCATTTACTAACTGGTTCTGCGCCTCTTCCCCATATTGATTAACAAAATATTATATTACAAGATCTCAAATTTAAACGAAATTAACAAAACAGTTCGGTGATTATTATAAAAAAAAAAATTTATTTGTTCTTAAAATTCTAGGGACATGGAACGGGAACGAGTCTTTCACCAGTATATACAACTTTTCTCGCCCTTCACAAGGGTCTAAATCTTGTACTCGCCCTTCACGAGGACAATAAAACGAGGCTTGCCCTTCACGAGGACCCTAAAAAGATGATAATAACCTAGACATGACTATCCTTTTAGAATAAAATAAAATAAAAAGTAAAAAAAAAACTATCAACACTAAATTTTGTAGAAGTTCAGAAGGAACTAGGATAAATGTCCACACAACGGAGTGACTGAGCCTAAAATAATACTAGTGATTATCTGAAAGTTGTCTACAGCTGTTCTAAAGATTAAAACGATCCGGCGAGAAATAAATAAAGGTTACCTTTTTCGACGAAAAAGGGATCAAAAATAACTCCAAAAATCCCGAGGGCGACACTCAACTTACCATACATCCAATAATAGATGGCGAAGTGGACCAAGATGTTATAGCTAGGGTCAGCAATCCAGTTCATAAAGCCGACATACGTGTGGATGTGAGATAATGGCTGCCAAACAAAACCAATCACCAAAAAAAAACACTTTATTGGCACCAATTCTCTCCCACAATAGCGGAGAATCGAAGAGTAATCCTTCCAACACACGAAGATGACATATAAGTTACACTTGCCTCGATTCACCAAGGATGCTTCCTAAAAATTTCAAAAACGCCAATCTTTACATATCACACCCACAACACGATATCTGTTTCTCGTCGTCTCCAAAAATTCCCGAAAGACCTTCCGACAAATCAATAAAAATCTATCCAGTCATGTGACTGCAACGGCCAATAAATAAAATCAACCAAACCCACGCCCCTTGACCATGTCTGCCAACTGTGAAAATTTCATACACCCTAAACCTCTTACCCTGGTACGGTACAGCCACAAAATACTTCCGAATGCTGCTTAACTCACTTATACCAAGACCGCTTGTAACGGACAGATGACAGGCGTTAAGTCAAAATGATCTTCAACACGAACCTTCAAAACAACACAGATTTGTTAACAGATTAACACATTTTCTTATTAAGGATGGCGTAAAATAATTACCCAAGGAGGGAATTTATGATGGAAAATAACCGAGAAAAAGAACACACTTTGACGAAATCAGTTTAGCTGTTATAATATCGATGCGAATGGAGTAAAAAAACAACATAGACCTCACAAATAAAAAGGTTGTGTATACAAGAATACCTTTAGAGTCTAAGCAAAGATAATAGTCAATTAACAGTAGCTCATCTTCTTTTTAGAATTACTAGAAGCAACAAATACCAGTTTATGCGAACATATATTTGAGGGTCAATAGCATTGCGGACTTAAAATAAATAACAACTAATCGATAATCATCTTTATACACATACAAGGTAAGCGTATTAATCGAAATTCCATATACAAGGGCTATCAAAAAGAAATTTGGCTCAACACAAAAACTGGACTGTTACATTCTCTTATTTCTAACCATCATTTATTGCCGTCATTTCCACTTGAAAGACCGTTGCCATAAATCCCAGGTTTAGAATGCAAGTTCTCCCTGAATTCATATGATGGAATCCAGAACCTGTTCTGTCTTCTGTTTTGGACTCGTTTGTACACCAGACTGATTGATTCTGATCTCACTCTTTCTATCCCCCACAGGTATGTTTACCCTGAAATTTTTCCTTGAAAGTTTCCATCCCATGCCGTTTATACGCAGCCAATACGTTGCTACCGGTGTTTCGTTTTCCACCACTAGGTGTAGCGGAAAAAGCCCCAGCAGAACTTGTATAGCCGCAGTTGGCGTTGTTCTAATCGCCTATGTAATCAGAAGACATGCTACTCTCTATAACTTTCCCAGCTGCCTAGCTGCGTTCGCTGTGTGCCACCAGATTATGGAGGCGTGAGTCACGGCAGGACTCACACCCTGGTATAGAGCCAATGCACCATTCCCGGGTTGCGTATTTACATCTTATACTGTTATGCAACTCACAACTCATGACACCGGCGCTGTATAGCAGTATAGAATTTAGCCAAAAAATGCTTCTGTAATATCTACATAGTATACTCCGACACAGCGCTGTTAGGCGTTGCAAGGAAAAATAATGTATAGCATTGTGGAGTTCGGTCGCATTAGCAGTAAACCATTATTATACATGTTAATATCTTCTTTTTACATTTATCAGCAAATATGTTGATCATGCAGTTCTTATTTCAATTCCGAGACACTTTATGCCGTTTATTCCTAATTATTTTTTATGATTATCTATTTCGGAAATGCATAGTTTTAAATAAAAGCAGATATAAAAATTTTAGAAAGTCACGATAAAATCAGATATTTATGAAAATGGTTTAATAGTTTACCTTTTTAAACAAAAATGAAAACTTCGCGTTACAGTTTTGGCTTCTTACTTTTTTCTCACTTTTTTTTATATTCTTTCACCTCCTGAAATCTTGAGTGCTGGTAAATTTTCTTGGATTCCAACTGTTTTAAATTAGGAAAAGTGTACCTCACAACCCAATTTGTGTTCGTTGTGAACTAAATTGTAGAATTCACTTATCTACCAATTCACTGTATGCTACGTCTTCAGTTTTTTTAGCGTACAACCAAAAAAATTATTTGAATCTACATAGTTTGACATCCTTTGTATGCAAGATACTTTTGAAATTAGCTCAACACCCCTCCATCTTGGTGCAAGTAAGATTTTTGAGGTTAGGTAGCAGGTGGCCGAGTATCGAAAATCAAGGATCGACTAAATTTGGTAAATATTATTAATGGGCGCATAGTGTATCCAAATGCGATATCATCCAAATACGCTGTGCTGCAGCATACTATGTAGTAGTATTACGCACATTTTCTTATTATATTCTTTACTGCTATAGAGCGCCGCTGTTATAGGTCATGCGTTGCATAATAGAATGGTATGTAAATACGCTCCGGGATGAGTCCCCACTTAGACTCACCATCCTCTTTCAGGCCCAAAGAGCTCTTAGAGCTTTTTCCGTTGCCCTTACCTATATGACTAGAGAACGTTAATTTGTTATATAGGATAACTCTCAAATATATAACCTCTGTTGTCAGTTTTAGTTTTTTCCCCATATAGATGGTTTCTTTATGTTTAGGTTTCTTCTCCATGTGAAGGGAACAACTGCATCAAATTTGCCGTTTATAATGATACCTACGTCGTCAGAAAATGCTTGTGCGTAGATATTTCTAGCTCTCTAAGAAGATCGTCAACCACCAGGCACCACATCAGTGGGGAGAGTACTCCCCTTTTAGGGCATCTCTTGGTAGAACCGAATTTCCTTCTTACGTTGTAAAAATTGTTCTAAACATTCCTATTCTCACACTATAGATTTGTATGAAGCCCAGTCGAAGGCCCCTTTTATGTCTAGAAATAATGTTAGGGCGATTCCTTGACAGTCCAATGCTTGTTCCGCCTTGAGCGCCAGCGTGTGAATCTGTTGTTAATATGACAGATTAAAATGTTGCCAAATCTACCACCACGTGTTGTGTTTAGTACCGTCAAATTAAACGAAAAAACGCCGATTTACAAAAATTTTAGGTCTCCTGAGCAATAATTTCATACAAGATTGCACTGGAATATTATGCAATAAATTCCACAGTTTGTGCTCAAATTCTGGAAAACGTCAAGAAAAACTATAAGCACATTTTTCGCGCCCTCTATCGAAGAAACTATTGGGAAATCGGGAAAAACTTTGATACAAAAGATGTAGTGAATTTTATGGTCTACAAGTTCGCACTGGAACATTTTGCACCAAAGTGCATTAATTGTCCTCAAAAAAGAAAAAAATCCTACATGTGTAGAATCTAATTTAAATACAACAGTTATGGAGCACTTTACTTTATTATTATTTATTACATTCTTCAAAACTGATTTATTTATATTGATCATCCACAAAGAAGCCGAATAGCTTATATTTATTTCCATTTTGAGCTCTAGCGGTTAAATTATGCATAATTCGAAAAAAAATTGAATGCAAAAGTTGTATAAAATTCAATTATCTAATATCGTTCTGTATAACGTTTTTCTGGGAAATGCATAGTTTTCCCGGAAAATTGGAAAAATAATGAAAAACCTCAAAATTTTACAGGTATATGTATTTTTCTCAAAACATTTTTTTGACGGCGCGTTATGAAATTATTGTTCAGGAGACATAAATGAATAAAACAACTATAAATAAAATAAAAAACACCATATACAAGGTTTCAAATCTCGGTTCTATAATTCTATTAACCTCCGCAACAAACTGAATAATTTTCAACATAAATTTTCTATACATTCATCAAACTCAGATATCAGCAAATATTTGTCCTGAAACTAAATATTGATTTGTCCGTTCGAATCGCATCTTCCTAGAAAATTCTATAACGTATGGATTGAAATGTAATTTAAATTCAATCGAGTCGCCGAAATCAATAGCCATTCATGTAAACTAAAAGTGTTGTCCGATGGATATTCTTCATTTAGTTCATACTCTCCATTTTTTTTTTGAAACCGAAAGCTTTGTTGTAATAAAATTGAAATGAATTTCCCTCTGTTCAAAGTTTGTTTTTTAAATTTGAACAACCGTGTATGTTGGATTCCGTTTCATTAATTATTCATTGGTGGAACGAGGTAGTAGTAGTTTTTATTATACCAGTAATATAGGAAAATTTATTTAAACCATCAATAAAATTTTGTTCTGCTTAAATACATCCTTATTGTGAATAGAAAGAATACTGAAATATCAAACAGGTAAGAAAATAGGTAAAAAATTTCAGTTACTATTTATTTTCGGTTTTTTCTGTGTATTTTTTTATTTACAATATTATTTAAAAAAAATTGAATTGTTATGTGGAAATATTTTTTTTATTTTGGACTCTTAATCATTTGACGCCTACCATGGAAAAAAATATTTTAAATCATAAAATTTTAAATAATAAAATTTTAAATAATAAAATTTTTAATCTCCAATAAATTGTTTTTTATTAAATAAAATTTAATAAAATATATTTTTAAAATGATAAATGGATAATTAAGAGAAAATTAATTTTATTTTTATTACTGTTTTTGTAATTAAAAAAATATATATAATTTTTTTTACTGATTTTATTCATAATAACAAATATAGTTAACGAATAAAAAAATATCAGTAAATTAATTATAAAATTAAAACATTTTTAAAGTTTGATATATAAAAAATTATTATAATACAAAAAAAATACGGATAAATATAAAATATAGCATATATATGAAGTTAGCAAGTCATAAAGAAAACAATAAATAAGTGGGGAAAACATTGTACGAGAAAAGAGGGAAAAAAGTGGAAAACACATTTGAAGAAAAAAAGTTTGAAATATTAAAAATACAATCAAAAAGGGAAAAAGTTGTAGATAAAAATAAACAAAAAATAAAAACAGAAAGTGGGGCAAAAAATAAAAAAATGAGGGGTAATCCCACCCAACTTTCCGAACACTCCGAGTAAAGTAATTGTTTAATCGATTATTTTAGTTTCTCTGCATCAAAATACATTAATAAAATAAGTTTACAAAAATTAATAAAAAAACTTAATTTTTTGTAAAATTATTTTTTAACTTTTTATAATTTTGTTTAATTTCTACAAGTATTATTTTAAAATTATAAAATATTTCACACATAATGTTCTTTTAGATCACTTCTGGATGTACTATTTTCTTTTTTCATTTGTTTTACCATTTTCAATAACACAAAAGGAAAAAAAATAAATTTTCTTTTTTATTTTGGTTAGAATAATTACAATATTAATTTAGAATTTTATATTACCCATCAAATGGTATAAATCCCATTTTAATATTTTTAATATGTTTAAACTCATTCAATTTTTTTTAAACTTACATTAAATTTAAAAAAAAATAATTAGGAATCCTACAATTTTTTGAATAAAATTTCGAAAAAAATCACAATTAAACAGATTGTTACTACAAATTTAATGGTATTTTTTTTAAAAATTTTAATATTTATTTTAACCTTAAAAAAAATACAACCTATTTTTGAATAATTTTAAAATCAATAAATAATTAATATCTCATTTAATTATATTCAAAATGGGAAACAGATTTTTTTTTAGGTTTTCTGGATCAAATCCATTAAAAAAGTTGGTTTAAAAAACTAGAAAAAAATCAGATTTTTTGTCAAAAATTCATGGGTATTGAATTGTTTTAACTTTTTCATTTTTTACTATAACTTTTACAAATACTGTGTTAATATTATGAAATAATTTACACACATAGTACTTTTGGATCTTTTTCGAATATGCTATTTACTTTTTCATTTATTTTATACTTATTGATAAAACGAAATTACAAAAAAATTTAAAAAAAATTATTTATTTTGGCTATAATAATTACAATTCTAAATTTTAAGAAACTGAAATACATTTTAAATTTAGAGTTCTCTATTATATTTCTAATAGTGAAAATGCTATTTCAAGAACTTTAATATTTTAGAAGTTATTCAATTTAGTTTAAAATCATAATATAATTTTAAATGTTTCTTAGCCAATTTTTAAAAAAAATCACAATTTTTGTAATAACATTTTGAAAAAAATTACAATTATAAAATTAATTATTACAAATTGAAAGATATTTTTTAAAAATTTTTAATATTAAAATTTAACTAAAAAATAATGATTTAATAAAGATAAAAATTGCTTAAAAAATAATATAAAAACTAGCGACGAAACTATGCGAAACTCGAAAAAAAAGTACAGACAAAATTTGTAGAAAATTTTATGTTCTACAATTTTGATTTTATGTAATTTTTCACAAAAATCCATAATGTTGTTTCAAAATCTAAAAAAGTCGCAAATGTCTGTATACATTTTTTTCACGCTCGCTAGAGCCGAAACTACGAGGAATTCAAAAAAACGGTAATGACAAAATGTGTAGAAAATTTTATGTTCTACAACTTTAATATTTGTATATTTTTATAAAAATGCATTATTTTGGTAATTTAAGAAAAATATGAAAAAAAATTACTTTTTGATAAATCTGGCAACAATGGCAAATTTTTGAAAATTTTAATTATTCGAAATTAAACTATAACGTATAAAAAATATATGTGTAAAACTTTATTGCCATCTTGTTTAGTAATGACGTCATCACTTACAGCAACTGTCACTTCCCGTTGTCCGATTTACTCTAAAATCCATGCTACCCTAAATATGTATATAAAATTTCATCTAAATCGGTTCAGCCGTTTAGACGCTATCGCGTTCACACACACACAGACACACAGACATACACACAGACAGACATCATGCTAAAAATGGTTTAAATGGATTTAGGTGACCTCAAAACGTAAAGATCCGTTAAAATCAGGGTATGGCCAAAATATCATGATCGCAATACTTTCCTTCTATACAACTCTGTTGTTCGGAAAGTAAAAAGGGAGGTAACGACAAAAAAAAAGTAAGAAAACAAAAAAGGGACAAAAAGTAAAAGAAACATCAGACAAAAAAACAAAAAAAAGCATTGAAAAAACAGAAGAACGTATAAGAGGTGGAAAAAACACAAGTAGGAAAAAATGGGACAAAAATCCCAAGTGAAAAAAATAGAGAAACCAAAGAATGAAGCGAAAAACAATACTGAAAAAAAGTAGGATATAAAACATGAGTAAGAAAAAGAAATAGGTGAAAGACAGTGGGACAAAAAACATTAGTGGTAAAAAGGATGAAAAAAATGGGCCAAAAAGCAAGAGTGGAGGAACCAATGGAAGTGGTCAAAAAAGTGGTGAAAAAATGTGGTAAAATCGAGAATGGGGAAAAAGGGGGAAAAAGTGAAACAAAATATAAAAGTTGAAAAAGAAATGGGTGCAAAAATGGGGAGATACAAAATGCGGCGAGAGATTAGTGGTCAAAAAAGAGTAAAGAAATAATGACAGTGTGAAAAAAGGGGAGAAATGAGGTAAACTAAAGCAAAAAACAAAAATTAAGAAAAGAGGTAGGAAAAATAAACAAAAGTAGGTAAAACATTGAAAAAACAAAAGAGAAAAAATCGGTGATCGGAAATGGAGCAAAAAGGAGGAAAAGTGGGAGAACAACAATAGTGGTGAAAAAAGGGTAAAAAAAACAAAACTGGGAAAAATGGAGGAAAAAGTTTATCAAATATACAAGAGTGAAAAAAAGGTGTCAAAATGGGGAAAAACGGGTCAAATAAGAAGAATGAAAAAAATGGGGGAAAATAATTACAGAACCTAGTGTTGCTTTGTTCCCCTACTCCATCCTAAGAATAATGTTTATGAAAATTCATGATTAGTTAAAGAATTTTACACTGAAGCGAAACTATTGGAAATTCTGGAAAAAGTTTGATACAAAAATTGTACAAAATTTTATGTTATGCTCTAAAACTTTGTACTCTAACAATTTGCACTGAAGAAATTTAAACAAAAAACCAGTGGTCGCATTCGAGGCACACACCAACCCTTCAAACCAAATTTTAACTTGATTGGACAAACGGTTCGGCAGTTATCATGGATGATTACACACAGACACACAGATAGACCTTACTCTGTAAAAGGTTACACATAGCGAGAAATAAACCGAAAATAAAATAGAACAAACAAAAAAACGAAATAAGAATGGAATTGATTAAAGGATTATAAGTACACAAAGTACACCATAAAAAAATATATAATATAAATCAAAGGAATAAAACTGTTTTAAGTAATAAATAAAGGAGTAAATTAAAAATGTGAAGAGTGGGAAAAATACAGAAAAAACATAATTATAAAAACAGAAATGGATTAAAAAGTGGAACTAAATAATGGAGAATGTGAAAAAAAATAAGAAAAAATGAAGGATGGGAAATAGAAAATGCACAGAAATAACATTAAATATTAACCTAAATACTAGATATGTCAAAAAAGGATCAATAAAAAAGTTTTATGCAAAAAAACACGTAACCTATTGCATAAGAGGGCATAATTAAAAAGAATACATTCAACAATTATTTATGACTAATTAAACGGATGGAAGATTGGAAAAACAGAATAAAATATGGATATAATAGTAAGGGGTCCAAAATAGAAGAAGGAGGAAATGGAAATAATAGAGAAGAAAAAACGGATATAAATGACAAAATAAATATGCTAAGAGAATCACATAGAGAAAGAATCAATAAAGGAGAATGAAAGAATTAGAAATAAGGAAGGAAATGAAGAAATTTATATCTGAAGCAAAAGTAATAATCAATAGAAATAAAACTAAGTCATATATTTTGTTAGATTATCTGGTATTTTTGTTAAGAATATTTTATTACTTACTTATTATTTTTTTAAGTCAAAACTTTGCCTATAATGGACAATATTAGCATTTTTTTAAAATTGATATTTGAATATAGAAGGTCTAAATGTACTGTTTATACCACTTTGTTATTTTTTTAGGAAAAGCCTTAAAGCTAAAAACAGGATGAAGCTAGACTCAAGGAAAGTTTATTAAGGAATATCATAAAGTGGGGCACATGTCAGTGTCACATTTTAGTCCTACTTTCCACAGCATGGGGTACTATATGAAAATAGTGAAATAACTAAGCTGAAAGTCTTTTTTAATGGATCGTCTACTACTAATACAGGACTATCGTTTAACGAAATCCAATACAATGGACAAAAGCTACAAAAAGATCTTATGACAATTCTTCTGAAATTCAGCAGCATTCTGTGGTGATATAGCAAAGATATATCGGATGCTTTGGGTAGATCCGGAACAAAGGTATAAAAGATTTTTTGGCGTTCGTCCCCACAAAAGTAACTATTGGAGTATACATTAAACACTGTAACTAACGGAACTAGATTAGATGTTTGAAAAAGTTAGGTATTATTTGTGCAGGTGAAAATCCGACAACTATTCTTAAGGATTTTTATATCGATGATATGCTGACTGAGGCTGAATCTAGTGATGAGGCCATAGATATGTGTCAAAAGGTGGTATGCAATTAAGGAAATGAGTCTCAAAATGTTTCGGAAGTTCAACAGTCGTTAAAAAGATTAAATGTAGATGTCGAGACTTTTCATTTTGGAGAAAAGGATCAAAATAAAAGTTTGGGTGTTTATTGGAAATTTAGAGAAGATTAGTTAACATGGATGATCAATTTTGTCAGAAGTTTCCAGGATCTTCAATCTTTTTAGGGTTGGTAGGTTCTTCAGTAGTCCTGGCAAAAGTATTGCTTCAAAAACTGGCAGCAAAATTTGCAGTGGGATTAATCCTTACTAATTCATCCAGAAACCGATTGGAGAAAGTTGCAGTATGAGTTTTCGTATTTAAATAGTTTGAAAGTTGGTAAGCATGTGATTTGTCCTAATCCTTTGGTGATCCAACTTCATGGTTTTGCAGATGCGTCGATGACTGCATAGGGTACGTGTGTTTATGCACGAAGTATCAATAGACAAGGAACAGTTTCGGTATATTTATTGTGTTCCAAGGTAAAAGTGGCACCTTTGAAAACGCAGACTTTTCCAAGGTTAGATTTATGTGGAGCGTTGATCTTAGCAAATTTGATAAAGTCAGCTTTCTCATTGAAAATTGAAAGTAATTTCTTGTAGACAGATTTAACAGTGGTATTAGCATGGCTAAATACCGATCGAGGAAAGTTACAAATGTTTGTGGCTAATAGGGTGACAAAACTTCAATCGTTATCAAATTTAAGTGATTGGAAGCATGTTAGTTTCGGAGCACAATTAAGCTGATATTCTTTCTAGAGGTATGTTTCCATCGAAATTAATTGGATTCCAAAAATGGTAGTATGGTTCGGAATGGTTACAGTTAAAAGAAACACAATAGCTGCCAGCTTTGGAGAAGAAAGAACTCTAAGTACTAGAATTGCGATCACATGTAGCAACAGAGGTTATTATAAAGAAGTTTTCGTTTGAAAAGTTTAGTTGTCTTAATAGGCTTAAGAGAGCTATAGCTTATTGCTTTAGGTTTCTGGATAAAGTTAGGTCTAAGCAAGGTGTGTCTGGTTCTTTAACTCCTAGCAAAGTAAATCGTGCAATGGATGCATTGGTACAGAAAGAATCTTTTAAATTAGAAATTTTAGAACTGGAGAATGGTAAACAGCTGTCAAATAAGAATTTCCAGATTCTAAGCATTTTTTGGATACAGCAGGATTTCTTAGGGTGGGGGGTAGATTGCAGCTGGCAAATATATCTTATTCTGTTAAGCATCCTATTTTATTGTGTGGAAAAAAAATTATGCAATCTAGTTTTGGTACAGTAGGATAAAATTGGATAATTACTAATTAATAAAACTTTCTTACTACAAAATACAGATTTTTATTTAAATCATTTAATTTCGTTACAAATTCTTAAAACTAATTCACTAACCTCTCCTGACGACGGAACTGGTAGTTCTCCACTTCTCCTGTTTTTTTTTCTATTTTTTTTTTGTAACAGTTCAAATACCAATTTTCATATTTTTAACTTGTTCAGTGTATGAGATATAAGTAGCAATATAAAATAGGGCCATCAGTTTTCGCCCACCCCCTAACTGTATTCGTGGAAAATGGTGATACAGAATTTTTTCCAGGCACAAAGCTTTGCATTCCTTACGACGTAGCCGTATTCTCTACTGGATGCCTTATAGGCTTCCCAGTTGCCTGGTTAAAGAGTCTGCGGACTTCTGCTCTTTTCTTGGAAAGGTCCCTGTTCCATCATTCGGTGTCTCGGTTCTCTTTCTTTGGCTTTAAAGGGCAGTTTTTTCATACGCTTTACTTAAGGTGTGTGTCAGAAATTCCGCCAAAATCTCAACGCACTCTTGTTACGTAATATCCTTATAAAACTAAGAAATCGGAAATAAACTAGCTAATAGTTTAATGCTTTAATCGATTGTACTAAATTATTAAAAATGATTTAATTCCACTTAAATTAAGACCCAAATGAATTTGGTGAGTACACCCCGACTTTATTTTTATAAAGTTGTCTTTTGATCTTGATAGAGAGCCGTGGGTCTCAAACCGGGACGAGAAACAACCTGTCCTGCGCTTTGCGAGTTAAAGGTACATCTTCCAAAGAAAAGATTAAATTCTTTACCAAAAATAGCTCGAAAAATAGATGCGTTTTCATCCAGAATAATTTTATTGTAACCGGATAATACTGAGTGCGTGCGATTATTTCTTAATAGTTCCCGCCGGTTTATGTTACTGATTGCTACTTAATACTTTAAATTTAAAATATTCTCTACGCATGTAGCTAATAATAATGTTTACTTATAAGACTTTTAATTTTTTTATAATAATAATTCTGTTATTTGTCCTGTTAAATTTGCTTAATGTATAGTATGAAATAAACAAACCTTGTTAAAGTACTGCATACGTACTGCACATCCTGCACAGGTACTGCAGAGTCCTGCACAGGTACAGCAGAGTCCTACATAGGTACTGCATATGTCCTGCAGACAATTTGTCCACCTACTGCAAAAGGTTGCACACCCCTCGCTAATTTATTGTTCTAGTAAGAATGTTGTTTAGGTTAGAGGTCTCACGTTTCGCGAATTCCAAATTGGAGGTTGACAATACATAATTTAGAAAATCATCTTATGAAATATTTATTAAAATAGAAAACAATACATAACTTTAGAAATTATAATAGATTAATAATTCATAACAATAATAGAATCATTATTAAATTTTAATCTACGTAATTAATGTAGATATTGAATAATTGGATAAAATGATAATTATTTCGGTTCGATTTGCAAATATTAATCACTTTAATTTTGACAAATTTCGTACTATAAATATATACGTATTAACTGGTTCATTTATGTATATATCCTATATCTGAGTTTAACTAATTTATCTAGGAGATAATAGAATAAGCCTAGGCGATGTGTTAATCTAAATATTTGTATATTTCAATTATTTTTCTTTGAAATGGATTGTGGATCACAAACAATTCAATTAAATTATTTTGCCTGTTAATGGCACGTAAAACAATAAACCGAATCAGCGAAAACAATTTTTACTTGTCATATCAACTGGATTACAAAAATAGAAAAACAAGAAAAATCCGGGTAACAATGTAAATGACTGAATCGACACTTTAAAAATAACAAGTGGAAAGTAGACATGACAATTTTAATATCTAGTGTATTTTGTGAATGCAAATTAAATGATGTATAGTGTGAATTTTTTTTACTTGTATTATAACTGATTAATTTCTATTTAATACTAATAATTAAAATTCTACTTCTTTATTCATCTTAGTCATCAAATTTAAAATGTACAATTATATTTTGCCCATTTTGAAAATTAATTAATATTTTAATTTTAGAAAACACAATTCAAATTATTATGGATGTGATGTATTTATTGAAGTTTGAATCTTAGTATTTTTTTAGTGTATATATTTTATTAATGTTTTTATACTCTGATATAATTAAATTTAACCTCTTAATAAATTTTATACCTAAAAACTTTTCTGCTACAGTTCATCTATTGACGTCCTAAAATTTTTCTTTGGCACCGAACAAGTTGTAATTTTTACTAGATACTAAATGTAATTTTTATTACGTTTTTTTTTGTAAATGTTTTCTTAGAATGTGAAAATAAGTAGAGTGGGAGAAAAATAGTTGAAGAGGAGTCTTATAAAAATTAGATTCACGGATTTCTTGATTGATGTATTTGCTCCGCACCTCGTTATGTTCGGCAAGAAGTAGATGGTGGGGGCAATAATAATTCCAAGTTTTAATCCCCACTTCCCAAAATTTTTTTCTCTACTATTGATATTGACTATTTTGTTTATGTTTCAAACCTTTTTCCCTGTCTTTTTTTCCTTTTTGCCTTTTGTTTTCTTTTTTATTTTTTTCCGTTTTTCCCTATTTTTATTCCCTATGCTTTTGTTTTGTCATACATTTTTACTATTTTTTTCACCTTCTTTTTCCTTTCATCATGATTTTTCCCTTACAAACCCCGTTTCACTTACCTTTTTATTATTTTTTTTTATGTTTTTAAACATTTGTTTTTTCCCTCCTCCCTCTTTTTCTTCCTGACTTTTCTTTAGGTTTACAATTTCTCCCACCTTTTTTAATCTAATTTCATTTCTTGAACTGGTTTTCCCTACTTTTTCGATAATTGATTTTTTTCCTTCTCTCTTTCTTTACTCTTTTACTAACTTTTTTGTTTCTTACTATTTTTTTACAACTATTTTTTCCCACGTTTTCTTTCCCGTTCTTTTTCCCTAATTTTTTACAAATGTCTTTGTTTCGAAATTTGTCATCAACTCCTCATGATGCTAACATAGTTAGCGAAACGTACGTTGAGTGGTAAAAAAGTGTAGTTTTGGTTAGTGGTGTCTTTATTTTAATTTTTTTTTCAGTTTTACTACTTTTCTCCTTCTCCTTTATTTCCCTTCTCCTTTTTCCTGATATTTTTTCCCCTAGTTTCTAACTAAATTCCTTATGTTTCAGACTTATATTATACTTTTTCCCTCCATTTTTTTACCATTATTTCCTACATTTTTCTTACTTTTTTTCACACATTTTTCTTCTCCCACTCTTTCCTTTTTTAATTTTTTTACTAATTTCTTTGTTTTAAACTTTTTTCTCTCTCTACACCCTTTTTTCTCCTACTTTTTTTACTATTTTTTTTGTTTTCAACTTTTTTTCTAACTTCTTTTCCCTTCTCGTCCTTCTCGTTCCATACTTGCCTAATAATTTCTTTGTTCAAACTATTGTTTTCAACTTTTTTTCACTTTTTTTCTCTGAAAGAGTGGAGGGTTGGAGGAGAAGTTGTATAAGAATTAGATTCACGAGTAGTGGGAAAAAATAACTCCAATGTTTTTTTTTAAATCCCCTTCATTTTTCTCCTATAATTTTATTAATTTTTTCGCACTTTTCACCGCTTTCCCTTTTTTCCTTCAGGTTTTACCAATTTCTCTATCTTTCGCCCTTCCCTACTCTTCTAATAATTTTTTCGTTTCAAATTTCTTTCTTTTTCTCTCCTCCTTTTTTTCACTACTTTTTTAATAATTTCTTCATTTTTTTCAAATTTTCTTCATTATTTTATTTTGAAATTTGAAGAGAAGGAGAAGAGAACTGATATTTTTTCACCACTTTCTCTACAATTTTTTCACCTACTGTTTTACTAATTGTTCGGTTTCAAACTTTTATTTCTCCACATTTCCCCTTCCTATTCTTGTTGCCCTACTTTTTCCAATTTCTTTATATTTTAATTTTTTCTTGTTCATTTTTTTTCTTCTATTTTGTACTATTTTCTTTTTTTTCACATTTTTATTTGCAACTTTTTTTCCCCAATTTTTTTTCCCATTCGTTTTTTCATCTTTAGTCTTGAATTGTATTTTCAACCCCTATTTATATTAATTTATCTTTTTATATAAAAATAATAACTTATTTCTTTGTTTAAAAGTTTTTTCCAACTTGTTTCCAACTTTCTTTCCTTCCCCGTTTTTTTCCTACTCACTTTTTTCTATTTTTATTTTTTTCTGGATACAAAAATGAGTGAGGGTACGGATTGTGCAGAAAATAATAATTCCAACTATTATCCCCGCTTTTCCCCCATTTTACTCTGATTATTTTACTAATATTTCAATTTCTTTCCCACCTTTGTTCCTTCGTTTCTTTTTTTCTCTACTTTTTTTTTCAATTTTTTGATCTTTCTTTTCCATTTTTGTTCTCCCTCCACCCCTTTTCCTCTACGTTTTTACTAATTTCGTTTTTCACAACTTGTCTTCCAACTTTTTTTTCACTTTTTCCCCTTCCTCTTTTTTCCTGACTTTTTTGCCAATTATAATATTGTTTAATTTTTTTTCCTCATTCTTATCCCGTCCTCTTTTTATCACTATTTTACTAATTTTTTTATCTCAAACATTTTTTGGATAATTAAACCCATGAAAATGATTAACCGTTATTTTTATAGGGAATTTTAGAATGTTTTTTCTTAGATTCAGATTTAACAAATATTTTATTCCATATTTAACAATTATTTATGGTTATTAACTAAAAATTGTTAATTAGAACGTCATACACAAACATTTATTTTGATATGTTATATTAGTTATAAAATAATTTTATTTAAATTGAAATATTTAATTGTAAAATATTGATATGTTAATCAATATTTAACAGCAAAATTTTTGAAACAAAAATAATAGTTTATTAATAGTTAATGTGAATTTGCAAAAATTGTAAAATCAGGTAATATCTTTTACCTTTTAATATTTTTATTCAAGTAATTTTTTTTTGGTTAGTTTTTTTTTCTTAGATTAGGTAGACTTTTAATATACCAATGCTCAACTACAATCGTTAAATATGCAAATTCGAATATACAGATCTATTAATAATGTCAACCAGTTCCCTTTTAATCAATTCCCTTAGCCTCAATTAAGCAACTGTAACCAATATAATAGTCAATTTGGACCCGTTAGTTGGTGTTTATACACTAAATTTGTGTAATAACTTACTTTTCATTATCTCGAAAAGCATCCGACACTAAAGTACTAATGTCATTAATATTAATAAAACGGTTAGTGTGCAGCCATTAATTGTCGACGCTACACTCTGAACACATTTCGGTTATTTACGTAATACGTTGAACAATTTACACCTAAAATATTTTGCGCGATAATGTCAGCCATTTTGCATTTTGCTTTGATGCGATGTCTCGCATTCTAGCCGATGTAGTTTAATATTTATGGTAAGGGTTAATTGCGAAAAAAAACCGATTTTACGTTTTCACTCTTAATAGCTGCAATTAATATTAGTGGTTTTATACATTTAATAAATATTTTTTAATAAAATATACAGGGTGGCGTAAATTTAATTGAACACTATTGGGGTTTATTAAACCGGTATAATTGGTTAATTAACACCTTAATTTTTAAAACTAGAAATTGTTTTTTATTCTGTAAGAAGTGCTTAAATTGT
Organism: Neocrepidodera transversa; assembly: GCA_963243735.1. Lineage (NCBI taxonomy): Eukaryota > Metazoa > Arthropoda > Insecta > Coleoptera > Chrysomelidae > Neocrepidodera > Neocrepidodera transversa. The sequence goes on from OY725339.1 coordinate 30,835,482, forward strand.
CCTCCCCTGATTAAAAATATTTTATAATTCTGTACTCATATTTTCAGGGTAAAAAGAACAGGACCGTACTTCCTAAAGTACGATTAATTGTCGAGTCCTAATAAAAAAAATCAGCTGTGTCACCCCAGAACTTTCCCGACAAATTTTAAATAGCAAGTAGGCAAGCCGGTGATGAATACGTCTACCGAATTGATTTGTTAATGTCGATAATGACATAAGCGGGCGCATGCGCATATTATATAGAACACTGCCACAATTGCTATCTAGTAAAATCATGGCTGAAAAATATTGAAAATTCTGGAAAAATTTTAATACAAAAGTTGTAGAGAATTTTATGCTCTACAACTTTGCACTGGAACAAAATTAAAAGAAAGGCAAAAAGTCTAAATGTGTTTAAAAAAGTTAAAGGAAATTTTGTGACCTACAACTTTGTACCAGAAAATTTTGCACTAAAGTGTCCTCAAAATATAGAAAAACTGCGGAGAACCTACATGCAAATTTTTTTGCGCGCCTACAAGTGGCGCAACTGTTGAAAATTCAAGAAAAAGTTCAAGACAAAAATTGTAGGAAATTTTATGCTCTACAACTTTGTACTACAACATTTTGCACCAAAGTGCATTGTTTATCCTCAAAATGTAGAAAAACTACGGAAAATCTACATGCAAATTTTTGCGCTCTCTCTAGTGGCGCAACTGTTAAAAATTCTGGAAAATATTTAATACAAAAGTTGTTGAGAATTTTATGCTTTAAAACTTTGTACTACAACATTTTTCAATAAAATGTATTGTTTGTCCTTAAAATTTAAAAAAGAGCAAAAAATCTCAGATGTGTATTCAATCAATGTCGGTCTTGAGGACCTTCTACTGTACCAATTTAAACCAAAAACTAATGGTCGCATTCGAGGTACATACCAACCCTTTATACCAAATTTAATCTTCTTGGGGAACCTCAAAATAGATATTTCTACCGTTATCTCGAATTTTTTTTTGCACGTTCACTATACTTTGCCTTTGATGGGACCGGGAAAGTAAAATTAAGTATTCTATATGGTTGGTTAGAGAAAAAATAATAAATAAAGATGAAATAAAAGCTTCAGATCCGTATAAAAAAATAGTTGAGGATAGGCCTTCAAAGACGAAACGTTGTTTAAAAAAATTGGATGCTCTATGTTAAGAAATATTTAGCCTTCAATAAAACAGTTTCAATTAAATAAAACAAAATTCGTTAATTTCAGATTTACCAAAAATCTCTAAAACCGAACCTGATGTATTATTTTAAAAAAGCTAATTAATTCATTTTAAAAATATACATCTTTTCCGATTTAAGCAACTTTGTATCTATTACGGTTTATGATTTCCCAATTAAATTTGCGCCACCCTGTATAATGTATATGTTACTTTAATGCTATGCTGTTGTAATAATTAACATAAATATCACAATAAATATGGTAATGTATTTAATCCCAATCCTTTTTTTTGTACACCTTTTTCCCCTCCACCCATTGTTTTCTCTACTTTTTTGATAATTTCTTTGTTTCGAATTTTTATACCAATTTCCTTTTTTTCCACCTGTTTCCTCTCCATTACGTTTTTCTCCTAATTTTTCGATATTTTTTTTAAACTTTATTTTTCTTAATCCTTCTTTTTTTTTCTCAAGTTTTCTAATTTTTTGATTTCTAACTTTTTTTACCTTTTTCCCCCTCTCATTTCCCCACCGTTCCCTTTTTCACCTACTTTTTTATTAATTTCTTTGTTTTCAACCTCTTCCTATTTAATACCATACAATAAACTTTTTATTTTCCTGTTTTTTCCCCACCTGCTTTTGCTCAAACACTTTTTTTCCACTTTTGGATAATTTGGTTGTTTTAATGTTTTTTTTTTAAAAATTTAACTTTCTTTCCTCCCGCCTCTTTCACCCCTTCCTTTTTGCTAATACCTTTTTAGTAATTTCTTTGATTCCAACTTCTGTCCCATCTTTTTTTTTTCTTGCATTTTTCTATTTTTGTTGTTTTAAACTTTTCCCCCACTTTTTTCTCTCTGTCTCCTTTTTTCCCAATTTATTGACTTATTTCATTATATTTAAAAATTTTCTCTCCCTACAACTTTGTTTTTGCTACCTTTTTATTAAGTTCTTTATTTTCAACCCTGTATGTATTTTTCAACGATAGAGGCCTCACGTTTAATCCGATTGAGCTGAAATTTGGTTTATGGGTTTGGGTTATCCGTCGGAAAACCCAATAGTTTTTGAACGACATCTGTCAAACGGAAGTGTCACTGTCAAAAAATGACAGAAGCAAGATGTCACGGAATTTGACTTGTAATATGTTATTTGAAATCACTTGAAAATCCTTATTCAGAACAGTCAAAATGATTTTTCCAACTGTCACCTGTCAAAATCAAAAAAATGTATAATTTTGAGACTTTAACAATAAATATCTGAAAAATTATTCATCTCTGGATACTCGTCGGGAAAATTTTGGGGTGACACAACGGATTTTTTTCTATTTTTTTGCTTCATGCTTTTTTTCGAATTGTTTTTTCCAGACATTTTCCTCCTCCAAAGCCTTTTTTTCTCTTTTTTTTTGAATAACTTCTTTGTTTAAAAGTTTTTTCCAATGTTTTTACAGTTCGTCCTTTCTCCTTTTTTAAAACTTTTTTACTAATTTTTTTGTTTCAAACTCTTTTTTTAATTTTTTTTCCACATTTCCACTCTCACTTTTACCAACTAATTTTCTTCAAATATTTTTTCTGCTATTTCCCCTCCTCCTACTTCCATCCTTCTATTCTCCTACTTTTTTATTACTTTCTTTGTTCCGGCTTTTCCCCACATTTTTCTTCTCCCTTCCTCTTTTTCCTACCTTTTAACTAATTTCATTATATTTCAAATTTTACAACCCCTTCCGGTTTGTGTCCCCTACTTTTTTATTAATTCCTTTATTTTAAACCTTTTTTTGTCTACTTTGTTACAATTTTTTTGTTTCAAAGTTTTTTCCTCCCATCTCTTCTTGTTTACTTTTTTTTAATTTCTGTATATTTCAAACTTTCAACCCCCTACCTATTTGTTTTATTAATTTCTTTGCTTCAATTTTTTCTACTTTCTCCTGTTTTTCTACTTTTTAGTAATTTTGTTTAAAATACTTTTTCACTTTTTCCCTCTCCCCCTTTCATCTCTTTTCTTTTTTATATTCTTTGTTTCAAACTTTTTCTTTTCAATTTTGTTCTCTCCTAGATTTTTGCCTATACTTTTTTTACTAATTACATTGTTTCAAACTTTTTTCCACTTTTTTGCTCCCTCCTTTTTTTCTACTTTTAAGTTTTATTTTCTGAAGGGGAAACAAATGGTGGGGAGGGGGGTGGGGGAAATATTTCAAGAGAAGTCATATAAAAATCAGATACATGTGTAATGGAAAAAATAATTATTTTAAACTTTTTTCTCCCTACTTTGTTCTCATTTTTTCTTTTATTATTTTGTTAATTTCTTTATTTACAAACTCTTGTCCCTACCTTTTCTTCTTTTCCCCGTTCCCTTTCTTTTTTACCAAATTTCTGTATTCCAAACTTTTTTCCTCCAACTTCTTCCCCTCGCCCCTTTTTTCTTCTCTACTTTTTAACTACTATGGAGATCCATTTATATTATCCCCTATTTTAACTACTTATAATATAAACGTTTTAAGATAAAAATTGCGGTTTTCACCAATTTTTTTTTATTTTAGTACAAGTTTTCTTTCAACCGATTAAATTTTTTAACCGATTTCGATGACGTCACAACAAAAATGGCGGATTTATGATAATTTTTTTGTTGACTTACTCATCATTTGCTATCCGATTTTGAAAAATCTTTCATCACTGGGGATAGGTGAAAGTGAGTTCTTTTAAACTACAAAAACTATAGTGTATGTTCCGTTAAAAAAAGCCAACAGAAAATTATTAATTTCGTTCTTTCCAACTTTTTTTCTTTACTTTTTTGTTTCAAAATGATTCCCCCGACACCTCTTTTTTTCTACTTTAATAATTTCTTTGTATTTCAAACTTACTGGCAACTTTTTTTTCTGATTTTTCTTCTCACTTTTATGTTTTATTGTACCGTTTTAAAAAAATATATTTTTTTTAGGGGAAACAAGTGGAGTTAGGGGAAAATTCTACACCATTTCTCTGTTTTAAACTTTTTTCTCCAATTTTTTTTCTCCCCCCTTGTTTTTCAATACATTTTTAATAACTTCATTATATTTTAAACTTTCTTTCAACTTTTTTCCTACATTTTCCACTCCCTCCCTTTTTTCGGCTACTATTAAAAAATATTAAGCGGAAATAAGTGGAGTTAGGGAAAAATAGTTAAAGGGAAGTGGAAATTTTCCCACTTTCTCCACCATTTTTTCCTCTACTATTTTACAAATTTCTCTATTTAAAACTTTTTCCAATTTTTTTCTTCCTTTTTCCCTTTTTTCCCTACAATTTATAGATTACAATTAATTGAATTTAAATAAACTGATTAAACTGTCCCCTATAAATATAATATTTTCAATTATTAAGCAAAGCCAAAGTTTCGTTACATTCCATCAAACTTTGATAACTTTTCTTTATTCATTAATCAGTACAACAAAAAATAAAAATAAAAGAAAATTTAATCAAAAAATTCTCGATCGAGCACAAAATATACTATGAATAGTTTATCTTCTCAGTGTAGAATGAGTTGTTATAAAGTTTAAATTTACAATTCCCGGAGGGTCCGATAACTTTCCGGAAATATGAAATTTTAAATTTGTTTCCGTAGGAGTAACAAAACAATCAGTTTGGAAGTGACATCACTGCTGGTGATGGCAATCAAAAAAATCTAACAGATATTTTGATGCCATGCAAAAAACATGTCGTCGTTCAATTTATTTTATATTAGTGATAAAGATAAACCCTTCTACTATACTACAAAGGATATTAAAAGTAGAATTTAGATTACATGACACAGTGATATACTAGTAATAAAAAATATGTATTTACAAGGAAAAATTAGACTAGCGGAGAAAGATGACGTATGTAGGACATGTAAGAAAATTAAAAGAACAGAATGTAACGGCAGAAAAAAGTAATAAAGAAACTATTGAAGAATAAGAAAATAAACAAAAAGGATTACAAAAAATGATGAAGATGTTATACCTGGACTGATAAAGATAAACAAAAAAATATTAGAAATAGAAACTAAAGAAAAACTACAAAATCAAACGCAAAATTTTAAAGCGAATATGAGAAATAAAATTGATAAAAATAGGAAAAGAATTAAAATGACACTCAACCAAATAAGATTTTAAACAAAATAAATGATTCAGAAATAAAATAGAAAAAAACAAGTAGAAAAATAACAACAGAATTGATTAAATTAAGTTTTAAAGAATAAGTTAAAGTAGAAATTGACAAGGTAAAAATTAAAGTACAAGATACAGGAGAAAGGATGACAACATAAGAAGATAAATGCATAAATACAATTACAAGAATAGATGCCAAAATGGAAGAAACTAGTAGAAAAAGTAAGAGAAAAAAAGATAAGAGAACAAACAATAGACGAAGCAAAAACATATATATACAAAGCAATAGATTTAAGGAATAAACCAATTACTAACACAATAATAAATGCTAAACAATGATATGGAATAATTTAAAAGAAAATAGAAGTAATGAATAGCAAAGTAGTTTGTTAAATACCATGGCTGTTACGTACTATAGCAAAAGTGTCGTGACGGATTTTTGGGATATACTCCATAATATTTACAAGAAATTAAATTTTTGTGATTTACTGTATACACCTTACCCAACATTTTATTTTTACAACTTAGAATAATTTAAATTTTTGGGGAGTACTGTATACACCGTAGAAGAATTTTTATTTGTGGAATATGCTCTATACAACTTTATTCGCCTAACAATAATTTCTTTCAAAAAAACTTAACTTGAGACATACTGTATACACTCAACTAGAACTTTCATTTTTGGGACACACTGTATACACTTTATAAGATTTTTCTCAAAAATCTCGAAATCTTCTGCTTAGCTTTCATTCGCCAAGAGTGGAGTGTAACGTGTGCTAAAGAACTACATTCCAAAAGTTGGAAGTAGGAAAGAAAGTGAAAAATTAAAATAAGGCTATATTCATCTTCGTTTTCTACTGCACAATTTTTTTAAAACTAATATATTTGGCGATAATTGAAGATTATTATTTAATATAAGTCTATAAATCTTGATTGATACGGTTTTTAAAGGGTTTAAAGAAATCTGGTTCGAAGGACCATCAAGGTTTATTTTGAATAATAGAAAAATCTTTTTTTCTTATTGTTCCGATCTATTTGTCGTTTCTTGTCGATTTTTTTCGGATTTCTTTCAATTTCCTTTAATTGTTTTCGATTTATTCAGATTTTGTTCCTGGCCTAGGTCATCTTCGTTTTCTACCGCACAATTTTTTTAAAACGAATGTATTTGGCGAAAATTGAAGATTAATCTTTAATATAAGTCTAGAAATCTTGCTTGATACGGTTTTTTAAGGGTTTTAATGAAATCCGGCTCGAAGAACCATCAAGGTTTATTTTTAATAAAAGAAAAACCTTTTTTTAGAACTAACTGCTTCGATGTTGAAAACTATTCTTTAATATAACTCTAGAAATCTTCCCTGATAGGTTCTTGGAAGTGTTGCAAAGAAATCCGGTTCATTCGGTTAATCCGGTTAATAATAGAAAAATGTCTTTTTCTTTCGGTTTTTACCATTTTTTTCTTATTGTTCTGATCTATGCCTCTATTTGTATAATGTGGATAAAAATATAAAAATCAATATCAAAGATACAAAGAAAATATACAAAATTGAAAAAAATAAATATTTCCAATAGAAGGAAACAGAAAATTAAGAAAAGATACAGGGAAGAGGAAATAAAATTCAAAAATTAATATTAAATATATAGATTCGAGGAAGACAAAATAGAAGAGAAAAATCATTCATGATTGTAAAAAAATGGTTTAAAAAATCGATTAAAAAAATCGACTGAAAAATTGATTCAAATTTATTAAAAAAATCGTTTAAAAAATCACTTAAAAAAATCGATTACAAAAGTCTATTAAAAAAAACGATTAAAACAATTGCTTACAAAAAACGATTAAAAACATTGAATAAAAAATCGATTAAAAAAATCAATTACAAAACTTGATTACACAAGTCTTTTATAAAAATTGATGAAAAAACACAACCAAAACAATTGATTAAAAACTCGATTAAAAAAATCAAATTAACAATCGGTTAAAAAATCTATTTGTTTAATCTGAACTTTGTCCACTGGTTTTTTTTAACAGATTTTTTAAATTCGAATATTGACCCCAGGAGTTGATTCTATGAGCTAAATCAAGAAGATGAATCAGAGGAATAATTCTAGGAGATAATTTGGATATATCCTTGTCAGAGGGAGGAAGTTACTGTGCTTGTTCACTGTGCCGGTGTTCCAGGTTTTAAGATCTCCTGTTAGGGGGCTGATCCAGGGGCTTTATCATGAGGGAGTAATTTACTGACAACTCTTTCCAATAGTAAATGAATTCAATTTAACCGCACTAAAACAGGAAATAGAGTGGTTTCATTAGTTACCTAAAATGGACCTAGAAATGATAACTTCAAAATCGACTTTTGCAATGTTTGAGGTCTTAACACTAATACCGACTCAGTACACTATCATCTCCAGGATAAGAGACCTTATATACTTGCACTCTGTCAAACCCAACTTAGTTCGTCCAGCAACTTAGTCAGCTATCTCTATCTCGGATATGCATGAGATTTATTGCTGCTTCAAACGTAAAGCATCTGTATCTTCGCCTCTTGCCAACGAGAGAAAATACATCGATTTGCGCTAAAGAGGTCTCCGAGGTCATTTTGCTTAACATGAAGGCTTATATCCCGTTTGTCAAAAAGGGTACTTCTAACGGAAAACCTTGGTAGATCGACGATGTATGAAAGCTGTCGTTTCCAAAAATCTTGCCTACCACCAATAGCGAACAAAAATCCCACTGTCAAAAAACACACCAAAGCACTCCAACTGTTCAAGGTCTTTTTGGTTAGTATCTAAGGTACTAAATTTACTATTCCACCACTTACAAGAACAGACAGTAGTATTGCAACAACATTGACAGAAAAAGCCAACCTGCTGAGTGAACTATTTCCTATAAATTCGACGGTCATCTTTCAGGGAAGACACCACCTAATGTCCCATGGGTACATTTAACAATGCACGATAGCGTTTTCTGACAGCGTGTCATACAGTGCATTTTGACTAATCTTAATACAAAAGAAGCTTCTGGCATTGATAAAATACCAGTCATCGTTCTTAAACATTGTACCAGATAGTCTTTTGTAGGCTTTGCAATATATCCTTTAAAAAGAGATTATTTGCTTTCAGCTGGAAATACGTTTGAGTATCCAAAAAGTGTAAAAGAACTTCTACTGCTTAAGAAAAATCAAAAATTATGAAGAAAGCGAATAACTAACACGTTTTAAAATGGAACGTTTTAACACCCTTAGTCACAATCAGTATGGTTTTCGCAAACAAAGACATTCTAACCTAGGTCAACCATCTTTGGAATAGCGCGATTGAACAACATGGATAGTCCCGCGTGGTTGTGCTAATAAATGTGAAGCATGATGGGCTTTTGACCAAATTGCGCTCTTATTTCGAAAAGTTTTGAACATGACTTTCAAGTTTTCTTAAGGATCCTTCTTTGCAAGTAGCAATCAGCAGTTTTCTTTTTGAACTCCTTCGCTATCAAAGCTGGTGTTCCACAGGGATACACTTTGTCGCCTACACGTTTCCTCTTTTATATTGATAACTGACTAAAGAAAACAAAAAAATACTAGCTCTAGCTTTGCTGATGACAGGACACTTGTATCGTCCTTTGCCTTGAATGGATAAACAACAGCTCTCGATGCACATAATCGCAGACAACATAAAGTTTTACATCTTAATAAAGATCACTAACTAAGTAGAGATTAACTCTAATAAAACCGACGAAACCGATTTTTCTACAAAGGTTTGTTACGGTTTCCATTTGTTTTCTTTTAACCTTATTAAATCCATATATTTTAATAAAATGTATTGCCTGCCTCTAATGATTCGGATCTAAAACACATTATTGTATTATTAATTAAGTTGTTTAAATACTTTTATTTTAATGGTTAACCTTTATTTGTTTATTTACAATTAAGCCATTCTTCAGTTTGTCAACTTGTCTGATTCTTCTCTTGCTTCATAGCCAAAATCTACTAGCTAACTGACCTTTAACACTAAAGTCCTTTTATCTTAAAATTTTGACTGATCTCTTTTGACCTTTATCTTTGTTTTTATGGCTTTGATGGAACATGTGCCTTTTCTGAATTACGAATTATTTTAGAATTTTCTAAGCCTAGGAAAAAGCATTATTCAACTTAGATTCGCCCTGCGAATATACAAGAGAATTATTTCACCTGAATCTAAAAAATCTTTAAGGCCGCACGAGATCTCCAGTAAGTCATGGTTTTATTCATCCTGGATGTAAATTAACGTGTCCTTATTGGTTTTCTCTAGGCCCTTTATTTTTTTAACATCTACCTTATCTTACATCTGATCGTCTTCCATCGAATTTCTATTGGTAGTGACACTTTGAGTGGCTCATTTATTCTCCATCGCTTTGGGCCTGGAGACACCCAAGTGGTTACCAATAAGGACCGTACTAGGTTGGTACTCATAGAACGGGAGGTTTGCAGAGCACCTACGTTATATCTGGTTACCCACTACCACATTCTCATAGATATACAAAAATTCTTCGGAAAGAAAGTAAGCTTTCCATTTACTTTGGTTTTAGGAATAAACTTTGAAAACAGAAAGAAATATATATCGATTTCTTTTATTATTTTTGTTTTAATATATTGAGACTCAATACATCTAATCGTATACATCTAATCGTTATAACTACTCTGATTTTATAATCCACCAACTCTCCGGAGTAAAGTAATTTAAATAGAGCTAGCTACGAAATAAAGAAAGGTACCCACCAACAGCAAAAGGGTAACAAGTTACCGTTTTGGCTTCATCACTAAATTTTATTGGTGTAAATTTGAGGGGAAATATGTCCTGGCATGAATAGGAAAAATGCTGGTGAAAATGCTTTCCAAAAACTTGGAACACTGTTTGGCACCATAAAATGCGACCATCCCTAAAATACTATTTGCACATCTGAAGTTCTGCTTCTAAGTATACCTTGCGGTTGATCGATTTTATCCAGAGAGCGATTCGCCCTATTGTAGATCCAGAACTGACTAGTTATATTGAAAGTTTGGAACACGGAAGAGAGGTTAGGGCGATGTTGCTCCTTTACAGATAGTTTCATCGAAAGTGGTCGGACGACATTGCTTACTTGATTCCTTTCAAGAACACTCGTCAAGCTGGTACGTCCCATACATACGAAGTCCAACTTAGTACTCCCCTTATCAGCCTGGTAAAGAACTCCTTTATCTGGAGAACGTCATTAATTTGGAATGATATTCCTGCTGTTTCCTAGACAGTATAATCTTCAGCTATTGAAATACAACGTGAATCGCTATTTCCGTGCACGCCCTGCTTTTGAAGCGGCTTAAAGGATTTCCTATTGTGTATGTACTGTATTCATAAAAAAAAAAGAAAAAGAATTTTGTAGACAATGTGTATTCTACTAGATAACAGGTTTTTATTATTTTAAATATTAAAATCCTCTGAAAATATAATACTAATATTTCTATAATTTCTAGAACAAAGAAATATACCTTTGAAGTTTGCCAATAGCTAAATAGAAATGAAAAATAGAATGCGAACTACGACGTATCACAGTCGAATCGAATTTGTTGAAAGAAAGATCTCAGAAGGACAGAAATCACATGTTGGAATGGGTGGGGTAAAAGGCTTCTCTCAGTGCAGGAGGATTTTAAATTACACAATGCGAGCGAAATTAAATAATAGCTAATAATAGGATGAACAAAGATGAATAGATTTAATGTTGAAGCATTGAAATTCGTTTAAAAAATTAACTACATAATTGTATTTAAATTAGAATAAACTAATTAAAATTAAGACATTTAATAATTTATACAACATATTTTACATGTTACGAAATATATTAGGTATAATGTAGACCAAAAATAAAAAGTGCTGTTTATATTACTGCAAAAACTAGAGACTATCTACATGCTCATATATACATACATTGTTAAACTCGGATACATTGTGAAACGTGTTTAAATGTACGTGAAACTATAAAGTAAATATATGAAGAGAGGTAGAGCGTGTTCTCAGAGTTTCCGCCAATTTGAAGTTCATTTTAATTAATTGACTGTGCATATTCTAATCCAGAGGTTGACTGGGAATTTTAACTGTGAAAATTTGTCAGATAAACAAGTGATAAAATTTTATTGGATATTAATCAATTATTATTTTTTGGTACTCATTTTAAATCAGCAAATAATGTGCATATTATGTAATTAGTGTATTTTTGGTTATTAGAAAAATAAAAATGTTCGGCAAAAAATGTAAGAAATTAATAAAAAATTGCAACAAATTACGGCAAATATTTAAAGGTATTTTAAATAATGTAACTAAGTTACTTTTTCCGTATTTTTTAAAATATATAAATTAAATCGCGCACGGCACTGGAGTAAAATTAACTTAAAATTGTGAATAAAAGGCCAGTCGTACCAGTTGAACCGTCGCCAGGCAGATGGAGACACTCTCGTCTCTGCTTCTTAGACGCCGAAGTTCGTATCGAGTAGGGTAATTCATACCGTTGTCGGCAGCTGCAGAGGCAGGGAGAAGCCAGACTTGCTGTGGCCGACCCAATTGGAACAGCAGTGCAGTCCGTCGACCTTTAGAGATAGGTCAAGCTGAAGCCAAGTTCAAGTTGTACCGGAGTCCAGAACCGTCAGTCCGACTACACCACGCCGCCAAACCAATCGTCCGTTACATACCTTTTCTCCGCCGGATTTTATTGGTAATAAATAAAATATTTATTATTATTTGTTTCTATTTTAACATCTAAGCAGCAAATACCCAGGTACTCAAACCCAGCAGGGCAAGTAAAGACCGCCCTTCTGGCCACCAGTGCTTTTGGTCGATACCATAACGACCCCTGGAGTATTTCTTTCTCCACTATGACGCTGCCCGTGCAGTGGCCTTCACACTCTAAACGGAAGGTGGCGCCCGAGGCAATCCGAAACCTGGACTAAGGCGCCAAAGTGACCCGTAACGACCGAAGTGTCGTCGCAATAAATAAGTTATTTCTGACTTGTATGTGTGAGTTTTAAAACTATGCATCCGTCCATCTACCAGACAGCTGTTTCGTCCCTTAAGGATGCAAGAACGAGAAATATTATCGGCGAATATCTTTTCATGGGTAAGTTGATAATATTTACATGTGTATATGAATTAATAAATAATTAGCAACATTTCCAACAAGATTTAAATTTAATTTATTTGTTACAGTTGTTCATTCAAACGACCAGATATTCTAAAATTGTGGATACACGCAGTTCGCAGAGAGAATTGGGCTCCATCTAAAACTAGCAAACTTTGTGGATAGCATTTTCTTCCAACTGATTACTTAGTCACACCAGGATGTACTGCTAAATTATTAAAAACCAATTCTGTACCTACCTTATTTTCATATAATATCCAAATTATTTGTTACCAAAAATTACTAAACCTCGCATAAAAATAAAAAAACTGGTAGGTTCAACAAAAATAAATGAAAAGTATATTTCCACCTGTCTTAGATAAAAATAAAAGAAGTTCTTTCTTCAGGAATTGTCTTCATATTGAGAATAAGGATATTGATGCACCTTCTACTTCAAAAAGTTCACAAATTCTAACCATGATTAATTGTGAAACCCAAACTGTTTTATATAACAAGGAAATTGTATTACGAAGAAAACTTAAAACATTAAAATAGACGGTCAAGAGGAGATATAAAAAAAATTCCAATATGAAACAAGTAATTTGTTCAATTTCAAAATGCGAATATAGCAATGAAGATCTGAATGAAGTCCTAAAAATGCATTTTGAAGATAAAAAGAATAAAATTACATTTTTAAATTCGAGACCTACAGCATGTTTTCCTTTCAGGTTTGCCTTTGGCACTTGTACTTCTCCAAAAAGGGAAACATAAAGGTGTACATGCTGGAAAACGCAGATATTCACCATTGATGCATTGTACTTTTATTCACCTAAAGTGTACAATTTTTTACCCAAATATTGTGTGCCGTAACTATAAGAAAGTGGTGGAGTAGCCTAAACTGTCAGCCAGGAGTTTTAGGTAAAGTTTTAGAATTTTTGAAAAAAGAAGTACCTGATAAATCTTATTTAAAAAATCGTTCATTAATAATGGATGTTATGTCCATTCGAAAGCAAGTTTTGTGGGACAACAGAGGCACTATTTTTGCAAATTGTAAGCTATGCAGATAATTTCAAATGGCAAGTGGTCTACTTTTTAATAAATAAGGCAGATGGAAAATTGGCAAACCCAGATAGTAATCTCCTGTTTAAAGAGTTTATATGAACTTGGTGTCACTGTGAGATCCATACCTTCAGATAGGTCCTTGTGATCATTCGTTTCGATTATATTATATACTAGGTGTTTGCCATATGTTGAAATTAGCCAGGAATTATTTTGCTGCAAAAATGTAACTTCCAGTTCAGGCAAAATTTCTTGTGATTATATCAAAGTTGAGGACAGTATTAAAATAAAATTGGCAAACTCACTTAGTTCTAATCATGTCAACTATAAGAATAAGATTATGAATGTACGCCTAGCTGCACAAACAATAAGTAGTGGTGTGGCATATGCCATTGAATATCTGAAAAAAGTAATGTCATAGGATTTGAACAGTTATCCCACTGTGGAATTTTTGAGTACTTTTGACAGAATTTTTGATATTTTAAATTGTTATGAAGGGATATAAGGCACCAATTAGGTCAAAAACTTTACATTATTTTAAAGATATTTGATCAAAGAAAAAGGATTATTTTAAAACGTTAAAAATTGATGGCATTCTCTTGTTAAAACATATGCGTTAAACATTTGCATATTATCAATGGAAAGTACATTAGGTTAAGGTATTGACCTTTTAAATTTTTCTTGTATTAGATCAAGAGATGGTTGTAATAACAATCCATACACCCAGCAATTAAAGTGGGCGTTAAGACAGTTACTCTACAGGAATTCAGTAACTTCCAGTGTCACTGCAAATTGTTCGAATTTTGAAAGTTACTGCACTCCTGCATTTCAATTTAGTACAGAAGATAGGCAAAAGCAAAAGTTGCACAAATACTGATGACATTACTAATTTAATTAGGCGCTTAGACGAAAGCAAATTGAGCAAAATGTAGTGTTTGACATTTGTGGATATATAGTTCGTAATCTCATTAATTCTACTAAATGTAATCATTGTATTGAAGTATTATTATACAGAGATACTATTAACCACTCTTTTACCGCCCCTCCTGAAGCTTATAAATCATTCACCAATTTTTTCACCAGACCCGGAGAGTTCTTTATGCTTATGGTGTAAACAAATTTACATTTTGCAGAAAAGGAAATTCGTTTGGTATTAAAAAGTAAATCCATTTTGAACAGCAAAATAAACTTGAAACAAAAAATCATAAAGATAGTTATAAATCATTTTGCTGTAAATATAGATATTTTTAAGCCTAGACACCCTGTAATTCAAGAATTTATTGGTAAATAATGTCACGAAATTCAAATTGTTCGAAAAATAATTGCTGAATATTTAAGGTGTTGAATGTATCATCATAGTGTGACCAACCAAACCCCAGCATATCATATTATTATTTTTTCAGAAAAATGGCATTTTGGTTCCTTTTATTGAATATTTTTTTTAAGAAATTTTAGCCAAAACCTATTATATTTAATGTGCTTTGTTTTCTCTTAGACTTTGTTGATTTCTCAAGCCACTTGATGTGTCTGAGTGTAGATTGTACATACTCATAATTTTTAATTATATTCTATTTCGTCATTTTCAGCACCTTTCCCAAGATACTTTAGATGACTGTATTTACAGTAAAACAAATAGTACACGATACAACAGAACATTATGACGAAGAATGTTTAGTCAAACTCTGCATAAAAACGTGATTGAAAGCGGGAGGACAGATCAGTAAAAACCAAATTTCAAACTACCAACATCGTCACCGAAAAGCTTGTATCTAGCGTCGAGACGGCGACGCCAATAGTTTCGACAAATAGTTGGGTTTTACTTCTTCGAAACACAAGCAGAAGTTACAATATTCGAAGTCCATTTAGCTTCGCTACGCTAGTCATCCCGACGCTAAATATTTCGGCGTCTACCCATTTTTACATCTCTTATTGAAAACGACAATTTCTTCACTTTGTTTAGATTTATTTTGTCTTCGTAAAAATAAATCAGAATAAGTATTTGCATATTTAAATTCACCAATTTCTTATAGTCCCTGAGATAAAGGTTAAATACGTATCGACTGAACCAGCTTAAAAGATTTCCATCTTTCGTTGGTTCGCGGGAGAGTGTGTCATTTATCAGTTAATTGTACCATCCTAAATAACAACTTTTTTCATATATTTTTCTAAAATATATAGTCAGTGTTACCCAGAGGCGTACTGTGTCAATCGCATTTTTTTTTTCTAAATTATGGTCCAACGAGTATTCACCCTGAACATAAGGGTTGCATCGCTGGTACTGATCCGGTCGTAACTCAGTAGGGTTGTCCATACAAAAGATGATATCACTGATATCCAAACAACAATAATAAAAGGTGATATCTCAGATATCAATTAAAAGAGTAATGGTGCCAATAATGCAGAGAGAGAGAGAGAGACAGTGCACAAGTCTAATAAACTTAATTAAAGTTATTAAGAACTTTTTGTACATATTCGTTGGTAAATGTCCCGGGGGTGGGTATTTGTTGGAAGGAGTTTTTATAACCTCCAAATAGGCTATTTACAATTTATTTATGTCAACGCAATTGGTTAATTTATAATTAAAACAGTCATTACGATGGTGGTTAGGTTTTCCGATTGTCCGGGTTTCCCTATACCTTTTATGCCAAATGACGTGATCATTCTTCAGTATATTTTCTTAATGAATAAATATTTTCCTGACATTTTTGTGTCTTGATTTATGTAAAAGAATTTCGGGGGTTATTACAGTTATTAATAATAATGATATTATTATTACTACTGCGATTATTATTCACAACGTGAGTCCTAACTTAACAACACTAGACGATCAGATATATTTTGTGATAAATTTAAGTACGGAAGTTTCTTACCGAAATGGCCATGGGTTTGTTACTTTGTACTCGCCTTTTTCATGAGGTAAACAGGCCAGGGGTGGGAGGCCACAAAAGTAAACTCTTAAATATAGAATTGCATGAAAAAAGTGCCGCAGTTAGACAAAAAATGACAAAACTTTTTTATTTAATAATTGTTAAATTTATAGTAGTAGCCATTTAAATATTTCAAAAACAGAAGATTATTCATACTCAAATGTGGTAAGATTATTCAACGAATAATAAAACTCCAAGTCATACCACAATTATTTATATGATGTTAATGTTTAACAAATAAATGGCAACATGTTTCGGAAAAAACAATGGCCATCAGGCCTATAAGACAAAATTACAAAGTTAAATTAGAGGAAAATAGTAATTAAATGATTACTTAGAAAGCGGTTAGTCAAGTACGACAAATTACAAGAAACCGCTTTCTGTAAGTAATCATTTAATTACTATTTTCTTGTAATTTAACTTTGTAATTTTGTCTTATAGGCCTGATGATAGCCATTGTTTGGCCCAACTATGTTGCCATTTAATTGTTA
This sequence comes from Neocrepidodera transversa, assembly GCA_963243735.1. Taxonomy (NCBI): domain Eukaryota; kingdom Metazoa; phylum Arthropoda; class Insecta; order Coleoptera; family Chrysomelidae; genus Neocrepidodera; species Neocrepidodera transversa. The sequence goes on from OY725339.1 coordinate 30,852,363, forward strand.
AACATTAAACAGTTAAAATTTTGCTTGAACATTATGCTGTTTGCATTATTACTTTCATTCCTGATTAACGATTCAGATAAAATGACATTTTCACCTAAATAAACAAAAAAACTAAGAAAATATTTAAAATAATGCACGAGCGTTCCATTATCTAACGTAAGTTAGAAAGAGATAGATAACCGTAAGTGATGCGGGTTGCGTATGCCTTCGTTTTGCCTCACTTGTCGCCCAAAGCGGGTCCGTTCCAGGTACGTATAGTCATATTGTTCACTGATTTTTACAGAAGGTACTCGTTCATATGGACAAACTCTATGATCAGATGGATTTTGATTTTGAGCTCTAGATATTCTTGCTGTTATAAGGTGTCCTGTATTGTGAGTTCTATCAGTGTTAAACAGAAAAGAACCTTGTTTCCTTATATCTTCTATAATTGTTTTTCCTTCTAAGGAAACTATTCTCCATTGAAGTAACTGATTCCTTACTTTTTTTTGATATCTATACCTGTTCATTATATATAAGTATTGTTACGACATTTTCACATAAAGCCCACTGTACCCTCGACTCGGTGGAATTAAATAACAAGATGTACTAACTGTTAGAATTTCGATATACCGACGATTTAGTTGTAATTAAGTTAAGATACACCTGATCCCAATAATCTAAAAAATATGTTTTAAATCTACTTTAAAATGAAATCCAGAAAAGAGCAATTTCAGAGCAAATTCTTGTGGAAATCACATTAATCGTGTCAGAAATATTGACTGCAAACTCTGTTAAATTGAGCAACAAAAATACATTTACGATTTTTATTTCTGTTCACGTTTTATAAATAAAGCCTACCACACCTTAAGCAACCCAGAAAGGTTTTTATTCACTAACGTAAACTTTGAAGATTTGTTTGCTTTGAATCCTCGTATTCGAAGCTTTCCGCGAGTTTTTTTAAATCATGTCTTTGAACTTTTTAATCTTTTTGAGGGCGATTCGAATCCCAGATGGTGGATGTTTCATTTTAAACATCTGTGAAATACTTTACAAATAAAACACTCGTTGCTAAAATGATGTTATAGAATAAGAAAAATTGAATATTAAACTGAACGAGATATTAAAGTGTGATTGTTTAATATCATTTTAATTTAGCTGTAAGTAAATCATCGTTTATTTTATCAAATATCTTGGCTAGTTACTGCAGAAATTAATTCGTGTATTGATCACATATTCGTGAAAAATAGTATGCCCAGCAAAAATGTTTCATTCAAATCACTAGTAATTGACACAAATCTTACTGACCATTTTCCAATTTTCATGAACATTACAACCAAATGAGACTAACCTAATACACCAAACAAACAAAACACATAATATACTAATATAAAAAAATTTATAAATTTAATAAAAAATGTAAACTGGGATCACATAATTTCTTCTAACGTCCCTATTCTAGCCTATCCAAAATTTTCTGAAAAAATAACTGCTTTGAAAGATCAATGTAACATTACTACAAGATTTAATACTATCATTATGTCAATCAAACATAGGGATAAAATGAAAAAACAAATATTAAAAACTAAAAATAAGAATCTTCTCATGGAGTATAAAAAATACCGTAAACAACTAAACAAAATATTAAGTAAAGCTAAAAATTATTATTATGCAATCCAAATCCAAAAGAGTAACAGAAATATCAAAAATGTATTTCATATAGTGAAATAAGCTTTAAATGAGCACTTAAGCAATAAAACAAGTAACGACATAAATATTCTTAAAACTATAAAAACTTTACAAATGACAAAGAAATGGCTAACTACTGCAATGATAGTTAACTCAGTGGCGTTAAATCCTGTCAATAAAATGAATTGATAGCATATATAAGTTCAGTAAAAAATAGCACTGCACCGGGAATCGATGGAATAAGATTTAAGTTGTTGAAAAGTTGCCACCACTACATCATAGAACCTTTAATGCATACCATAAACCTAATTTTTAAGACAAGTAAGATACCAAAAGAATTTAATAGTAAATCCAGTTTTCCAAAAAGGATCTAAAACAGAAATATCAAATTATAGACCAATAAGCTTGATCACAAATGTCTAAAAATTGGATTAAATGACTATCTAGTTGATCAAAAAATCCAAAATATCAAACAATTCGGTTTCCAAAAAACGTATCAGCACTTGTGATGCCATGTATGAATTAATTTCTAATATTAAAAACATCCTTGATAATCAAAATAAAAACAGGACACGGTGGCCATGTTGGTTAAGGGATCGGCCTTTCGATTGGGTTCGATTCCCGTGAATCTTAAGTGGAATTAAAGTCAGATGTGATGCCTGTTGGGCAACACAGAATAACTTCAAATAATTAAACATTTCAGTTCATTAAACTTCCCAATATTGAGATATTCTATATGGCTACCTAACTATCCGACATCACATGGCGATCCTAGACCATTACATTACACTACATTACATGGCGACCCTGATGGTAAGAACTTTGAGGCAGTACCGTTGACCTGATGAAGTTATTAGAGAGTTATTGGAAATTCCAAAATAGTGCTAGCATTATTAGTGCGACAACCTTATTTAAATACTGCTTAACATTAACGCTGCCTATAAGAACCAGTTATTGGAACGAACATTATTGTGATTCGTCTCCCCGCTCTTTTATTTATTTCTGACCTAACCTCACTTGGGTAAACGCTGAAAGAAATTTATTTACAAAACAAATTGAAGAGTGTTTAGTACAGTATAGTATCCAGTGAAATATTTCCAAGCATTATTTCCATGGTGTTACTTTTATTGTTTTGCCTTTTTTTATCAAAAAAATATGGAAGATTTGTGGGCTGCTATTTTGGCGAAGAAGATGATAATGCCATTAATCATATCATGAGAACAATTTATTAGTAAACAGGGATGAAGTGTAGGGTGTAGGTGCAATATTCAATTCAATTTAGATGATTTTACAGAGGAGGAAATACGGCAAAACATTCGTTATATAATCATGCTGACATTGTGTTTATCCTTTATTTTTTGTACAAATATTTCTATTAGATGCGTTATATGGTTTTTAAGGTTCTAATCTGAAAGCTTTTTTTAACGATAAAAACATGTTCTTTTTTGTTTTTATCCCATCCTCGTACGAAAATCGTAGCCGGTTTTTATCATTCCTTTTAACATAAAAACAAATATTGCAAACTGAAACTCAAATAAAATTGAAAACCCATCGCAATCGAAAAATTATTAATTGTCAAATGTCAAACTTGTCAAAATAAAGCCAAAATTACCATAATACTGCGCGACTTTATTCGTGTCGTAATAAAGTCGAGCACAAACATTACTAACGCTAGCACTATTAAACGAGGCAACTGCCCATGCGTAGCTGTCAAAATAAGGCTAGCAGTATTAGTGCTAGACCTTATTTCACTTCCAATAACTCTCTATTAACAAAAAAGCAAGCAGTGCAGAATAGTAGCAGTTTGGAAACAGTGAATACCGAGAGATGGGACAATCTAAATCGACGGAACAAGCAGTAACAGAAAACGGAGTCTATAATCGTAATAGCAAAATTTATTTGGTCCATTGGAAGACGCACAGGCGTAACATGAGGAGAAGTATCAGAAGATGTTTTACATCAACCAGAAATTTAGACGCCGAAGTATAAGTGAAGGGTGAGTTAATGTTTATTTTTGTAACTTGTCTGTGTACTGGAAATTTTATTTTTATTATCTCTAAGACTTGGGGCAAGTGTAAAAAAGTATTTGTGCCATGCGCAATTTCATTCGCGTCGGTCATCAGGCCGGATAAGATCGAACATCTCGTGGAACTGATAGGGGTTGGTGGCACAAGTACACACTTGCTAGTCAGTAGATCATCTCAATAACATTAGGTCCTGGGTTTAGGATGATTAAGGACCGTGGTTCGGAGGCCACGATAAGCTGTAGGACCCGTCTAGATTAACCCTGGTAGCAGAAAAGAGACGTTTAAATTAATAGCAATCAAGCAATGAAAATAAAAATATAGATGTTTTTATCGACTTGGCAAATACTTTTTTGACATGGTTCCTCACAAGAAACTACTGAATGTTTTTGAGCATTATGGCGTACGAGGGCTAGTTTTAAATATTTTTCAAAACTACCTTCACGAAAGGACACATATAGTGAAAATTAGACAGGACTTTTGTAATCCTATTAAAATTCAAATAGGTGTGCCACAAGGAACATCTCTTGGTCCTATTCTGTTTATCATTTATATAAATAATCTGTTAATCTTAGATATAGGTGGTATCGCAATATCCTATGCAGATGATACCGTATTAACGTTTGAAGGTAAAACCTGGGAGGCTATAACATCAAAAGTGATAAACGGGGTAAAAATTATAAAAACCTGGCTGGATTATAATAAGCTGTCTTTAAATGTATCAAAAACTGTATACATAGCATTCTCCCTAACTGATGCTAACAGGCAAAATTTCGAACAGATCTGTATTGAGGAATCAAAATGTATATTCAAAGAAGTAATATTGGGTATAATAGTAGATAAAAATTTAAAATGGACGTTAACGAATAAAATAATAAAACTTATACAGGGTGATTCATTGGGAAATGCGCATACTGTAAGGGTAGATGAGGCACACCCAAGTGATTCAAAATAACATATATTTAAGGGACCTGTCTTTCTTTATAACCTAGATGCAGAGTGATTTAATAGTTTTGTCCCTTTTTTAACTAATCACAACTTAAGAATCACCCTATATATTTTTCTAACATTTGGTACGTACGTTTTTTGTCCAATGTGGCGTCGATTTACATAATAATTCAAAATCTTATTCCAGGCCCGGGCTTAAAAGAATTAATAAGTAGGTTTCGACTCCAAACAACACCCTGTATATCAACATTTTAAAATTGTATTAACATATTTGGAAAGAGCAGAAAAAGATAAGTATCATTGAATGTATTTCATGTTTCCGCATCCAATTTTGTTACTTATTAACTTGTGTCAAATCTTGATCTTTCGATAAAAAGGTGACACAAATTTAAAAAACATTAAATGTTCGTTCCTAAATGATAATTTTTCAGCTTTAATCAATAAAATCATCAACTATTTCATATTCCCTTAATTTCTGAACCTTAATATAAAACTTTAGGAGAGGTCCGTATTTGGGACAAAATATTATTATCAATTACTAACTTTCAAACGCCCTGTATAGTTATGCTTTTCTCGCTTTTCTCGGAATAAACATTTTCTTATTTTATTATTTTTTTAAATGCAGCGCAATGAGCAAATGTTATTGTTAGAGTTTTTACATATACTTACAGGGCGTTTGAAAGTTAGTCATTGATAATATTTTGTTCCAAATAAGGACCTGTCCTAAAGTTTTACATTAAGGTTAAGATTCAGAAATTAATAGAATATGAAATGGTTGATGATTTTATTGGTTAAAGCTGGAAAATTATCATTTAGGAACGAACATTTATTTTTTTTTTAATTTATGCCACTTTTTTATCGAAAATTCAAGATTTGACTCAATTTAGTAAGTAACAAAATTGGATGCGGAAACACCAAACACGTTCAGTGTTACTTAAGTATTTCTGCTTTTTCCAAATATGTTAATAGAATTTTAAAATATTGATATACAGGGTGATGTTTCGACACGAAACCTACCTATTAATTTTTTTAAGGCCGGACCTGGAATACGATTTTAAATTATTATTTTAAACGACACCACAGTGGACAAAAAACGTACGTACCAAATATTAGAAAAATATATAGGGTGGTTCTTAAGTTACGATTAATTAGAAAAAGAGACAAAATTATTAAATTACTCTGTATCTAGGTTATAAAGAAAGACAGGTCCATTAAATATAGGTTATTTTGAATCACCTCGGTGTGCCTCGTCTACCCTTACAGTATGCGCATTTCCCAATGAATCACCCTGTTTATAAATTTTATTTAATTCGAAATATTCTATATAAAAAATTACTCCACTTGATATATATTGTAATGAAATACCCTGTAAGAGTTGTTTTTATAAGTTAATTATTATTTATTCGTTGAGAGGTTTGAATAACATAAATATTTTGTGATTTTTGAATTTTATAAACGGAGTTTATTGTTAAAAGTTTAATTTTAAAACATTAATTGAGATTAATTGGAATATAAAATATTTAAAATCAACAATTGTGGATGAGTATAAAAAAAAATCTTATTTGTATTATCGTATCGAAAAGTTAAATTTTGAAAAAAATATTAAAGTAAAATTTTGCTGTATAATTAAAAAGTAAATGGCAAGTTTGTCAAAAGTGATTAACGGATAAAAATTATTCATTAATCAAGTAACAAAAAATTTATTTTGGGTAGAGACAGACAGTTGAAAAATAATAATAAACAGATCGAATTTGAACATTTTTAAAAAAATTTATTGTCAGATAAAAAAATTATGGTTTTGTAAAATATAATATGGAAGGATGGAGAGAATAATAATAAAAATTATACACCAATAAAAATAAAATGTTCTTCATTAAAAAAAAAAAAATATTAAAATTTATGATCAAAATTGAAGATAACTAAAAGAAGAAAACCAAGTAAAAACAAGTAAGAAGGGTATAGAGATTATAGAAGTAGAGGAACAGAGACCGGAGAATTGGGTTAAGAGGAGGTAGTGAAAAGAAGTAGTCGAGGTAGGGAGAAGAAAGAGAGAAAAGATTGGTGCAGGAGACTGGACAGGAAGTGGAGGAAGTGAAATAAACTAGAGTAAAAGGACATACACAAAATTTAATTTTTTTTATCACTATGTAGTTTATTATTTTTTTTATTTCTTTAGAACTCACCCCAAAATTGAGATCATCATAAATATTCATTACAATATATATTGCTCTGATTGAATCATTAATTAGATATGCATAATTGTATGGAGTGGGTTATATGATAATGCAGTGCACCCTCTAAATATAGTTCAGAATTATATCTAAAAATCGTTTTTTAACAACAATCCTTTTATATAACGAAACCATTTTGAATGTAAGATCAATGTACTTTTACTCAAGCTGTATGTTCTATACCAAACTGAAAAATAAAAGATTTGTAAACCACTCTAATATTACTATAATATCAAAGTAAAAAATGCTCTAAACATGATGGAAATAAGAGATTTATATCTGTAAAAGGGCCAAAAATATACAACTCTTTGACAGAGAATATCAGGGAGATTACAAACATAAAAACTTTCTCTAAAGCGATCAAAAAATTTATAAGCGAAAACTTCACGTATCTTGTAAATATGTTATAAATACCCAAGTTTATACATGTATATTTCATTGAGCATCTAGTTTATTTAATATTTATATAAATCCACTCGATTGTTTATTTTTCTCTTGCACATACAAGTTTTTACACCTATGTGCTAAGGATTTTCTTGATTTGTATTTCAGTTATATGTTATATTGTAAACGTACAATTAATTGTCCCTCAAATAGTGTAAAAAAATTCAAGGGGTGATAGTACTCCTAAAATTAATAAAAAAACGTTCCTATATGCATAGGTCGTTAAATGCATATTAAGGGAGTTAGAGGCATTAAAAAGAGTAAATTTTAAAAATGTTTTTTTTTAAATTAAAAGTTTAAAAAACAAGATAAAATTTAACCCTAAATCCAACGTTGATATCAAAAAATTATTTTTATAATCGGAAAGGGTAGTTATTGCAAGGGTAGAGGGTTAATTTATAAATAACTTTTTTGGGTTATTTTTTTTTACAACGCGGGTACAGGTTTTAAAATCTACATGCTTTTATTTTTAAGAAAGGTAGTCTTGTTGCAAGTCGCTTATAGAGTAACCGTTTTCGAGAAAATTGAACGTAAACCGTTTGCTGAACCCTTATTTGAGAAACAAAAAAGATAAATTATTGTGGTTGCTCACAGGTTAATACAATTTTATGAAAATTGTGGGGTGTTAAACTAATCATGTAAATCGAAATTTTATCTTGTTTTTTAAACTTATAATTAAAAAAAATCATTTTCAAAATTTACTATTTTAAAGCCTCTCCCTTAATATGCATTTAACGACCTATGCTTATAGGAATTTTTTTAATAATTTTAGGAGTACTATTAGCCCTTGGATTTTTTTAACACTATATAATTCCTTATAAATTTCTTAAATCAGTATACACATGCCTACTCTGCATCGGCTACAATTTTAATATTGTTATTTTTTTTTTTTTTTTTTTTTTTTTTTTTTGACTTTGGACCAGGTCCTTTAGTCACACACAAATTGGTTGAATGTTTAACGTTTTAAATATTTTTATGATTCTAATAAATAGATGGTTAGTATTCAAATGGAGATTTTATGAGTTAAAATAAAGTCTACAATCAAATCATATATCTGTTTATCTTCTGTTGCCAGTAGGACTTGAATGCTGGTGGCAAATTGGTGATTAAGTTGTTTCAGCTTATAAATAAAGTTTTCAGTTCCTGGGTAATTTTTACATTTAAAAAATAGGTGGTTCAGATCGGAAGTTTCATTATCTTGTTGACAAAGGGGCGATTCTATAATGCCTAATTTATGCAGGTGGGACGGAAAGCATCCATGATTGATTTTGAGTCGTGTAATAATAGAAGAGTACTTTTTTGAAACATTAAAAAGAAATATGTGTGGAACCTTTTTTGGTAGAACCGTGTGTATAGAGAAATAAGGGTTAGTGGAATTTACAGCTATCTGTCCCCAATTTTTCTCCCATTCTTTAATTATATTTTGCTTATATCTACAAAGTAAGTCACTATAACAAGGAATATTATCGAAATTAGTACACAAACGAGCTTCTTTGGCTGCCGCATCTGCCTTTTAATATTGTTATTAAAAATGCTATTAAAATATTGTTCAGTGACTCGAAAATTTTTGTACAAAAAGTAAATTAATCAAGAAATAATGCAGGATTTAAAAAAAAAGATAATGAAAATAGACTAAAGTAGAGAAACGACAGTAAATAACTTTATACACAAATGCAAAATAAAGTAGATAATAATTATGAAGGCATAAAAAAGAGAATAAATATTTATTATACACAAAAAAATGTAAGAAAATGAAAAATTAATAAAACAGAATAAGAAGGAAATATTTCAAGATAAAAAATGATAAGAAAATAAAAACAATAGGATATTAAAGAATCATAAGAAATTATAGAAAAACAAAGAACGAGGAAAAGTCAGAAACATATAAAATGCCAAGAAAGAATTATAATAGTATATTATACAACACGATCGAGAAGTAATTTTTCTCAACCGAGCATTATTATTATCCCTATAAGCGAAGCATCGAGGGATAATAAATTACGAGGCTGAGAAAAACCTTCTCTACCGCAGTTTATATATTATTATTTCCACTACTGGAACATTTAATCATTTTTACAATGATATTTTTTGGGTATATATTTGAAAAGAATTTAACCCGACAGTACACGCGCCAAAAAACTTACGTACTTACACGCGTATTGTCGAATCGACCGCATTCCCAATTAAGTTCCTTTATATATTAAGCGAACATAACAGTCGACAAAAGTAAGGAAAAATTTAAAAACTTTCGAACAGATCAGTAAATTTTGTATTGTTATTAGTATTTATTTAATTTGTATCTATAAAAAATAAACAGCATTAACCTAAGCCTAAAACAAAAAACTGAACATAAACCTTATGTGACAATAGAATAAGAACTACCTATAGAGGAACATCACCAAAGTCGGGGCCCTGTCTTTAAGCGGGCCCTCCTCTTTATTTTCATATGTAGATCTCTATACTCGGAAAATGACCTACATGTGATAGTTTTGGATACGCCCTAATAGATGTCTCCACCGTCGGTTTTAATTTTTCCCAGTTAACAATCGTCAGTCCAAACGAATTCTTGCCGTTGTGGAAAACTTTATCGTGCATTTGTGTTTGTTTTATTGTTGGCGTAGTTTAACCGGTAAGTAATTCAAATTATTTGTATTTTTGAAGTGCATGGAATGACTGATCAGCTTATGGTATGGAACGTTTGCTTGGTTGCTCGAAAAAAAAACTATAAACCCAAACTAAACAAAAACGGTTGTACCTAAGTCGGGCTCGCTCGATATGCCTAAAGCAAGCCCCATTATTTTTCTGTTCTTTATGTGGGCCCCTTGTTCATTTTATATAAAAAAGCTCTAAATTATCACAAATTACATTTTTACGATCTCTCTTGAAGACTGATCAGAAAAATGCCAAAAAAAAGAAATCAAGAATTTGGTCATCAGATAAAATGGCCAAAATTGGTCTGAAAAAAGCAAGCAAAACATTTAATGTGTCCAGATCGACTCTTTAAAGACTGGCAAAGGCAAAATACGGCAGCCCTGTGGAAGATTTGCGCCCAAATATTGGAAGGTCTACGGTTTTAAATGAAGCGCTGGAAAATGAGTTGGTTGAATATTGTCTTGCTATGAAGGCATCGTTTTTTGGACTAACACGTGCAGACCTGAGAAGAATGTCTTTACAGCTGACCGTAAATAACAATCTCAAACATCCTTTTGGTGAATATATGGCTAGAAGAAAGTGGGTCAAGCTGTTCCTTGAACGCCACCAAGCAAAGCACTCTGAAAGAAAGCCTACTGGAACATTTTATTCTAGAGCGTTGGGGTTTAGCAAAGAAAACGTGGGAAAACGTGGAAGTCTTCTTCAATCATTTTATGAGCCTCTACGAGAAAGGAAAATATACTTTGGATAACATTTGCTAATCGTGGGTCATTAATTACCATTGTTGTATGCATGAATGATGCAGGAACATTTGTCCCTCCTCTCGTGATCTTTCCTAGAAAAAATATGAATATCCAACTGCAGAAAGGAGCTCCAGCCGGAACAATTTTTGCTGCTCACCCCTCGGGATGGATCCAGACCAACATTTTTACCCTGTAGTTTCAAGATTTCATAGAGTTTGTTACGGCGGCCATTATAGTCACACACAAAATATCGATTTGATCGACTTGGCAAGAAGAAACCATATCACCATTCTCTCGCTCCCGCCGCTTTCTTCGCATAAAATGCAGCCCTTAGACCGAACATTTATGGGTCCTCTGAAGACATATTACAGTGAAGAGATAAGACAGTGGCTGCGTCATAATGATCGCGCTGTAAGTGCTTTTGATGTAATGGAATTGTTTGGAAAAGCATAAATCAAGTGTCAGACTGCTCAGATCTCAATCAATGGCACCGGCCAGTTATGACGCGGAGTATATTTTCTGCAGTATTAAATTTTCAGAGAACACAAGGGAAGAGCAGTAGGTTATGTGTTTAATGTGCTCTTTGTGGGCTCACGTCGAAAAAACATATAAAAAGAAGAACAATGTTTATATGCGCTCAATTTTCGATCATTTCTGAGTATTTAGGTAAGGGGCCTACTTTAGGAGCCCTTTTTCGAAAATCCGAAAAATGCATGTAGCAAGTTTTTTCCACATCTATCAAAAAAAAGTTTTGTATCAAATTTGTGTTGAATGTATGTTACAATTAATTGTTTAAAATTTGCAATCCAGGCATTGTAACTTTCAATTTTGATTCCTTAAATTTTTTAGATACCAAAAAGCAAATGGGGGCCCGACTTTGGTGAAGTTCCTCTATGTATTATGTATGTACTCATCCACTATTTTGTAGTTTTATTGCTGACTTTTCTTACAATCAGGGCATAGTTGAGATGAAAGTTCACGGCATATGTAATTTGGCATTATACGCACTGGGTCTTGGATTTTCTGTTCTCCTTCGGTGAGCAAAAGTAGCAAATGTATGGAACACTATATGGTCTAGTTTCAGCGGGCTCTTCTCGGGCACCTAAAATTTATTTTATGCGATTCTTCATAGTAACTGGTAACATAGGCATTTCTCTGCGGCGTTCATGTTGCGATGTAACTTATATGAGTATTGTTGTTGGTTTCATAAATGATATGCCTATTTATTCCGGATATGTTTAGTGAGGTGAAAAATAATGTTAGAGGCCATCGACAACTTTTTCGTGACACAGACCCTAGCTCACACCTCCCTTTGTTCCATTATAAAATGTAATTATGTACCGCTTGCAGGCTTCACCACTTTCTGGATCGATCTCATCTGTGTAATGCATTGTTGACAATATTGTGACTATTTTGTTTGGCCTGGGATTGTATAAGATGTCTAAAAATCATGGTGTTTTCACTTATACCTGTAAAAGTTTGGGTCAAAACTGGGAGATCTCTACCTACTTGATTTTGACTGATTTTTAAAAGATTACTAAAGTTTCAGATTAAAAATTTTAGATGGCGCATACATCGTCCATAGTAAACTGTAATCACAGATCACACAGTGTGTATTTATAATCCGGTATTGAATACAGACGAATGCTTGAATCTGCAGCTTTACACTGTCCACACAAAATACAGTACGACCCCATTTGGCGAAAAGTATCCATACTTATACACTATTTAGAACTAATTCCGTATGAACTAGTACTAATACCACATACATAAAAAAATCCGCGTTGACATTGACAGAAAATAATTTATTTGACATCTTATCTGCCTTAAGTGATCTGTGACGAACGACACGAACAATTCTAAACAGCGCCATCTTACAAAATTCTGGTAAGTTCTATTAAACGCAACAGGTGGTACTCCCAAAAAGTTCGAAACAAAATCTAATCAGTGGATACACTAGGGTTTTTAGACATCTTAGGCTTGTATAATACCAACGTCATGTCTTGTATCCAACCAAAGATGCTTGAATTAACTAAAAATGAGGTGAGGTACGAAATAATAATTAATTACCGCTGACAAATGTCACAAGGCGAACTAGACATATTTTGGTCAGTGTGCCTTAATTAATGGAATATTAGCGATTTACGACCAAACGACAACTTAGTCTTATCAGACCGATTTTTTAATTAAGTAAAAAATACCCTCTAAATAAAATTTCGAACTAAATTTTAGGAAAATCTGATAATGAGGTAATAAAAACAAAGAAATAATACTTTTAAGACCATATTTTGCGAGAGGAATATACGAGTTCAGATGTTGTTAACCGCCATTATGAAAAAAGGAGGTTCCGTAATCTTCGTAGAAAAATAAATTTAATAATAATTTTTAAAACTAAACATTTTGAAAAAGCAACCTTAGTTTTAGAAGTAGAGTATTCACATTTATGAGTAAAATTTTGCTTACAGAGATATTAAGCTGCTGACAGCTAGTAACACACGTATTTTAATTATTTTGAAAAGCAGTTACTCTTTATATTATTATATGTTATTATCGACTTTAGTTCTATCATTTTATTTTTCTTTTTAGACGGATCATGGAGGTGCTATATGATTGTTTTAATATATGATATATATATACTTGGGTAAAAAAGACTGCGTCAAGTCCACATTTGGCACAATTTATGCCTTATTTTAGGATTTTTTTCCAGAAAATGCCCACACCTTATCAGAACAAATTTCTTAATTATCCTATTTTGGACCACTACATTACTGTTTTTTTTTCACTTTCCACCTCTGGTGGTAGTCAGGAAGTAATTTCGACCTAAGTAAAATTAGACGCTGCCCTAACTAACAGTCGAATATACCACTTTATGCCACTTTATCTTGCTACTTGGGATAGCATATAAACTCCCACAAAAGGGGCTGAAACACCATTTATGGGGCCTGAATACATTACTGGGATCAGTAACAGCATGATACTGGAAGAATTGTAAAGATAAGCGAAAATAAAAAGATCCAACCAAAAGTTCTTGTGGGAAACTTTAACCATAAGAGGTCCACAGAATGTATCAACTTGAGTAAAAACAAGCTTCGCATAATAACAGCAGTCCTAATAGAGAATTGCCGATTGAGAGGATGTCTTAAGAAGCTTGGACTAGCAGAACAAGAAGAATTCAAATTTTCTGACTTAGAGGTTGAAACACAATCCACATACTGTCAGAATGCAAAACCTAAGTTCCCAATACCTAGGAGCATATGAGATAGTAGAGAGATCTACCGAATCTAAAACTGTTGGACATCCTTAATATTTTGAGGAGAATAGTACTGGACAGGGTGCTCTAATCACTGAGACTTCGTTAACGACTAAGCACTAGAAGGAGACACAATAGATCTTATAGGTCACGGTGTAATTACCCCACATAACAACATATATACATACATACAATATAATATTCTTGTATCTGACTTTAAACTAATGACACGGATTGGAAGGAAGAACTGTACTACAGGCTGCAACCTGCCAAACAAAACATCGCCTAACGCAAAATTTACTTAGTAATAGAGCAACATCAAGGTAATAAATAACAGGTTACCACAAGCAACAGTTGTAGCCCCCTCTTTTTAACCTGTATCTACCGGGTGTAAATGGGTCATGGACCACCCCTATAACTTTTAAGCTGGTTAATAGATTTAAACCAAAGGACCAGATATAAGGGGGGTTTTAGGTATCGATAGAAATTGCTGAAATTTTAGTATGTTATACCTAAGGTATATTAGATTAATAATTTCATGCTAAGCGACCACGATAGCAATTGCATTTATTGATATACAGGGTGAAATAGACTTCCTATTTCTTCAAATGTAATAAGTATTTTAATTTTTTTTTCTGTTCAGAACTCATAGAGTCCATAAAAGCTATTAAATACATCAAGTGTAACATTTTTATCTCTTCTAGTTCTACTGGAAATGATATCAAGCGGTAACATCTTGATAGTTTTTTAATCTACGTATAATAAAGCGCCGGAACATTTGAACTTTTATTAATCCTTAATATTAACTCTCATTAACTGACATATTTTCTTTTCAAGTTTTTTTCTTTGATATTTTCTTCAAGATTTATAACATTTATTCTATGAAAAACATGAAACGAAAATATGTTAATAATAAGAATTATTAAAAATTTAAATGTTTCAGCGCTTTATTATACGTAGATTAAAAAATTATGAAGATATTTCCGGTTGATATCGTTTCCAGTAGAACTGAATGAGATAAAAATGTTACATTTGATGTATTTAATAGCTTTCATGGACTCTATAAGCCCTGAACAGAAAAAAAAATTAAAATGCTTATTACATTTGAAGAAATAGAAAGAGTCTGTTTTACCCTGTATATCAATAAATGCAATTGCTATCGTGGTCGCTTAGCATGAAATTATTAATCTAATATACCTTAGGTGTAACATACTAAAATTTCAGCAATTTCTAGCGATACCTAAAACCCCCCTTATATCTGTAGCTGGTCCTTTGGTCGATTACAATAGAGCTATTTTGGATTTTTTTACGTAGAAATCCAATATGGTCAACATCAGGTTCGACCGGATGCCATGAAAATTGAAAATTCAAATGGAACACCCGGTATATTTATATAAATTCTACGACTTCAAACACATACATGTCGACTGCCAAATATCACTTGAGACGACATTTTTATTTATTTTTGATTTTTTTTTATGCATCCTAGGTGGTCATGATTTGGTCAGAATTACATATAATTAAATTAGAATAACCAAAAAAATCAATTTTGTCAATCATTTATTTTTGTTTCTTTTATTTAACATTTAATTCAGCAAAATCCAGTTTTTTATTTAAAACAATTTTTTTTTAATGAAACATAAATGTGCCACCCGGTATTAAAAATTGTTCATCCAATTACTATTAAAATGATGTACAAAACCATTCTTTTTTTCTCAAATAAAGGAGGAACGTCATTTTTTTAAAATTTCGATAAAAAATTCTCCTGAAGACATCCCTGTTAAAAAAAAATTAAGGGATATTTACAACCTCATATTTCAAATATAATACTTATTTAAATAATTATTAAGAAACGAAAATAAATAATTTACAAAATTTATAATTTTTAGGTAATTTTAGTTTGATTATAATGAATTTATATCAAATGATTTGCACCTTGGAAGGAGAAAAAAATTCAAAAATAAAATAAAAATGGTCAAAAGGAATAAGCCACGCCCCGCATCATAAAATCTGCTTCCTCCAACCACGGCCACGCCCCGCACCATAAAATCTGCTTCCACCGACCACGCCGTTACCCTTCAGGTGATCTGTTCGTCTAGTAAATCATGCTCTTAAGTGACATTTGAAAGTCGATTTGTACGTGTTTGATGTCGTAGAATCCAAATATGTAAAAATCTACCGGGTGTTCCATTTGAATTTCCAATTTTCATGTAATTTGCAGTCAAACCGGATGTCGGTCATATTGGATTTTTATTTAAAAAAATCCAAAAATAGCTCTATTATAATCGACCAAAAATTTGGTATAATTCTATCAACGCGTTTAAAAGATATAGGGGTGGCCCATGACCCATTTACGATCTTTTAGTCAAAGAGGAAAAAATCTGTTACGTAGCAGATTTAGCACTGATGTTTTTTTATTTTGTTATAGTTTAAGAAATTTGTAAAATGTATGTGTTATTTACTTATTGCTATTACAAGATTTTTTCCAATTAAATTTAATTGAAATCGAAGTCAAAATAAATACTTCCGGCTACATTCTTTATTACAATTATAACAAAGGAAATTGTTTTCAATTTACCATAGACATAACGAATCTTTTTATATTAAAAAAACACTGTTTTTTAATTCAAATAAATAAAGAAAATGTCTTTAAACCGGAATTGAATCGCGATCCGCAATTTACATGTTGTTTTATTTCAAATTTGCTGAATAAACAACGACTTCAGAGAAAATTCTTACGTGAGTTAACTGAAGCGATGTAAAACTCTCGCTAGCAGTTTTATCTTCTGTTATATATATATTTTTTTCTTCTTAGGGGATTTATTTATTTTACCAATTTAAATTGTTCGTTTTGCTTGTTCGCGAGTCAAGCAAATTTAGCAGGAGAATGTTTAAATTTTATGTAAAATTTCATTTAAAAGCATACGAATATATTTAATGAGATATTTTAATCTCATAGCAAACGAAGCAGTAAATCTTATTTTTTTTTCATTAAGATTATTTTTTTAATATATTTATTATCTTGTATCTATAATTATGATACCAAAATTAAATTTGTAAATTTATAATCTCGAAGGACTAGTCAGCTTTTCCATGGAATAATTGTAGACAATTTTTAATATTAACAAATTAATTTTTTAAATTTATTGAGAGAAAAAAGCGGCATTTAGAGACAGATACGTCTAAGCAACAAAGTACATTATGATGCATATCTCGATCAAACAAAAATAAATTGGACTTCAAATAAAAAGAGGGGGATAAATAATTGAAGAATGAATACATCATCGCTTATGTATTCAGTTAATGAGATAATTAAAAAAGTGCAAAAATTCTAGCTAGATGACGAGTGCGCTACTAATAAACAAATGGAAAAATAGACAATATATTCGGCAGGTGACATGTGCGCCACTGGAAAAGATTGCAAAAATTATATTGTAAAACTTCATTCTTTCAATCTTCATATTTATCACAAAGCAATATATACAGGGTGGTACTTTTTTAACGTCCAGAGTAGGTACTGGATTAGATTGGAAAAATGAGATTATTGGTCGATATAAATTACCAACGAACATTACGTGGTGGACAAAAAAAAATGAAATATTTTCAAAATTATGGATTTTAATTTTAAAACTAAAAATACTATTGCTAAGAAAAATATATTAAAAAAAAAATTGTCAGAAATTATTTTTCATGTGATGAATACGACTTTGGATAAATTTGAAAAATTATAGTACAACATTTGCCATTGAAATTCAAAAAATTATTGTGAAATGTTTGCCATTGGGAAATTCAAAAAAAATTATAAAAAGTTTGACAGATGACAAATACGACATTCTAAAGAATTCAAAATTATTCTTAAATGTTTGCCAGATGACAATTAGGCCATTAGAAAAATTTAAAAAATATCATAAAATGTTTTCGAAATGTACGATACTGTAAAGATTCAGAAAATTATTATCATTTTTTTTCCAGACGACTATTATGCCATTGTAAAATTTAGAAAAATAATATTTAATTTTTGGCTAATGTACGCCATTCAAAAAAATATTCCTCATAGTTTCGCCGCTAGTGGGCGAAAATAAACTTATTTAGGCTTTAGTGCAAAATGTCCTAGTCTAAATTTTTAGAGCATAAAATTCTGTACATCTTTTGTATAAAACTTTTTCCCGAATTCCCAATAGTTGTCACCCATGATTTTAAGAGATCCTAATTGTAGCATAATGTGCCCATGCGCCCGCTTATGTCATTATCAACATTGAAATGTCAATTTGGTAGACGTATTCACCGTCGAATTGCTTTTTAAAATTTGTTTCATAAATTAATGTAATGCTTAGTATTTAATAATGAAAATAATGTTTTTCTACAAGCGTGCGGAAAAGTATACTTTTCTGCACGCATTTGAGATCGGAAAGTTGGACTTTTCCGCACTAGTTCGGAAAAGTATAATTTTCCGCACGATTGTAGAAAAAATACTTTGTGCTAAATTTTTTTTTTTAATTCTAGGCGCTTGTAGAAAAAATACTTTTTGCCAAAAGTTTTTTTTAATTCTAGGCGCTTGAAGAAAAATATTGTTCCTAACACTTGCGTAAAGTATCTTTTCCCCACTTAATTGCATACCCGAACTCCGCTTCGCGTCGTTCGGGCAACTGCAATTGCGTGCGGAAAAGTATAACTTTCCGCACTTGTTAGGAAAATAACTATATTCTCTACAGTCGGAAAGTTTTCAGGTGACACAGCCGATTTTTTTAATTTGTCATCGACGTTTTAATAGCTTTTAGCGTAGGGGGTTTTTTACATTTATTTTATTGACTTTCTCGACTAACGAATTTTTTAATTTTTTTTTTTGAGGTTTTGAGTATTTTAAATAAAAATTACACCTATTTTTTTAGGGGTGTATACAAATATTTTTTAAGGCACAACAAAATATGTTGTGGTTTGTAATTGTTTCCTTTGATTTTATTTATTTTAAGATAATTCAAAAAACATTTTTAAGGACCTTATAGATTTTATTTCATTTACATGTTTTTTAGTGAATTTAGTTTCATTTAAATAAATGTTTTGTTCTAAACGATTTTTTTGAAGCTCAATCTTTCTTTTCTAACGATACTTTTTTAAATTTTTGACTAATGATTTTATTATTTTTTTTTTTTAATTTTATTAAGGCATAACAATATTTCTTGAGGCGAAGTAAAGTGTTAATCACTACCCATTTTTTCTTATTCTAGAAATACTGCTGAACAGTTTTGACGACATATTAATATTTGATAGTTATTAAGTATTACCTATTGGTTCAATGCAGACTCAATTTTTCATAAAATCGAATAAAACCATTTAGAAGTATCTTAGAAACCATGCCCCAAATATCATCTCAAAAATGAAATAAACGAACAAACTTGTTTATCTACAGCAGAGGAAAATGGCAATAGAAGAGAAAAACAATTGATTTATTTGGCTCATACATTCGCCGACGGTTTAAAAGAAGGAAATGTCGCTTTAAAGATAAAACGGTGTAGGAAATGGAGTTATTTTGAAGTTATATATCAAAAGAATATTGTTTTGGGATTTGCGAAATTGAACCTCAAACTAAACTTCAATTTAAAGTTTCGATTTCGTTTTTTTATGAATGTTGCCAAACGTAAAAAGTAAAATTCAATTTGTGATTTCGTCTAGACGACAGTATTTTAAAGCAATTGTAACAACCCTGAAACTTTCAAGTTTATTGCAGTCTCATAAATATTTTAACAGATACCGTTAACTTGAAAGGAATTTTAAATACGCCAATCCAAACAAACCACCTTATAAATTAATTAATAAATTTTCTTTCGTTCTTTTTGATCATTTAGTACATTTTGGATTTTAAATTAACATTTAAAAGTTTTCATTAAAAAATTTTAACCAAGAATAAAAAAAAAATCTATTTATTGCGTTTAAGACAAAAAAAAATTGAGAACTCCTAAAACATTTAAAAATAAGGAACAAAACATTTATACTAGACGATACAGGCTACAAAATGCGTCTATGAAACTTGACGTCATTAATGCAGAAGAGATGACTTCATAAGCAAAAAATAAGCATAGTTTGATCAGTTACTCCTGACTCCTACGTCACAAAGTAACTAAATTTTAAACAATTGGGGTATGTCAGAAATAAATTTAGTCAGTTCGACATTCTGTTGACAAATGTTATGTTTTCCTTAAACTACGTTTTCATAACGATGAGTTCTTGGTTGAACCAAAAAGAAAAAAACGCTCTTTATCTATTATTTAACTTAACAGAAACTTATTTATTTATTCTAATTGATATGTAAAATAATTTAATAAATACTAAATACGTAGAGCATCATAAAAACAGATAATAGATATTTTCTACTATTTACGATTTTAATGGTACGTACTTTTCTGCATACTTCACAAACTGGACTCAAGGGCAAAATAATTTTTCCGAAAATGGTGAAAGCACTATTATACATGCATTACTTAAAAATTGATAACTCCTGAGGTACTTAAAATTAAGAAAAAAATTTTTCACGTTCGTATAAGACGATTCCAGCTACAACATAGCGCTATAAAACCTATAGGTACTTCCTTATTGTAGCATAGATGACGTTATAAACAAAAAAAATTCTTATGTTGATTAATGATATTGTAACGAGGCGAGCCCTGTCCGATGGAATGTACACAGAAACGACGTGAGCGAAAAGGACCGACAAAGCATCAACTAAAAACGGTGGGCTTAGATTAATTGAAAGTGGTGGATTTAAAAAAAGGGCTGAAAGAAAGAGATCTAGAAACTGGTAGTAAAAAATAAATTAATTCAATGGCTAAGTGGAGGTAATGATCCCGATACATATTTGTTTGAAGTTCCTAGTAGTGGTGACATGAACGTACTATTAAAAAAATGGAAGACAATTCGAAAAGATTAGAAGATATGCTATCGGATAAATTATTAGAAACTTCTGAAGCATTAAAGTAAATTTTATAAGATAAATTATTAGAAAATTTGAGAAGGAAGACAAATTATTGGAAAACTCAAAAATATTGGAAGAAAAAATAGTCGAAAATGTGGAAACACAGATAGATAATAATTCATCTATATATGCGGATAATGGATGACGAGATCAGCAAATTAACAGAACAGGTTTCCATAAGGCAAAGGGCAAAGGGCAAGAAGTTCATCAAGGGCCGAACGTACAAACAATATTGACAAAGTGGAAGTAGTGGATTTATAAATTGGCTTTAAAGAAATACACAGAAAGGAACCTCTACAATTCGAGAGAAAATCGTCATGGAATAATTATCATTGCCAATTCGAGGCAGCAGTAAAGATAAATATATTGTCTGCACAAGAAACCGCAATAGCATTAACTCATGCATTACCAGGAGATGCTACAGATATTTTGAAAACACACGTTTATCATTCCCAACTAAAGAATCGCTACAAAAAATTGAACAAAACTTTACAGGAGTTTGAGATGCCCATCGGGATCATCTAGACTATTCAGCAACACCAAAAAACGGGATAGAAAGATTAAGAATCCAAGCAGTTTTAGATGGATTTAGTAATCATGAAGCAAGACAACCATTAACAATTTAAGTCTGCGAAAAATACATGCAGAGGCCAAGTTTGAGTCCGAACCATTGAAGGCGAATCAGAAGAAACGAGCAAACGATAGAGCGACTGTAAGGAGGATAGTGGAGGAAATTCTTACTGAAAAAAACACTTAAGATGTTGGAAATGCGATGAACGTATACGAAGTCGTTGCAAGAAGAGCAGGAAAGAGTCGACTATATAGTCGGAAAACTAAATAAAGTTGATTTGGAGGGGCTACAGACAATCTGTAGCCAGCCAGCCCAACAAACAACGCATATGTCGCCTCACTATACCATTGAATTAACAGTGTCTTTGTAGATGACCTTTTAAACAAGAAACAATGCACCATGCTGGTGAATACAGGTGCGACGAAGACAGTCATAAGACTTAACGTGGTCATAAAACCGACAATGATAAAATTAATAAAATGGCGACTACGAACAGCGACAGAGAATCAGTTAATGCTGATGCATTTGTCAAGACATGGATCAGCCGTTTTGGTGTTCCCTTACATTTAGTTAGGTTTTTTCCTATACCACCCTGTATTATAATATTCCTCTGCTCAGTATATTTTAATTTAATTCTCGCTTGATATCCCTTCTCAAGATCTCCCTCTCTTCTAGGTATTACTATAAAATGTCTTTCCCATGTTAACAATTCTCTCTTTGCCTCTTTACTCAAAACAATTGACTTCTATACCGTCTGTGTCCCCTCGAACTATGGGGTAAGTTTTAATTATATTATATTTTCACTTTTGTCCCCTGGTATCATTATTAATTATTTCGACGCTTTAACTTTTATTTACTGTTATTTATAATTCTTTTTTATGCCTGTATATTTTTTTGTTATATTTACTTAAAAATTCATATCTTATCTTTTATAACAATTATCTGATGTTTGTGGTGCTGTTTTAGTCTCTATTACAAAAAGAGAATCTATTTTTAATTTGTTTTTACAGATTGTCTTAAAATTTAATTCACTTTAATTATTTGTATATTTCATATTTTGATCTAAAAATTCATGTATTTCATATTAATATTGTTCTTGTTTTATTTTTTTTTTTAAACAGATACCACGAAATCTGATAATTTATAAGTTTTGTCTTATATTTACTTTATGTGAACTTTTAGGGTTTTTGGTACAAATGTTTTGGAACCTACGTCTCTACTGTCGGATCCAGGAAATTTTAAAAGAAATTCGAAGACAAGTCAAAAACCAAGCTAAGTGACATCAAGATCTTAAAATATCAAGAGGAATTGCCAAAGTGTTCGCCAGGAAATTGAGGCCAGTTTCAAAAGCTAAGAGAGCAGAAGCCATTTGTGGGAAAGGTCCTTTAATTCGAAGAAGAGCAACCATTCGGCAAAAGATGATAAGCCAACTTGTCATAACCTTTGGAAGGAATTGGTAGAATAAGGAACGTGATGATGACCAAAAACCTAAGGAACTTCGCGGTCTCAAAAATTAGTCTGTGTATCGGACAGATCGAATTGGAGTGTTATGATGATTATGATAGAAACTGTCTTTCGATTCAGTGGTACCAATATATTTGTATGCCGTCTTAATGCTCGCAGTGCAGACTTGAAGACAATCGACTGTTACTTCCACCGAACTGTCCGGAGTCCTGGAACATTTTGACAAGAAATAATCTTAGGAAGAGGGCAACGTAATGAGGTTGGTCCTGTCTGATGCAATGTACACATAATCTTGGTGACTTATCGAAACAGCTGCCGATTTGCGTTCGAAATGCAACGGGACATCTCTCGATTATTCGTGAACGTTCCGCAGATCGCGCCAAAGTACTAGAATGAGCAAAATGGATATAAATAGGGCGAAAAGAAAAAATTGTGTATGTCGTGTTACCTAAATTTTAGTCGTATTTCATATAAATTAGAAGACGCATTACTTAAATAAATTGGTCATAATTCAAAGGAGCGTTTTAGTTAGATCGAACTCAAAGTGCGACACTATTACATTATCTTGATTATTTTCTTTACTATCACCATACTAGATCTTTCCTTGGTCTTGTTTTATTTTAACCACAATTATTTTCATTTTCCTTTTAACATATGTAAATATTTACATTATTTAAGCTCATTTTGGTACATGTGCCGACCCTGCACTCTAAGGCCATTATATGGGATCATAATGTGCATACGAAATTGGCTCGACTATATCTTCAAACTTGGATTATTTTAAATGCAATTGAGACCCGTAAAGGAGATTTCCTGATATCGACTTAACGTGCGCATCTCTTATTCGAGATTTATACTAATGCTCTCTTCGTATTGCAGTTAACTTCTAATCGGGTTTTGTGCTTCGTAAATTTTCATTTCTAAAAAAAATTTATTACCCATAAAACGCAATCGGAAAATGTAATAACAGAACTTTAATGGTACATTAACTAAGTGTTTATTTATCGTCATGCAGCGTTTTTTTAATTTATTTATAATGCTCCTCTATTATTTAAGATTTGAACTATTTCAAGTTTAGCAATTTCCTCTGAGAAACTTGACTAAAGTACACAAAACAAGAAAGCGGAACTTGTCGGTCTACTAAGTGTTTAACCTCCATTTTGTCTCGAATGGGAAACAATTACAAGTGAACTAATGAATTCTAACCGTAGCGACAAAAGCTCTGTCTCTGTGTGCCAAAGAGGAACTTCTGAGATAATTTTATAAAAGATAAGTCATATCGTTATGAGAGATATTAAAATTTAATTTGAACAGATTTAAAATATATAAATCATTAAAAAGAAGATTATGTAATATTACCCAAAAAATTGTTTAGGAGACCTAAAAATCTCAAGACTAAAAATTAACAATACATTACCGTAATGGAATAAATAAATACATACTTACTAACAATTTTATTGTGAAAAATATTCTTTTAGTTTTAAATAAATCTCTTTAATGATTATTAATGTAATTTATATTAAATAATTGGTTTTTATTAAATGCAATTTTCAGTTATATTTTTTTGGCATTCTTTTAACAAACCCACGATAAAAATTTGCAATTCCAACTTTTTCGAAACTTATACTATAATGTCGCTATCGAAAATTCAATTCTTGCACACTATACGCGCTTGAATGACAAGCACTAAATTTTGACCATACGCCAGCTCAGCTTTTCCTTAAATTAGGTAGTAAAATTGTCTGGCTTGAAATTAGTTTCTGCTTAAACTTCAGAATCGATATAAAAATGTTGATACGAGTATTAGGTCGTTGAAAATATTCAGTAAAGGATAACATTAAAAAAAAATAAAAATATCAAGAAATTGTGTTGTGATATTAAAAAAAAAAACAAAGACAAGATGAAGCAAATAATAATAGAAATATATATAAAATACATTGGATTGGTTTAAAAATTCAAAAAGGGAATAATTTAGTACCACAGTTATTAACAATAGAGAAAATACAAAAAAATTAAAGGATATTGCAAAAAATTTCATGTAAAAGGAACTAAATCTTTACATACAAAGTAAAGCTGATAGAAAAATAAAACAAATAAAAATCCAAAAGCATGTAAATCAGACTAGAAAATGAAAAGAGGCGCAAATAAAGAAAGTATGAAAGAGAAAAAAAATAAAGGGGAAAGAGAAAACAAAAATAAAAAAGTTTCTTACGGTATTCTAAACGTGTTTTAATATCTCTGTCTTCCTTTCTTTTATTTTTTACTTTTTTATTTTTTCACTATTTTTTTTCCTGTTTTTCATAATTTTTGCCTATTTTTCTCTGTTTTCCCATATTTTTCAGTATTTTTCCATATTTTTCCCAATTTTTGCCTATATGTCCCTATTTATCCCTAATTTTTAACGTTTTCTCTATTTTTGCCTGTTTTTCATTTTTTCCTATTTTCCCTATTTTTCATTATTTTCCCTATTTGTACCCTTTTACATCTATTTTTTTAGTATTTTCCTACTTTTTCTTATTATTCCCTATGTTAGTATGTTTCCCAATTTTTGCCTATACCTATTTCCCCACGATTCAAATTTTTTTCCTATTGTCTCTATTTCCACTATTTTTTCCTGTTTTCCCTATTTTCTATTTTCCGTATTTTGCCCTAATTGTCCCTATTTGTATGTATTTTTCCATATTTTCTGTATATTTCCCAATTTTTCCCTTTTTCAGATTCTTTAGTATTTTTGATTAACTATACTAGTTTTTTTTTTTTGTCCCAATTTTTTCCACTTTTCACATTTTTCTCTAGTTGGTCCTATTTTATCCTATTTTCCAATTTTTTATCCATTTTTTCTTATTTTGAACTGTTTTCTTTTTCACTATCTTGCCGCATTTTTCCATTTTTTTTCTATTTTTCCCTGTTTTTTATAATTTTTTTCAATTTTTCTCAATTTTAGTTTTTTTAGTTTTCCTATTTTTCATTATTTTTTCCTAGGTTTTCCAGTTTTACACTCTTTTTCTTTATTTTTTTTTATTTTTCACAATTTTCCACTATTTTTTCCTGTTTTCACATACTTTTTCCTGTTTTTCATTATTTTTTCTTAATTTACTTTATTTTCTTAAAAATGATATCTTAGGTTGATGGGTACCAACCAGACACGGCCACTCATTAAGAAAAAATCCTATCTAAATGCCTTACCAAGTACAACTTTGTGCCGATAGATGGAAACTATTACTTTACCTTCCCCTCTTTTTCCCCGTTTTATCTATTTTTTTTCATTTTCCCCTGTTTTTCAATTTTTTCCCTACTTTTCACTATTATTTCTTTGTTTTTTAATATTTTTCCGAATTTTTTCATATTTCTTTCTATTTTTCCCTTTTCCCTATTTTACAGCAGTTTGAAATTTTTAATTTTTTTTATTTTTAACAGGTGACAGTTGGAAATAATTTTGACTGTTCTGAATAGTGATTTTCAAGGGCTTTCAAATGACATATTACAAGTCAAATTCCGTGATGCACGGACCCACAGACAGACAGACACAGACAGAAAGACAGAGAGACAGACTTCCGCATCTGGATATGGTCTTAATCATCTCATGGGACCTCAAAATTGATATTTCTATCTTTACCTCGAAATTTTTTTTAGCTTATTCAGAATACTTTCCCTTATAGGAGGTGGGTCGGGAGAGTAAAATGACAGAAATAATATGCACGGAATTTGATTTGCTATATGCCATTTGAAAGCCCTTAAAAAACTATCCACAACAGTCAAAATTATTTCTTCAACTGTCACTCGTCAAAAATAAAAAAAGTGTCAACGTTTGAAATTTTAACATAAAATATCCTCATTGTGTAGCGAATTATTTAGCATACTTCAAACCAACAAATACATGTCTCCACCTAATAAGCATATGGTTATATGCACAGACTAACTGGCATCAATTTAATCCATCCAAAATACGTTCACAGATCATCTAATTGTCCAAATGATCCGTGATAACATCATTTCCCAAATGATTACAGTTACCTTAATCTAGCTACCATTCCATATTGGTATAAGAGGCAATGAACTTGCAGATCATCACTCTAAAAATGCCACAATGACTACAAATGTTACTGATAGCATCCAAAGTAGTAACGACCTGAAGATTTATGTTGTGAAAAGAAAAACCAGAAGCGTATGGGAATAACACCGGGAACCGACCGATCATCCTTACATGACATCCAGTGGTCAATCAATAGGCCTCTTCTCTTCGGCTTACAGAGCTATCAAGACTAGCTCTAACTGTGGAAAGAAGGGTTTGGGTTGGACAACCCAGACTAACACATCGCTACATGATGTCATTTAGCAACCGACTATCATGTGAAAGGTGTTAATCACATATGTCAATCAAACACATTCTTTACCAATATTACGCCAGTAGATAAAAGCATCGCCTTTGTTTTAAACAAAAGGATCTTTTTAAAACACTTTTTTTAAATACAAGAAACATTTTAAATTGAATTTTTTAAATAGGTTTGAGCTAATAAATTTCTTTTTTTATTCTTCACCATCATTAACAAAAAACATGTAAATGGCACCATGAAAATCTCATTGATTAACTTAAAACTTTGGTCTGTGAGTGAGTTTCTTTGAGCTTAATCACAAAAACTATTTAAAAAAATGTAATAACTTCTTATGCATTTTACATATTATTTAAATATATTTTTGTGTAATATGTAAATAAAAAGCCATTTTATAAGTGTTTCAAAGCTTTATATTCATAGAAGTTCATTAAGTCTAATGGCTCTTGTAATGAAAGTGAAATAACAAACATACCCATAAAACAGTAGGTTAAATAAAAAGTTTAAATGGAGAGCAACCGAAGTTTCTAGTGTTTTGAAGCTGAAGAACACACAATATTTAATTAGTATCATACAGAAGAAAAAGTTTTTATATATCAAAACCAGTAGCACAAAAGGAATAGATCATTGAACTCAAGGTCAAGCAATTTTATGTCAGGACTTTTAACCTAAATTAGTGTTACATTAGTTTAACAGTTAGTCACTCTTGAGATATATGATTGCTACCATAGATAAATAAAAATAGAGATATCATTGTTTACAAAATTCTGGACGCCAACAACACCTCACAGTCTAAACCACCAAGAGGTATAAAGTCACAATGATCTTTCATTGTTGCCAAACTTTTTTTTAATTTTCAGTATTTACTAAAATATATTTCAATAAAGGATCAGAAAGTCGCTTAAATGATTGTTTTAAATTTATAAAAGTTTAATTTTTAAATTGATGCTATAACAGTTACAAATTTATTACTCCATGACAGTAATACATTACTATATATAGTTTAGTTTCACAACTCATATATAATTTAATTTAATAATAACTGCGCGCACTAGGGTTTCATGCAAAATGACAGATTTGTATGTTTAATAGTAAAATATTAAGGCCATCTTACACTATATGTCATTATATGTCATTTGGAATAATCGAATATTTAGTGTTTTTGGAGTTTATTAGTGATTTAGAGACTTACGTTAGATAAATATGGTTAAACAGGCCAAGTGAGCAAAAAATTGGACTATTTAAATCAAGTTTTATCGTTTTACTAGTAAGTTTATTTAAGGTTATATTTCTGAACCATGAGCGTTCGTATATGATTTGTAGAAAAAAAACCACTACAACCACAATTTTTTTAAGAAATGTTTCACTTATTTTATGGTTCCTCCTCGATAGTCTGTAGTGTTGAAGATATTAAGATATAATGAATTTTCATTAATTAAATGCCTACACAGTTAAACAGCATAACTGATATGTATGAACTATATATTCCTTTTTGTTTCGTTACAACAAAAAGAATGAAGAACATTTCTACGAAGCTTCTCAACTATTTAGTAATTTATTGGAGTTTTGTTGCGTATAATACTCTACTGTATTTGCTTAGATTATTTTTTTGTATCAATATAATTATTGGTATTTGTATTCTCCAGTTTTGTTTGTTGTGGTAAATAAAGACTTACTTAAACTGTTGTTTTTAAGATATTACATGTCCTCTAGCTATAGGTAATTCTGTTATTAATTAAAGCAAATATTGGAAATTTTACCGTATAATGTAAAAGTTTGTTTTAACTGTTAGCTATAATTAGTATTTTGATGAATTTTTAAGAAATTTGTATTTTTTCTATTTTATTATTACTTTTTAAGGAATTTCCTTTTCATTTTACCTACCAAGAGATTATTTTTTCATTTTCTGCAATTTTAAGTATTAATTTTCGCCATATCGAAGAAATTTACCCTTTACCGTTACGCCTATGTATATACTTTTAAAAGTGACCATACTCACTCCCAAACATCCCCACTCCTACTTTCTCCTTTCCTCTCACCTCACCTGGCCATGTTTAATGTTGGCGTGTAAACAAATAGTAAATTATGAATGAGTTGTTGGGGGTGTGATTGCTACGTTACCATAAATATATTAATTAATAATAATTTTATGTACAAATGGTTATTCCTTACTCTAACGGAGGCGTCATTAAAAAAAATCGGCCGTGTTGCCTCACAACTTTCCCGGCCTGTCTGTAGAGAATGTCAACATGTGCCATCTGTATACCAAAATTCAGGTCCACATGTTTAATTTTTAAACAGTTATCGTAAAAAGAAGAACCAATGTCGTAATTGAAGACCTTCTACTGCACCAATTTAAACCAAAAACTAATGGTCGCAATCGAGGCACACACCAACCCTTGTTACCAAATTTCAGCTTGATTGATCAAACGGTTCGGCAGTTATCGTGGAAGATTACACACAGACATACAGACACACATACAGACCTCACTCTGGAAATGGTCTAAATATTCTCGGGGGACCCTAAAGCATATTTCCATCAACACCTCTATTGTTTTGCTCTTTCACTGTATTTTCCTTTCGATGGGACCGAGAAAGTCAAAGTTGAAAATAAGTTTGAGACATAAAGAAAATAGTAAAAAAGTAGTTAAGAAAAGAGTGAGGGAAAAATTGAGAAAAAAGTTTGAAACAAAGAATTTAATAGAAAAGTAGGAGAAACAAGTAGGGGAAAAAGAGTGGCAGGAAAAGTTGAGAAATAAAGATTGAAACATAAAGAAAAGAGTAAAAAAGTGGGAGAAAAAGAGGGAAGAAAATGTTGGGGAAAAAAGTGGAAAAAAAAGTTGAAAAATAAACATAACAAAAAGAGTAAAATGGAGAAAAAATAGGGAGGGGGAAAAAAATTGAAAGATAAAGAAAAAAGGTGGGTAGAGTTGGGCAAAAAAAGTAGGAAAAAATTTGAAACACAAAAAACCAATAGAAAAAATTATAACAAAGTAGGAGGAAAAGAAGTTGGGAACAAGATGAGTAAAAAAAAGTATGGGGGAACGATATTTTTTCAACTCTAAACGTTTCTGTCTGTCTGTCTGTATTCTTACACGATAAAGACCAAATGTTTTCATCCGACTGAGCTGATATTTGGTATATGGGTTTGTGATATCCCTCGGAAGAACCCATTAGTTTTTGTACGACATATCTGACAATGGAAAGTGTCCCTATCAAAAAATGACAGATGGAATATGTCACGGAATTGGACTTGCAATATGTCATTTGAAAGCACTTGAAAAACTCTATTCAGAACAGTCAAAAGTATTTCTCCAACTTTCACCTGTCACAAATAAAAAAAATGTGAAAAAAGAGGAAAAAAGGGGGGAAGAATTATACGGTAAAATGGAGACAAAAAACAAAAGTGGGGAAAAATGGGACAAGAAACCTAAGTGAAAAAAAGGGGACAAAAACCTAAGTGAAAAAAAGGGGGCAAAATAAATAATCACTATCAGACAAACAAAGAGAGACTTCATGAAACTTATAAGGCAGTTCTCGTACCCCACTTATACTTCCCAAAAAAAAGTTTTTTCATAAAAAACTTTGATAAAGAGCCTCGCTTCGTCCGGAAAAAGAAACTAATAAAATGGATGAAACTAATAAAATTGCCAAAAAAAATTTAGGTTAGATTTGGTTTTCCATTTTCGGTGGTCTGAGCCCCACTTCACCACCTCTAATAAAAATTGATTTTTTAGTAATTTTTTTTATTTTTCTGTCAATTAAACTTATGTTTGGTATAAACTTTGCAAAGTTCAAAAAAAAATCGTAAATTACATTTTTCTGTGAAAGACTTTTTTTAAACAAACGTAAGGATATCTGTGAAAATACAAGTAAATCGACTTATATATTTCCCTATTTTAATTGTCTATAACTTCAGAATAGAAATATGCGGTTTTCACTGAAATATTTTATTTCAGTACAAGTTTTGTTTGAATAAATTGAAATTTTTCTGTAGCTTTCGATGACGTCACAATAAAAATGGCGGATTTTTGATAATTTTGTTGTTGACTTTTTTAAATAGAACAGCCAGTATATTTTTGTAGTTTAAAAGAACTAACCTTCACCTAGTCAGTAATGCAAAATTTTTCAAAATCGGTTAGCAAATGACTGAGTATTTTTTCTCAATTTTTTAAATAATTTGAAACGACACTTTTTGTTGTTAAAAATAATTAATGTGATTAAGCTCAAATTATATTATGGGTTCGTTCAACAAATAGAATTTGAAATATATTAGAAGTAAAATATTAAATAAAAAAAAAATTTGGACGCCAGTCAGTTGATTTTTTTGATGTGATTAGAAACAATTCACAAAAAAACTATGATATATTTCAAAATCCGTCTTTTCCTTTTGGAAATTAAACTCAAAGTTTTTTTTTCTTTTCATTTCAAAAATTTGAACTTATCTCCTCTATGGTAGAGGGTCCTGTTTTTTTTTTGGTGATGCAGCTGTCCCGTTCAATCTGGCCCGTCTTCAGTTGTCCAGAAAAAAAAGACGTGTTCTTGGACCCGGCAAAATTTGACCACTGTTCAGGTAAATAACAACTGCTTAGGAAGTGGAACTAGCAATAACCAAACCACCAAAAAACCCGTATAAAATAAAGGGGAGAAATCTTCAGTAGATAGCATTGGCGATATAAAGATATACAAAGTTTATTCATTGTACTCAATAGATAAAGAAAAAGAAGGTTATTAACATGTGTAAGGCATTTTATAAGAATACCAAGAGAAGAAAGGGACATGAAGCGAGGAAATAAGAAGGGAAACATCAAGCGAATATGAAACTATAAAATATACGGAGTAGAGGAATAATGAAAATACAGGGTGGCACAAAAAAACGTAACAAATTCTAGCCATATTTGTTGTAACGTTATCGAAATCAATAAAATAATTCAATCTATCCAAACAAAACTTGTACTAAAATAAAACAAATCAGTGAAAACCGCATATTTCTATCCAGAACCGTTTAGAAGTTATAGACAGTTAAAAAAGGGGAAAATATAAGTAATAAAAATATATGCGGGATTCTAATTTAAAATAATATGTTTAATTTAATTTTTTTTACTATCTTTAAAAATTACGAAGATATCGAAGAATATAAATTGATCATACTGTTTATTCATATGTAAATATTTTTATAGGGTTTCACAAAATCTTAAAATTTTTTTGTGAAGAAACAATTCTATACATATTTGTTATTAACACGAAAGAACTTAAATTAAATTTAAACTTACTTATCATTTTCTTAGTTCCGAATTTAGTAGTAGAATTCGTCAACTTACCTGAAAATAAAGAAAAAAATGTTAATAAAGCATTATTACAATCATTTAAGGCCCTTTTTAGAAAGCATTTATTTAATTTTTTTAAATTTTGATTAATAGTTTAAAAAAAAATGATAAATAATTTTAAAAATTCAATCAAAAATTCCAAAAATTTTGATCAAACCTCAAAAATTTTCAAATTCAATCCAATTCTGAAAGTTTTAATAAGTTTTGATCAAAAATTTCAACAATTTTAAGAATTTAAAAATTTCTATCAAAAATTTTGTTTCAAATGGTAGTTGTAAAATTTTTACGTGAAACTTTAACATTGTTTTTATGAATGGAATATCGAGTAACTGATAGTGAAAATATTTATCAATGTGGACAACAAGTCATGCAATATAAAATAAAATAATCAACAATTATGAAATAAACAGTAGTGATGAAATTTGCTAAATTGTTGTAAACATTTATGAAATGCTTAATAATAAATATTTATTTTTCTAGTTGCTAAAAAAAAGTTCATGTATTTAATAAAATCAAATTAAAATGTAAACGAACAGTTTATTAAAAAATGTAACTGGAATTTTTGTGTATCTAGTAAACAAAATGAAATTTATATATTTAAAAATCAAGTAAAAATATAAAGTTTGTATAAATCAAATGACTGACCATTTATAATTTGTAGAATTGTATTACATAACCATATCAAACCACCGAATGTGACTATAGTAGGGTCATTTTTATGACAACCAAACACTAGTATATAAATGACCACAGCTTACCTGCATATATTATAACCGGGGTCTTAGGACCATGTAGAATCACTTTCACATTTTAGTACAATTTGTGTTTTTAAACCTTAGAACGGTTGGACTTTTATTCACTTTTTTAAATAGTTGAAAAATACTGGTACGGAAAAAATCCGGAGAAATTCTTTATTCGCGAAACGTGTCTATACTTCAATTCAGGTTATCTCAGCGATATGCAATGATAGTTTTGTATTAAGGAGAGAGGTGAGTGATGCCTTAAGGGCGCGACAACGCCATCAGCGGTTTGTAACAAGGCAAATCTTCAATACATTGTACATAGATGGCGACAGCTGTACGACTAGCTCGATTTATAATTTTAGTACGTGCTTCTATTTCAAGGTTGTCAAATTTACGGACGCTAATATAAATATTTTAGGAGAATAATATGAAAATTGCTGTTGGCCAGTTTCAATTATTGCACTGGAACATGAAAAGTTAATCTGCTCAAAATTGCACTTGGTTTATAAATCCTAAATACCTAGTTTAATTGTGATAAAAAACACAAATAAAATCATGAAAATAACATTTAAATATTTTCTCATAATACCTATACTGGTATATTCTAATCACATGTAATCTATATTTATCCAAATTTTAATCTTAAATAACCGGGACAATTGAACTATTCCATAACTCAGCAAGGTGGTTGTGCTCCAGATGTTTCGGCTTAGGTTAGGACAGGCCCTCCTATTAGAGGGTCAAACTGGTCAGTTTATTTATCTTTTATAAATTACTGAAACTACTAAATAGATTATGTTATCATTTAAATAACTTCTCGATTCAATTCGATAATAATATCAGTAATCATTTGAAATTTTTTAATATCTATTTAAATACATCTCTTTTAAATTTAGTTAATAAAATATAATCTGAAAAGAATATGGTCAATCCATCTTTGACCATGTTTTGATTGAATCGTCAATTCTTGTAAAAATTAACAATCGATTCTATTCTGTCGATTATAATATTTTTAATCATAGCAACACAGGACGAGTGTTGCCAATATTAGGGTAAATGCCTGCATTTATTTAAAACTTGTGGATTACAAGTGGGCCATTGACCTAATATTTGAGGATTATGTATTTAAATTGATTACAAAAATATTTTTCTAATTATTTTTTATATTTTTGTCGCTGTGATCTGCAAATTTATTAAACTTTGGAAAACCAAAAAAAAGTTATTTTTTAAGAATTTCGTTTTTGTTCTTCTGAGCTGATTTAAAATAATAAGTGTTCAAAATTATTTATTTTTTAACTTTTTTTATTATGTATAAAAATACACCTTTTGTGTACCTACAAGACATTTACTCTGTAAAAAAAAACAAAAATTCACAATCGGAACTATATTAAAAATTCACTGGGCACCGCGATGTGTTAAAAAAGAAAAATGTCAACTTAAATTACCCTTCCGTCGAACCGTTTGTTGAAAAGTTCCAAACTTTAAAAAACTGCACGTGTCTTAAAACCGTTCTTATTTTTCAAGTATCTTTGAAACTTTTATAAAAATATGCAATAACAACGTCGTATTATCATATACAAGTGTCTCTAAAGGTCGATTCCCATTGTTCGTTGAAATGTTTTTGACAGATACCGTTTGCATTTCTGATTGGTCAACCATTAATTATCTAGACGACAACTCACCATTTATCCAAATTCCAATACTTATGTAAACTCACCCTTACGAGGCGCATTGGTGGTAAACACGGTGAACTACAATGACATGATAATTAACGCGACAATTTTTAAAATTGTGTCAAAAATTTGCAAACCTAAATCATGCTTTTAGCAAAAACTATCCCACATTCAGCACTCATATTTTGAAAAAGGTAATAAGAAACGATAGAGAATGGATTGAAATAAATTTTGTTATTCATCTTTACAATTATAATTTCAAAGTTTATATCGATGTTGTGAATTTACGGTTAGTTATTATCGAATATATTTATATTCAATTCATTCTTACAACATTACTGTTCATAAATAAATTAGTTTGCTTGTAATTTTTCCTTATTTTCATAAAAAGCATGATTTAGTAAAACCTTGTTAACTGTCAAAAAAGGCCGCCATTTTTAGTCCATTTCCCAGCCTTAATATTGATTGGTTAAAATAGGCTCTGTGATTTGGGGAACCATATTTCCGTTTGACAGATGTCGGACAAAAACTAACTGGTTCTTCCAACGATTAACCGAAACCTATTTTTCGAAATTGGTTCAAATCCATTAAGTACTTTCTCAGATATTTAATGTTAAAATTTCAAAGCTTGATATTTTTTAATTTTTAACAGTCCGAGAAATAATTTTGACTGAATAGAGTTTTTCAAGGGATTTCAAATGACATATTGCAAACCAAATTCCGTGACATATTGCTTCTGTCATTTTTTGACAGTGACACTTAGATTTGACAGATGTCGTACAAAAGTAATGGGTTCTTCCGACTGGTATTCCAAACCCATATACCAAATTTCAGCTCAATCAGATTAAACGTATGGCCTATATCGTGAAAGAATACACACAGACAGACAGGCAGACAGACTTCCATCTGGAAATGGTCTTAATCATCTCATGGGACCTCAAAATCGATATTTTGATCTTTAACGCGAAAATTTTTTTTAGCTTATTCACAATACTTTGGTCGGGAGAGTAAAATGTCAGAAATAATATGCACGGAATTTGATTTGCAATATGCCGTTTAAAATCATTTGGAAAACTATCCAGAACAGTCAAAATTATTTCTCCAACTGTCACCCGTCAGAAATAAAAAAATGTCAAAGTTTGAAATTTTAACATTAAATATCTGAAAAAGTACTTCATAGATTTCAACCCATTTCAATAAAATGGGTTTCAGTTAATCGTTTGAAGAATCAGTTAGTTTTGTACGACATCTGTCAAACGGAAGTTTCACTGTCAAAAAATAATAGAATCCATATCTCACGGAATTTGACTTGTTATATTTCATTTCAAAGCACTTGAAAATCTCTATTTAGAACAGTCATAATTATTTTCCAACCGTCATCTGTCAAAAATAGAAAAATGTGAAAATTTGGAACTTTAAATATCTGAAAAATTATTCGTCTCTGGATACTTATCGGGAATGTTTTCAATATTTTTTCTATTATTTCGTATTTGTCACTATTTGTTCTATATATCCCGATTTTTCCCTGTTTTTGCCCCTTTTCTCTAATTTTTCTATTTTTTCCAATTTTTCCTAATATTTGTATTTTTCTCAATTTTTCCAGGTTTTTTCTATTTTTCTTATTTTTTTCCAAGTCTTACTATTTTTTCTTATTTTTTTCTATTTTTCGCTATTTTTTCCATTTTTTTTGCAATTTTTTCCCATTTTTTTTATTCCTATTTTTTCCAGTTTTACCTTGTTCTAATCTCTCTTTTCCAGATTTCCCTATTTTTTCATATTTTCACGTATTTTCCCCGTTTTTCCTTATTTATTCTCTATTTTCACTATTTTTTCCTGTTTTTCGTAATTTTTTCTTATTTTTCCATATTTTTTCCCATTTCTCTGTTTATCCCTATGTTTCCCATATTTTCCAATTATTCTCTATATTTCTACATGTGCCTCTATTTTTATCTATTTTCTCTATTTCTCCTTTTTTCCTACTGTTCATCGAAGAAAAAAAACTCTTATAAAATGGTTTTGTCCGTCCGTCCGTCTGTTAGCCTGATTCAACTCGAGAACGGTTAGATATAGACACAAACCGACAACGGCAATCGATTCAGCATCGTTAAAAACTCCAGAAATGCTAGTGATCTTAGACCTAGTTTTACTTTCCCGCTACTTATACCACATATACAGTGTATATATATATATATATATAGAAATTTATTTTCGCAACTTTAAATATTCGAAAACTCTAAACTGCTGCAAAAATAATGTCGTTCATCATTTTTTATTTTTCTATTATTCCCTATTTTCTTCTCTTTTCTACTATTTTCGCCTATATTTCCAAATTTGTAGCTGTTTGGTCCTATTTTCCCTATTTCTTCCTACTATTTCCTATTATTCCCTAATTTTTCCTATATTTTAAAATTTTTCCCTACTTCGCCCTATATTTCTCCATAAATCTCTATTTATTGGTATATGCATTTAGCAAATACCTTCCACTCCCCTAATTTACCATCCGAACACTGTTCAGCTGGCAACATGGACCCTATTAATTTTAATATTTTTTAACACCTTTTACCCCTTCACTTCTAGTACCACAACTTTCCTTCCATTTCACTCCACCTTACCTATAGTGCGCGCATATTTCTCCACCATTTAATTTTTAAATGTATAATTTAAGTAATATCAATAATCCCTTCTAAAATTGGAATGTGTTACGTTTTTTTGTGCCACCCTGTATTTTCATTATTCCTCTACTCAGAATACTCTGTAGTTTCATATTCGCTTGATGTTCCCCTTCTTATTTTCTCGCATCATGTCCTTCTCTTCTCTTGGTATTCCTATAAAATGCCTAACACATGTTAATAACCTTTTTTTTTCTTTATCTATTGAGTACAATCAATTGACTTTGTATCTTTATATTGCCTGTTTTATCTACTGAAATTTTTTTCTCTCCCCCTTTATTCTATAGTGGTTTTTGGTTTATGTTTTTTTGCTGGTTCTCACGTCTGACATAGTTGTTTTCTTCTGGACGCTCAAGTTTGCTGGGTCCAAGAAGTCTTTTTTTTCCTGGACAACTGAGGACGGGACAGCTTGGAACGGGACAGCTTACATCTCTAACAACAAGACACTCAACCTATCTTAAAAAGCTAAGTTTTATTTTATTGAAGAAAAAAAGAAAAATCTCTGATTTATCGTGAAATAAACAAATATAACGTTTTATTTGAGTTTAATTTCCTGAATCAAAAAAAAAGAAAGGACGGAAATATATCATAGTTTTTTTGTCAATTGTTTCCAATTACATCAAAAAATCAACCGACTGGCGTCCAAAATTTTTTTTATTTAATAATTTACGAGATAATTTACTACTGATATATTTCAAATTCTATTCATGGAACGAACCCATAATATAATTTGAGCTTAATCACATTAATTACTTTTTAATCAACAACTTCAAGTGTCAGTTTTTTTTTTAATTGTATCTAATTCGTTTCACCTGATGATGGCAGTTTGCCGAAACTAGTTACCAACCCCTTCATTTCATTTTTAATAAATTTTATGTGGTGGACCACATTTGGATTTGAATCTATTTTTGCCTATTTTCTGTATTTGTCCCTATTTGTGTGTTTTTTCCCTATTCTTCCTTAATTTCTGTATTTTGTTTAAATTCTTACCAATTTTTTCTGATTTTTTTCTATTTTTCATTATTTTTTTTTAGGTTTTCTAATGTTTCACAATATTTTTTTATTTTTCTCTATTTTTAATTATTTTGCCCATATTTTTCACTTTTATTTTATTTATTTTATTTTTCCCAACATTTTCCTATTTTTCATTATTTTTTACCATTTTACTTAGTTTTTAGTTCTTTTTCCCCGTTATTTTGCATTTTTCGTGTTTTCCCCTATTTTTTCTCATTCTTTCCTATTTTCACTATTTTGTCTTTATTTTTCACTATTTTTTTCATATTTTTTCCTGTTTTCCCTGGTTTTCAATATTTTTTCCAATTTTTACCCTACTTTTTTCTTTATTTGGATCCATTTTTCTTTATTTTTCTCTATTTTACTTTCTTTTTCCTTATTCTTCACTATTTTTCCCTATTTTTCCTACTTTTCATCATTTTTTTTATTGTTCCATTATAAAATTGCAATTATTTCGTAGTTGGCTTCGGCGTATTATTCAATAGTCATCCAGTCCATTAAATGTATGATTCTACAAACCATGCGAAAATAACCATAGTAATTAACGTAACTATTCACATTTTAAGTTAATAATCGTTAATAAATAACGAGTAGTTACTTTTTCAACATCTTTATTTTTCGTTACGTTACTTAGTTTCAATTAGAACCTTTAAAACCAAGAGAATGAAATGACAACCTCCCTTGTTGTTTGCCAATACAATAACATAACGACCCAAAGACAGTGTATGGAACTTACACGACCAATTACCTCACTGTAAAAATAAGTAAAGAGGTGCTAATTAATTATTTTCGATGGTTATTTTTTCCAACTTAACTTAATAATTAACTAATGCATTTAAAACTTTTTCAAATATTTTTGACCAAAAATGAAAAATAACTTTTAGGACTTAGCTACGAGCCAAACTATTTTTTAAATTACCATTAAAAGTCGTGACAAACAAGGTTAATTTTATTTGTTTATGACTCACACTATATATATTTCTAGAACGCACGATAGGAATCACTTACTCGAATACTAAGAAGTGTTTGTATTTGAACTTCAAGACCCGTAACAGTTCGATATAATCTTTTGAGTGGAATATTGTGTTATCTGAGAAGGATCGGGTGATATGACATTTCAGATCGGAAATACAAGACACAAGACTGGGACACAGTATCAGTGAATGTATGTATTTTACACCAGATTGAAATCTGTCAATAGAAATCCCAGCGTTATGGATAAATACCTATATAAATATTTGTTATTTGCATTCAAAGCGTTATGAAATATTGACGTATATACATAACTATAAAAAATGGAGAATTAAGAATAAATCCTGTTTCACTAATATAACTTATTTATCAAATATGCTATTGTTAATTATCTTAATCAACATCAGAAACCTTCTGTTGCATACTAATTTTAAGCTGGATTATTTCCAAGTAGCTAGAATAAGGTTACAAACATAAAAACAGGTTTTCCCTAATCTCTTTTATATAACTTTATGGGAATTTAAAGTTTTGTAGGCTTTAAACTTTAAAACTTCCATGATTATGAGTACCTTAGAATTACTGATGTTTAAATTGGATGCAACTTTCTTAATCGGGCATATTTTCAACTCATATTCGACTAAAGTGTTATTAAGAAGTTTTACTCGTGTTTTTATTACTTATATTTGATAAAAATTTACAATAAAGTACATGGAACAGTTTTGTATTATAATTAAAAATATTTTCACTGTTAATGTTGGTTATTTTAGATAAAACGTCGTTAAAATGACAAGTATAATATATTTTTCAATTTGGATTTTAATGGTTTATCAATATTTGAAATAAAAAACAGGTACGTTTAAAAAAAAAATAATACTTGATGATGGCCGGTAAGAGACAAAACGTCATATCGAAGATTTATTAATATATTTTTGTAGAAAATGTCAGGTACAATAAAACTTTCTGATATTTTTTTAAATAAAAATTATATGCGCAAAAAACCAAATATCGCATTTTTAGTTTTTCCTGTATAACTCCTGTAAATATCTATAAAATAATAATAAATTATAGTGAGAAACCGATGACTTTTTGTTCTGGACTCTTTATATAATTATCTCGATTTCCACACAAGATTTGTCGATAAATAATATTAATAGTATTGCAACATGGAGGCGTACGAGGTAAAGAAACCAAGAGGCCAAAAGTTAAGATTTTAAAAGTTCTCAAAATTTCTAAAAAACGTCAAAAATATTAAAATTAAAAATAACTTAATTATTTACTTTACAATATTCGTCTGTCACAGCGATAACTCGCCAATGCACTAGCTCGCCAATATACTATTTTCAGTCTGTCTGTCTGTCTATCCGTAGATAAGTTACTTGGGTACTGTTAGCTTGCTGGTTTTATTTAAAAAAAATTTAAACATGTAAAGATGAAATTTTACAAAACAAATTACAAAAACTAAAAAATTTTAAGAACCAGACCAAAGCTTTAAATATTTAAAAAAATTAAACATTTAGTAAATTTTAAAAAGTCAAAAAAATAAATCGGTCTAAAAGAAGTTCCAAGATCTTTTCAAAATTTTTAAACACTTTAAAAAATTTGAAAGAAAACGAAAAATTACGAAAATTCCAAAACAATTTTAAAAATTGTGAAATGTTTAACAACTTTAATAATTCCAGAAAAACTGAAAAAAATTGAAGAAGAAAAAAAAAATTTAAGAATCAGTTTAAGGGTTAATGGGCTATTAAAATATTTAAAAAAAATCTAAACATTTAAAAGTTTTTCAAAATACAAAAATTAAAAAAAAATAATCAAGAATTCCAAAAACATTTCAAATATTCCAAAATAATCTTTAAACGTTCTGAAAATTTAAAAAAAGTAACAAACCTCAAAAGCAGGGCCAAGGTTTCATATATAAATATTTAGAAAATTTTAAAGTTAACTAAAAAATTTTAAGAACCAGACCAAAGCTTTAAATTAGTAAATTTTAAAAATTCAAAAAATAAATCGGTCTAGAAAAAGATTCAAGAGTTTTTCAAAATTTTTAAACAATTATAGAATTTTAAAAAGAAAAAATTTGAAAGAAAACGAAAAATTTCGAAAATTCCAAAACAATTCAGATATTTCACAAAAACTTATTTTAAAAATTTTATACAAATATCAAAAATTTTAAACAACTCATCAAGGCGCTTTAAAGATTTTTTCAAAAATTTAAAAAAAAAATCCGAAAATACCAAAAAATTTAATTACAAAATTTAGAAAAGTTTAAAAACTTTAAAAATTTTGAAAATTTAGAAACGCTTGAAAATTAAAATAAAAGAT
Organism: Neocrepidodera transversa; assembly: GCA_963243735.1. Taxonomy (NCBI): domain Eukaryota; kingdom Metazoa; phylum Arthropoda; class Insecta; order Coleoptera; family Chrysomelidae; genus Neocrepidodera; species Neocrepidodera transversa. The sequence goes on from OY725339.1 coordinate 30,894,376, forward strand.
TAAAATTTCGAAAATAAAAAAAAAATCACGAATTTAAAAAAATCTTTAATAAGGCCTAACGGACGATTAAAAAATTAAATCATTTAAAAATTTCTGAAAATGCAAAAATTTTAAAAAAATTAAAAAATTTCAAAAACATTTCATATATTTAAACCAAATTTTAAACGTAATAAAAAAACATCAATAAGTACGGCCAAGGTTTAAAGACATTCTAAAAATTTAAAAATATTTTAGAAAATTTGAAAAAAAATATTTAAATTTATGTTAAAAAGAATTCAAATATTTTAGAACTTCTGAAAATTTGAAAAAAATTTGAAAAATGTCAAAACATTCAAAATTACTAAGTTTTAGAAATTGTGAAAATTTTAAGAACTTCAATAATTCCAGTAAAGCTAAAAAAATTTTAAAAATAAAAAAAAAGTTTAAGAATTAGTTTAAGGGCTAATGGGCTATTAAAATATTTAAAAAAAATCTAAAGATTTAAGTTTTTCAAAATTTAAATATTAAAAAAATAATCAAGTATTCCAAAAATATTCCATATATTTCCAAATAATCTTTAAACGTTCGGAAAATCAAAACAAACATAAAAACCTCAAAAACCGGGGTCAAGTTTTAAAAGACATCCTAAAATTTAAAAATATTAAGTATTTAAAAACTTTTAAAGTTAAGTTTACAAAATTCAAATATATCAGAACAACCTCTGAAAAAAAAAAAAATTCTGCGAAAAAATGTTGTGTATAAGTAGTTTTGCATTCATTTTTTTTACTAATACAGTGCAGTCCTGATTTTCCATCGGAATATTTAAAATTTCGATTTAGCAAATAATGCCCATTTACAGACATAGATATTTTTTCATCAGGTTATCCATGTCCCAAATGTGGTCAACCAATGAGTAAAGAAACACACAAAGCCAATACCACAGAAATATATTTGTTAAATTAGCTCAAGCGTGAAGTTGGCAACTAGTTTCGGCTTCTGCCATCATCAGGCCTACAATAGCGCTCGTTAACAAACAAGTAATAATAATAACTTTATTTCGAAGTGCTTCCACTTTGTTAAACAGGGTCGGTACGTTCTAAATTGGATCCCTGTATAAAAAATTCCTTCAGCCTAATTTTATTTCTGATACGGTTGCACTTTGAGTGCATAACTAAAAAGGTTAAAATATTGTTAAATTATAATAAAAGAACAATTAAATAATCGAACAGGTAAAAAAGAATTTAGAATAAACAAATATTTACAATTAAAAAAAATATCCAAATATTTCGATTTCCAGCACCAAACAAACCTAACTTTTGGCTTAAAGGGTAAAAATGGAATTTTCCGATAAAACTTCGAATTGCAGTCGCTTTTCTTCTTAGTACCTAATGTAAAAATTCATGTTTTTTGCTAAAATTATGAATTATAGTAGAGTATATTTTAGTTCAAAAACGAAAAACTGCGTTTTCCTGATAAAATGTCAAATTACACCTGAGTTTTTTTTAGCTCGGGATATAAAAACCCGATATAATGTCTAATTATTGTAACAAAGGTAACACAAGTCGTGTATACAAAAAGGTGAATACCTCATGTGTATTAATACCAATAGTGCTTTATTTCTATATAAATAAAATTATTATTACACCCCAAATATCTCTTGTTAGACCGAGCGCAAACACAGGCGATATGCCCTCTTGAACAAGCACGACTTATCAAGTTAACCCATATAATTTCCAGCGAGGCTTCATTTTTTAGTCAGAAAACTTGCCAAAACACTGGCAGCCCCGCTGGGAACCATCTTGTATCGCCAATGGAACTTAAAATATATATCTTACATATGGTTCCTAACTTAACAGATTCTTGTTCTTAGTTTGGACGAGTCAATTATAATTGCTACCCATAAAAATGGTCCCATTTACATAATATATGGGTGTTATCCATTCTCTTACATTATGATGACAAGAGATGAGTAGGAATTTTCCGATAAAATGTCCAAATCGAGTCTCTTTTAATATGAGACGTAAAAATGCATTTAAAAAAAATATATTGTAGTTGAGACTCTTTTAGTTCGATAGGTAAAAGGGCATTTTTCTGATAAAATATTGAAATGCACGCCAGACTTTACGTCTCGAAGGTTAAAAATGCATAAAATACACTCGAACTTTTATGGTTTAAAGGGTAAACGTGCATTTCTTTAAGAAAACTACAAATAGTCATTGTATTTTAGTTATGTTGTGAAGTTGCTGAATAGAAAAAACTAATTTAAAAAAATGCAACTATGTTTTGATTTTCACTATTTTTTCCTATTTTTTCCTGGTATGCCTATTTTTTCCTATATTTTTATATTTTGTTCCTATTTTTTCTTATTTTTTTCTATTTTTTCATATTCTTTCCTATTTTTCTGTTTTCCTGTTTCTTCTGTTTTTTCCTATGTTTTCCCATTTTTTCGTATTTTTTTCTATGTTTTTACTATTTTTTTCCCATTTTTTCCTATTTTTTCTATTTTTCATCTTATTCCATCTTTTTCTCATTTTTTCCTATTTCCCCATGTTTTCTTTTTTTTATTTTCTCCTATTTCTCTTTTTTTGCGATTTTCCTTTTTTTCCATGTTTTTCTTGTTTTCTAATATTTTTCCCATTTTTTCCTATTTTTTCTTGTCTCTTCCTATTTTTCCCTATTTCTATATTTAGTTTTTTTTCCTATTTCTTCATGTTTTTCTTGTTTTCCTATTTTAAAAAATTCGTAAAAAACAATTGAATGAATCAATTAGGTGGTTAACAGATAAAAGGTCATAGTAGCTAGATGAAGAAAATGTCAGTAAAACGACAGAAGTTTTAATAAAGCATAACTCAAAAAATAAATTTATTTTTAAATTAATAAAAATTACATTAATTTTTCCAGTTTTTAGAAAAAAATTGGAAAAAATATTTTTCCGAGATAAGAGGCTATGATTTCATATTTGTTCATACATATTGTTTCTAAACAAGTTTTCCAAATAACATTTTTCTATATTTTTTAAAATAAGGGTACTTTTATCTTGAGCAAAATTTATATTTTTTGACGCCCCTCGTATACGGATAAAAAAATGAATTATCTGATGATTGTATTTTAGCTTCTAGACCATGCTCAACTTTTTATAAAGAATAACCTTTTTTTATAAACCTAAGAATAAAAAAGTTTCCCCCGTATGGTTCCGACTTAATTGGTATAAAAATTTTATTTCGAAATTTGGATCGTCCTGTATGTAATATTCTGTGTGATTTAAATTTTTCGCTTTATCTTATTCACAATTTTTTACATTGGGCATCGCTTCGCAGTCGTAATTGCTCGTCTAGCAAATTGCCACTTTTATCCTAATACCATTTTCTAGAAAATGAATTTTATTTAAATTGGACGTAAGGATAAAAAAAGTAACTTATTATAAAGAAAAAGTACAAATCTGATTAAACCAGAAAGATAATTAAATAGGAATTTTCTCTTTAAAAATAAAGACTTTATATATTTTTATTTTACCCGAAATTGTAAATTTTACAGATTCAGTTTCACTAAAAATTCCCTTATAAATATTTCCTTCTTTTTTTAGTTCCTCTAAACTTATACGTTTTCTTATCCAATCAATTGTGTAAATAAAAGCTCTTCGATTTAAGCTTGTTCACCTGAGCTCTTTAAAGGGATATTCCCAAGGTTTATCCTCTTGATAAGGTCTCTACGATTTCAGTTACAAGAAAAAAACACCCTTAAAGACTAACATTAGATGGTCACGAAATCTCTTGTATTAAATTCCAGACCTTCTTGGCCATCTCGAAAGGTTGCTACGTGTTTTTTTCTGGAAAAAAGGAAACTTAATTTCGGTATTTAATTTTGTAACATAAGGTGATATCTGTTGTGGTAGAAAATAAGGGATTGAAAGTTTGTAATCAATATATGTGAAGATGGTCTAAATAAGAAAAATGTGGGGAAAATTGGAGCAAAAAAAATAAGGATACAAAACAAAAAAAGGAAGGGCAAGTGGGAAAAAATCAATAAAAAAAACAAAGAAATGGTAAATAATACAATAGTTGTAAATAAAATGAGGGAAGAAAATTAGTGCAGAAACCAAATGTGGGAAAAATGAGGAAAAAACAATTGTAAGAAAAAAAGAGTGATAAAAACACAAGTGGAAAAAAATGGGAAAAACAAAAAGGGTAAAAAACACTGGTAGAAAGTAATAGGGGGAAAATAGGTAAAAATCAGGGTGAAAAAAGGAAAGAGGAAAATAAATAGGGCAAAAAAACGTGCGAAAAAAAAAACGGTTAAAAAAAGTGTGGCACAAATTTATACTGCCATGTACTTACTTAAAAATTAAAAAAAATGAAAAATCATGTAAAAACAGAACTAGGAAAAACTGGAGCAAAAAACAAAAAAATGTGAGGAGAAAGAACGGAAAAAAACAAAAAAATGTTGAACAAAAACAAAAGGAAAATGTGAAAAATAGTGGGAGAAAATAGAAAAAAATTGGGACCAAACACAAAATGAAAGTAGGACAAAAACAAAAAAAAATGAAAGAAAAAACAAAATTAAAGTTGGGAAAAGTTGGGCAACAAAGAAAGGGTAAAAAACACAAATAAAAAAGGATTATACAAAAAAAGGGACAAAAAACAAAAAAAAAGGCAAAAAACAAACAAAAAAATGGAACGCAACACAAAAAATAGGACAAAAAGCAAAACAAACGTGGGGCAAAATACAAAAAAAAATGGAGCAAAAAACAAAACGCAAAAAAGGAAGGCCAAAATTCAAGTGTGGAGTAAAAACAAAATAATGGGGAAAAGTAAAGGGACAATAACAAAAAAAAGTGCGGCAAACACAAAAATAAGATGGGACAGAAGACAAAAAAAATCGGGCAAAAAATAAATATAAACTAAAAAAGTGTGAAACATAAAACAAAAAAAAAACGGAAAAAGTTTGACCAAACAAAAAAAGGTTCAAAAACACAAGTAGAAAAAAAAGAGAAAAACATGGTGCAAGGAAACATAATTGAAAAGAAAAGAAGAGAAAAATGGGGTAAAATACACTAGTTGTAAAAAAAGTTTAAACAAAAATTGAGTCTGAGAAAAAAGGGGCGTAAAATATGACGAATACAAGGGTAGTAAAATGTGAGAAAAAAAGTGGGGACAAAATAGGAGAAATATTTATAGTCTCCCTAAAGACGGAACAAATTAAAAAAAATAAAAAGGCCATGAAAAAAAAAATAAACAAAAAGACCATAAAACAAGTTGGGGAAGAGGAGCAACAGGAAAAAAGGGAGACAAAAACCAAAAATGTGAGACCAAACACAAGAGAAAATTAATGAGGAAAAAAACAAGTATAAGAAAAATAAAAACCGAGGACAAATTAATGGGACAAAAATTTTTAGTCTGGATAATGAGGCAACAAATTTATCATGCAAAATATATAGGCAAAAACAAAATAGTTTTTTATGCAACAAATGTGTAAAGTGATACTTTTTTCATGAATGTGAACTTTGTCGCGCGAGCTAAAGGCGAGTGCAACAAACATACGAGTGGAAAAATTCACTTTACACACTAGTTGTATACAATATTTTTCTCCTAACAAAAAATATGTAGGTATTAAGTACTTTACGCACTATTGGCATAAAATACTTTACCTGGCGCAATAGTACTTCATTTTACGCACTAGTGCGTAAAGTTGAACTTTACGCACGACAAAGTATGTGTAAAGTTAGTAATTTACACACAGTAGTAGAAAAAAATATTTTGGACAAAAAAAACAAAAAAAGTTGGATAAAAACAAAAATAAATTATGGCAAAAACAAAAAGAAAGAAGCAAAAGAAACAAAAAAATAAGGCAAAAAAATAAGAAAAAAGTGCGGGAAAGTTGGGAACAAAAATAAACGAAAGAAGGTGATAAAAAATTGGACAAAAAACAGTATAGTTGTAAAAAGGCTTCTAAAATTAGTAAAAATTCTACTTTATATTTCATAGGAATAAGTATCCATTTATAAATAAACAGGAATTAATGAGCTGTGGAAAAATAAAAAGAGTGTGCAAGCAGTGGGATAAAAAACAATAGTCATAAAAAAAAAGAAAAAATTTGGCAGAAACCAACAATGGTAATAATAGTGGGAAAATAGCGAAAAAATAATGGTTGTAGAAATGGAGGCAAAAGTGGAACAAAAAAAACTAGTGAGAAACATGAGTGGGAGAAAGGAGGGAAAATAATTATCTCGCTTTCAATTAACGTGACGAATTTTTTTTTATTTGAATTAAAAAAAATCCCATCTATTTTACTGCAGGTATTGAAATTCACACGCAGTTTATTAAATTAAAAAAATATTATCTTTTCTAAAAGGCAAAAACATTTATTTTTCTATTACCAATGAAAGCAAAACGCTTTAAAATGGCGACATTTAACGGGTTGGTTTTTCGTTTTTTTATTAGCTCTATCTTGTAGTGTTTTTGGGAAAAAAATGTTTCGTTTTCTTCTTGTAAAAACTGGCTCTCATTGTTATGGAAATCGTTATTATCGATTCATAATACATCCAAGCATATCTGGACATTTTAAGGTTCTCATAGTCCACCACAATTTCAAATTTGAGATTTCTCAATAAATCTGACTTCTTTGGTACTACCCACATGGGAGAATACTACGGTGATTGTCTTTGTCTGATGATTTCTTGTTCTACCATTAATGATATCTTTCTTGTGTTTGTTTTGGACAAATTCGATCCTAATTAAAACCAGTAACAACTTTTTATATAATTTATACTTTTGAGTTGTTATGTAAAAGTGAGTTTTGATCAGTTTCAAATAATAGTGTAATATACAGTATAATTATTTCTTTATTTATTTTTCATGTAATGTTATTTCATGATAAAATACAATTTAAAAAATAGCTAATTTTGCAATAAAAATTTATTTTCTATCTGAAACAAAATTTTTCAGATAATTATCAGCTTTTATTCCAAAACGAATCCAGTATGCATGCTTTAAAAACATTAATTTTTTAAAATTACTTTCTCGTTTTCCAGAACGTAAATGCATTCTAAGAAAACTTAAAAGTCTCTGTTCCAATACAATAAAAATTTTCATTTAGACCATTTCGCTTCAATTAAATTACTTTAGTCGTTTGGAGCGCTTAAAATTATATCGCGAATGTGCCGGTGAATTAAAGATCAATTTAGAAGTGTATAAAATCGATTACACTGCCGAGAGCAGTTTGATAATTAAACTTAAGGTTTCATTAAACTGCTTTTAAAATTTAATTTCTCTTTAAAAATTTAATTTCTACTTAAAAATTCAATTTCAACTAGTAGAGAAGTTTTGATTATATATATAACGGTCTGTTCCGAGGTAAATACAAGTAGAGATACGAGGGTATACACTTCTATTCTAGTCCAGACAACGAAGACCAAAAAATTTCAGATAGGGACATAATTCGTGTAGGAGCCAATTTTGGTACAGGTGTGGGGTGAGGTGTCCTGAATAACATACTAAAAGTCCTGATCGGTGGGGGGCCAGATAAAGTGGAGATGGGTCTATGTAGGTCTCTTTTTTACGCTTTTCTTGAAAACTCGAAAACCTTGCGAAAAAATACTGAAGTACTAAATTATTCTACGCAAAATTTCCTATAAAAATTTTTATATATTTCTTCACTAGAAAAAATACGGAAGAAGATATGGAGGGGGGAAAATTTGTTAATTTTGAAAAATCAAATATTTATGCTATACAATTATATAGAAGAGGTGGAAAAGGCTGGCGAGAAAATGTTTCTGCATATATTTCAAGCATTTCCAGGACAAAACCTTAATGGACACCGCTATGAAGCTTTTTTGAAAGCCTCTTCAAAGCCAAAGTTTGATATGGACGCTTTAACTCCCAGAAGAGGAGCTGCGAAACAGCACTAGCTCAAAGTATATCTACAGATAAATCATTACTATTCACATACAGCTGTCAGATACTGTTTTCTTATAAATAATATTTTGTTTTATGCACTCATGGTGGTTTCTCTATTTTTTACAGATACAACAGGGGCTCAACAACCCCATTTCACCTACCCAATGGGGTTGGATAAGGGGAGAAGACAATTACCTAACTCCATCAACAGCGAACGAACCTGTATGCTATATCAAAAATAAATCGATTTTTTAAGTATATAGTTTTTCCTTCATCCATATCTCCGTATCTATCAACCTTAGCGAAAACATATACTGAACCTTTTTTATCTATATTTTTATGTAGAATAATTTAGTACTCTTATATTTATTTTCTAATGGTCGTGGTTTTCGAGTTATTCATGAAACTAAAAAAAAAAAACTTCAGACACCCTCCACCACCTTAGCTCGCCTCCCAGTCATCAGAACTTTTAGTATGTTATTTGGGACATCTTCACCTACATTTGTGCCAAATTGGCTTCTACACGATTTTTCCCCATTTTTACTTCGTTGTCTGGATTATTCAGATTTCCAACGTTGATTTTTTTTAAACCTTCCTGATATTTTTAGAAATAATCCAAAAATTTTTGAATTCTTCTGATTTTTTAGATAATTTCAAAATTTTTCATCTTGTTTGTAAGTGTTTTTTGAGGGTTTTTAGATATTTTTAAAATTTCGCTTATTTTAAATTTTTTCAGAAATATTTTTAAATATTTGTTGTGTTTTTAAAATGTTTCTATAGATATATTAAAATATTTTCATATTTCCAAATATTTTTAGAAATGTTCTGATATTCTTAAACTTCTCTTGAAGTTTTAAAAGTTTTCAGTAAAAGTTTGGATTATTTGAAGATATTTTTCCATATCTATATAGAATTTTCCATGTTTTTAAAAACATATAGAATGTTTTTTAAACACTTCCAGATATTTTAAAAACCGTCCAATAATTTTTATCTTCCAGCGGTAAAATTTTCCAGATGTGCTTGGAATAGTTATAGTTATTTTCCAGATATTAATAAAACTTTCCAAATAGTTTTAGTATTCTTCCCGTGTTTATAAATATTTAGAAAGCTTCTTAGAAATGACAAAATAATTTTAGAATTCTTCTGGTATTTTTAATACTTTCCAGAATATTTAATTTGTTCAAGAAAATCTTTTCAAATATATTTAGAAATTTTCACATTTTTAAAAAGGTTCTGATATATTTGGGACGTTTTTTTAGATTTAAGAACCATCAATTAAGTTTTAGAAATCTACCATTATTTATCGAATGTTCCAGATATTTTTAGAATTTTCCATACTTTTAAAACATTTCAGAAATATATTTAGGATGTTTTTTGAGATATTTCTGGATATTTTTAGATCTTTTGAATAATTTTTAAAAATTTTCCAGTATTTTTGAATCTTTCCAGCTATATTCCAGAATGTTTGCCTTTTTCGGATATTTTTAGAACTATTAAAATATTTTTATAATTCTCTACATGTTTTTATAACTTCCTAGAAATGTTTGGATTGTTTGAAAAAGTTATTCCAGATGTTTGTAAAATTTCCATATTTTTATATTTTTTAGAATTCTCCCAGTATTATTAGAACTTTCCAGATATATTCCAGAATAATTGTTGATATCTTTTAGCCTTTTATAGGTAATGGTACAACTTTATAAATGTTTTTAGAATTCTCCTAGTGTTTGTCTAATTGTCTAAACCAAATATGTCTATAATTTTTTTTAGATACTTTCAGATATTCTCAGAACCGTTTAAATATTATTAGATTATTCCTGAAGTTATAAAACTTTCCAAAAATGTTTGGATTGTTTGAAAAAGTTTTTCCACATACTTTTAGAATTTTAAAAATTTTTATAACTTTTTAAAAAACATTTAGAACATTTATTCGAATTCTCGCAGTAATTTTAGAACTTTCCAGAAATATTCCAGAATATTTACAGATATTTTTTACGCTTGTTAGAACTTTCTAAAAATTTTTTGAATTCTCCGAGTATTTTTAGAATTTTCCAGAACTGTTCAGAATATTTGCAAACATGTTTTAGACTTTTCAATATACTTTTAATACTTTTAAAATTTTCCACATGTTTTTAGAACTTTCTAGAAATGTTTGAAAAAGTAATATCAGATGTTTATAGAATTTACCATGGTTTTAAAACTTTAAAAAAAAAATTTTTTTAGATATTTTCAGATATTTTTACTTAAATACTATTAGACTTCTCCTGAAGTTATAAAACTTTACAGAAATTTTTGGATTATTTGAAGAAGTTTTTATAGATATTTATTGAATTTTCCAAGTTTTCGTAACTTTAAAAAATATATAAAAAATTTTTAGAACCTTAGAACTGTTCAGATATATTCGAGAATGTTTGTAAATATTTTTTAGCCTCTTCAGGTATTGTTTGAACTTTATAAATATTTTTAAAATTCTCCCATTGTTTTGAACTCTCCAGAACTGTTCAGATTATTTGTTTGAAACTTTTCCATATATTTTTAAAACTTTTCAAATTTTTTTAAAATTCTCTACGTTTTAAAAACTTTTCAGAAATGTTTAGATTATTTGAAAAACTAATATCAGAATTGTCCAGTTTTGAAATTTTCCAAAAATATGTAAAATTACTATTAGGTTTTTCTGTTAAGATATTTTCTTCTATAAGAGTGACAGTAAGCATTGGCAAGTAGGCTACCATCTTTCAGGTAAAGGTCTTCGCAATAGAATTGTGTGCAGAAGAGTTGGCAAACCATCCTTTTCTCAACAAATGTATTTACCGTACCTAGCTCGAACCGACTGGACGCAAAGCTGGTATGGAACTGCACCGAATCCTTGAATCGAATTGCTACAAGTAACAGAGTAACCCTACTCTGGGTACCTGGACATGAAGGGGTGGAGGGCAACGAGAAGGTCGATACTCTTTCGAGAAAAGGTGCAGAATCCGAGTTCATTGGACCAGAACCATATATGGAAATGGGCCGAGAGGAAAACTCTCCAGCACTGGAAAGATATTCCTGGGTTAGCTCACTCCAAGGTGTTCAAACCCTCATGTACCACCCTATTTCAGATCCTAGAATGGAGTAGAAGCAATTTACGGATCCTAATTGGACTGCTTACAGGGCACTGTCGTCTGCTTTACCATCTGAAGAAGCAAGGTCTGAGTCAAACATCGGACTGCCGTTCTGCAGTGTGGAAGAAAACAGCGAAGCATATTCTATGCTTCTGTCCTGTCCTTGAAATGAATAGGGTTCATACGTTTGGTTTCGTACAGCTGGAGCCTACCGACTTCAAGCAAGCTTCACCTAAATCGACCTTAGAATTCCTAAGGTGTGGCCGCGGTGGAGGGGCGAGCTAATACTCCTCTCATATTGAACTTAACCTAATCAAGCATTGAGAGTGACTAAATTGCTAAAACTCAAAATCACCTTTATACATACATTGCTTAGTAAAACACCTCCTGGAACTCACTCTTTGGCGATGATAATCCTTAAATTCGGCAATCACTATATATTATAAGTGTTTATGGTGCCACCATTGAGTTGATATTAATTTTTCGATTCCTTATAACCGCAGACATAAATGTTTCTATTTTTTTATTTTTTTCACTTACTATTGAATTGAAAATTAAAGGAAGGGTGTTAGATTTGTTTGTTTGTATCTTTGTTCTTTGGCCCTTAATTTCGTTTTGTTCTCTGGCCCAAATTGATAGTTTTAGTCAAAAATGAGAATTATCTCGAAGGGTGGGCAAACTGAAACCCACCTTTATTATTATGTTTTATTGTTCTATGTTCAACTAATAGGTAATTGGGTACTTGGACTCATTTATTGCCTTTGAATTGAGTTTTTTACTGAATAAGAGGATTATTGGCATAACTATATGAGGCCGTTATTAAACAATTACTTTACTTTATCTTACATAATGCATACTATGTTAGTGTAGTATTATACATTTTTATTGATGTTAAATATTTAATCAAAATTTACTCCCAAAGCCACCGACGCGTAAATTTATTTACACCACAAATAAGAGTTGGTGGAAATTTATCTGCTCTCTCAATATCCAATACCTACAATTAGTGTGATTGTTTTGTTCATTAGATAAATCTACCTGTAGGTAGAGAGGATCATTTAATTGGAAGGCTTCCCTTTGATCAGTTCGAGCAAACTTTGATGTTAATTTCATCTTTTAAATAATTCTATTTCTGGTTAATTTAATTCTAATCAAAGGTATTTTGGACAAAGAGGGAGATTAAATATATTTTATTTACTCACCAACATTTCAGAGGAACATTTTAAGCTCCAAGTTCAAAGAAGCGGATTTAGAAGACGTTAATAAATCAACATACACTTTATTTTATTTAAGTAACTAAAGTTTATAAATAAAGTTACTAAAAATTATTAATATGCAGAATATACAGAGTGTTATAAGGTGAAATTTAAATCGCAAATACTAAAAGATAATAATTAAATATAACATAAATAGAAACAGAATTTAAAGTAAATAAACGAGCCAACAGAAAATAAAAGAAAATTTGTAGTTTAAACATTATAAACCGAATCAGGCCAAACAAAAAAAAAATTGGCAATAAAATCCAGAATAAAAAACAATTAGCAAGAGAAACCTTCAAAATCTCATATGCTGAAGTCAGAGATAATCAAAGAAAACCCAGAATGTACCAAAGTAACCTAAAGCAGGCAGGAAATCGACAAAGTCAGAGAGCAAGTAACGATTGTTTCAGATTTGTTTTTGCAAAAAACATATTTGTAACAAAGTTACTTGTTTCCGCAATAATAAAATATATAAATTAAATAGCGCGCGGCACTGGAGTAGAATAAACTTAAAATTATGAGAGAAGCTTCGAATAAAAGGCCAGTCGTACCAGTTGATCCTTCGCCAGACAGATGGAGACAATCTCGTCTGTCCTTCTTAGACGCCGAAGTTCATATCGAGTAGGGAAATTCAATCCGTTGTCGGTAGCTGCAGTGGCAGCCAGAAGTACGAGTTGCTGTAGCCGTGCCAATTGTAATAGCAGTGGCCGTGCGATCTTTAGGGAGAGGTCAAGCTGAAGCCAAGTACGATGATAACGGGAGTCCAGAACCGTCATCGACCGCCACGCCAGCCCCGAATTCGTGCCTGTACTATCCAAGAAAAGAATTGTTGCACACCTTTTTCTTCGCCGGATTTTGCTAATACCCAGGTACTCAAAACCCGGTAGGCCAAGTAAAGAACGCCCTTCTGGTCGCCAGTTATTTTGGTCGTTACCATGACGACCCCTGGAGTATTTTCTTTCTCCACTGAAGCTGCCGCCTGAGGCAATCCTAAACCTGGACCAAGGCGCCAAAGTGAGCCGTATCGGCCGAAGTGCGTTACATATTGAATCAATAATGATAAGATTGCCCTAGTGACTAAAATACAAAAGTTGCAGAATAACAGCGCAGAAGTTATACAAGAAATTGTCCAGATATTGTCGTACAAGAGCACATCGTAACAACAATTTCACTAGAATCGTTTCTCTGCAGTAAGACCAATAAAACCAAGCACATATTATCTCTTTAAAAAAAGTTATTTGAAACGAATGGATTGCAAGTCGAACAAAGCAACTAGGATCCAACACTCTGATTGTCGGAAAAGCACTTTCACTGTCTACGTCATTAACAAGAGTAGTGGTGGGAAACGACATAGACTTTCTAGTCATTTTAGTTGCACGGACACCAGCTATTGAAAATATTTATTTATTAAAGCCAGAAAGGGTAAAACTTGAAAAACAGATTTTTTCAATTTAACAAATACAGGAAAAGAATAATGTGAAAGCATCTACTTTATTAGCCCACGCATTTAATGGATGCGGCATAACATCCGCAATTTTCCAAAAAGGGAAGATTAAAGTTCTCAATTTATTGTTCCTGTTTTTACATCTGTACAATTCGGAAAATCCATCAACAGATAATTTGAGCGTCGTACGATTTCTGCAGTACAGACAATCGGCATCGAAAAAACTTCACGTTTGGCTGCACTGCTACCAAGATCAGACACAGCTGGTCAACACTCCTTGCGTACGTACCATAAGGAGCAATTGTGGTTAACAAACATCTTATCGAAAGAGTGGGGATGGTAAGAGATAAATGGTATCCTACAGCCGATACCAATGACGGATCCTCCTGCGCTGATAGATGTTACCAAACTTGTGACCTGCAGTTGTAAAACAAATTGCGCATCTATGTGCGGATGCAAGAGAGCAGGTCTCAAGTGTTCCGAACCTTGGCAGCTGTGTTGATAAAGGCTGCATAAATTTGTATGTTACCTCATACGAAAGTGACGACAATTCGGAAGAAGAAGATGAGGAAATACAACAAGAAACCGAATGTTAATATAATAATGATAATATTTCAATATAGAATTTAAAACATATTTTTTAACCGCTAATTGTTAAATAATATTTTTAAGAATTTTTGTTGTTTTTTATAAAAAAATTTGATGCTGTTAGTTTAAGTTTTTCATACGCGAATTTAATCTGTAAGTAATTTTTGTACAATCGTAAAAAAAATTAAAAAAAAAGGAAATTGTCTACTTTAATTTGAGCCATTTTCCGACCCAACCTGCTATTTTCGAGTCACCGACGAAAAAAACATGACGCGCACGAGATTTTCTCATTTTTCAAAAAATAGCCCTTGCTTTAAAAAATCTAGCTCGACTACAAGTGCTTGTAAAAAATTTTGTAACGCCCTTTTTTGCGTACAATTAAATTCTCTACAACTTTCGCGTCTTCACTTTTTGACTTATTGACGAAAAACCTATTTTTTCTACAACCACTATGCAAAACACGCTTTTCTACACAAATTTGTATACGCAAAGCAGGCCTTTTCTTAATTTCTTTGATATCAATGGGAAAAGTAATAATTTAGCGTGCGAATGGTACGCGCTATGGCACTTTTCCCCACGGAAATGTCAAACACAGACAGCTATGACCTGTCAACTTTTTTTGACAGTTTAATGTTATAGTGAATTTCTGGGTGTTCAAATTTGAAATTGAAACTAGAAGTAAGTAAACTTTCTATTTGATTATTTATTTTAATTTATAAATTATAAACAAATTAATTTTTCTGTATTCAATATTCATTTTTTAATTATATCTTTTCAAAGTTTAAGTAAAATACCTATATAAGTTACTGTTTTTCTTTTATTAATAAATGTGGTTGTAGAAAAAATATTGTGTACAACTTGTACGCAAAGCACTTTTTGCACTTGTTGTACAAACTACTATCTTTGCACTGTAATTTTCGTAGCGTACACGATACAGGGACGCACTTTTGCACTTTAATTATGACCCAAAAATACACCACTCTAGCAACGGGCAGCCCATCTGGAAATATGTCCTTTCTTAAATGAAGTATTGGATTATTTGACTGGGCTATAACCTAACTACAGCGATAGCAAACCGAACCGCGACCACCTTCGCCTCAAGACAACCATGCTGAGGCGGTACCAAGCGAGCCTCTCTGAATAAATATGATTAAGAATCGATATAAGTTTGGAATAATTATACTAGCTGTCAGTAGATAGAACGTTCTTTAACTTTAACGGTTCTATAACTAATGACAATGACGTTTAGATTGTGACAATTGTATAAGAAATCAACTTGTAAAGTTTTATTCTAAACGTCATTACCTTTACTTATTGAGTCTTTAAAGTTAAAGGACGTTCTATCTACTGACAGTATTATGTGTTATATATGTTTAAATCTAACTGTATCAGTTCGAAGGACCAACCTTAATACAGAGTATCAATGATTTAGTATATTAACACAAATAAATAATTTAAGTGAACTGTAAGGGCTATTTACTCACCCATTTATTAGGAAACCAAAATTATTAATATTACATTTTTATTATTATTATTATAGAGCAACTGGTCTCACTTATACAAAAACATTCTTACAATTTATGTATATTTAGAAACCTCAGAAAATAAAGTAATAATTATGAGATTGTATTAGATGCTAAATACTTTTGAAGCTATTTCCCTATTGCTAGTGTTAAAAGATTTATAAGTGGGGAGTTGTAACGGTTTTCTTCTTTCTAGTATGAAAATCGCCCTGACCGGTGATCAGATGTATTTCTACGTTTGTCGCTCTTACTACTATTATATCACTTAGAGCGATAATTATTTTGTACAAACTATATTTTTGCACACTGAATTAAAGGTAATGACGCACGAAAAGAATAACATAATCTATTTTCAGATTATGGAATGGTTAAGTATACATTACTGGCCAAAAATATAAATTAAAATGAATCTTATTAAATATAAAGAAAATATAAGTTTGTTTTGTGAATTCTATATAATATTCCAGTGAAATTTATCCACTCTCAAACGTAATCCAGCATTACCAACCGCTATAGTAAACGATTGAAACGACAGAAACCAGGAGAATCAGTGGAAAACCCTCTAGGAATACAACATATAACAACAAAAAAAACAAAGTTTGTTTCGACTAAAACTACATTTGTTTTCTTGAAAAATATATTTAACTAATAATAATAAAAGTGCTGACACAAAAACTCACAATTCTCTTTAGCTCCGTTGCCACAAAATTTTTTGGATTATCTGTCGAAATTTGAGATCCACGCACTTATTTTTATGGATAGGTGCACACTTTATTTTTAAATGTGGAGAAGGATCAGAATTCTTTTGGTATTGGCGACAACTTAATCAAATTAAATACCAGGATGCATTAGTTTGTTCACATTAAACTTTATTACTGCTACTAACCAAAAAAAGTCAGTGTCTTTGTTAAATCCAACTCATCTCCTGTTTTCTCTTATCTAATTCTATTAATATTCGTTGTAAAATAAAGTTAGTAGCAGTGTACATTAACCTCAGAGTAACTTCAATAGCTAATCAACTTTAAGTGTGACTACATTATTTTTCCTTATCTACCTTAAGGAACAAACAGAAAAGAGCAACAATGAATAAATTTTTAAAAAAATGGATGATGTTCGTTGGATACAAGATACAAGTTAAGTCGCAGAAAACTAATTGTGAATTTTACAAGTTTTATACTATCTAAAAGCTCGTTACATAATAGTGGTAAAAAAACACAAACACAGAACCAATTTATGTAGAGGAGAAAATGTTGCTTTGAGATATGAAAAAGCAGAAGTGTATAAGATGTAGCTAAATGGTTCATGAAAAATTTATCGCATAAAGCTCATCGTAAGAATATTAATCACAGGGACTATTCAATGCAGGTCAAATACATCAACGGTAATAATACAAGATCTCTTTTTTATCGGATAAATTTATCTTTGTAACGAAAAATTTTGCCAATCAGTAATTTCTCGATAAAAAATGACACAGAAAAATCGCGAGACCGAAGTTACATCACTAGAGGGTGCGCAAAATATGTGCAAGTAGATTTTACGTAGTTTTTTCAAATTTTGAAGACAAACAATACACTTTAGCGCAAAACTTTCTAGTGCAAATTTGTAGAGCACCAAATTTTCTTTAACTTTTATATTTAATTTTTTTTGAATTCCCTATAGTTTTACCGCTAGAGGCCGAAATATATACACATTTAGGCTTTTTTAATTTTGAAGACAAACAATGCACTTTAGTGCAAAATGATCTAGTGCAATATTGTAAAGCATAAAATTCCCTACAACTATGTAACGTTTTTTGTGCCACCCTGTATTTTTATTATTCCTTTGCTCGGTCTATCTAATTTCAGTTCGCTTCATATCCCTTTTCTAGATCTCCCTCTCTTTTAGGTATTACTATAAAATGTCTTTACCATGTTAATGATTCTCTCTCTTTGCCTTTTCAGTCAAAACAATTGACTTATATATCATCTGTGTTGCAAATTGAAAATTTTCTTCCTTACCCTCGTTATATATGGTAAGTTTTTATTATATTATATTATATTTTCACTAAAATTTCCTGCTATCATTATTAATTATTTCGACGCTTTAACTTTTATTTACTGTTATTTTTAGTTCTTTTTAATGCCGGTATATATATTTGTTTTGCTATATTTACTCAAAAGTTCATATCTTATCCTTTATAAGAATATAAATTATCTGAGAATCTATTTTTAATTTATTTTTAGTTTGTCTTAAAATTTAATTCACTTTGATTATTTTTATATTTCATATTTTGATCTAAAAACTCATGTTTTTAATATTACCATTATTTTATATTCTTTTTCAAAAACAGAGACCAGGAAATCTGGCAATTTATAAGATTTTTATCCTATATTTACTTTATGTGAACTTTTAGGGTCTTTCTTTGGACTAAACATTTTTGGAGCAAGTTTTTATGTTTGGACCAAACTTTTTGGAGCAAATTTTTCTTTGGACCAAACTTTTTAGAGCAAGTTTTTCTTCTCTGGACCAAACTTTTTGGAGCAAGTTTTTTTCTCTTTGGATTTCGGAGCAAGGTTACTTTGCGACTACAAGCTTTTTGGAGCAAGTTAACGTGTCTACTGATCCTTGGAACTTGAAAAAAGAAAACCTTCAAGAGCCAAAATAAGTTAAATTTCTAAGACAAAAGAAAAGTCTCTAAAGTTTTTTTTTGTTCCCCTATTAAAATAAAACAAATATAACGTTTAATTTGAGTATAATTTCCTTAAACGAACAAAAAGAAAGAAAGGACGGATTTTGAAATATATCATAGTTCTTCCATATTCTCGTCTGGTTCTAGAACAGAGTGCAGAAAAGATCTGGAACACAAAAAAGTAGGAAAAGAGACTGGCGGGAACAACAATAATATGATTCACAGAAAAGTTCACTGGAATTGGACGTAGAAATCAAAGAAGCTGTTGGATGCTGTCGTTAGACTAAAAGAAGCTGTTGGATGCTGTATTCTGTACATGTCTGTCCGACTTACAACAGCCACTATCATACTTCTACAGCATCCAACAGCTTCTTTTAGTCTAACGAGACTATGTCCCCTCTCGTTTTCGAGGATGCTGAACACGATGGCGGTGGTTTAATTTTTTTCCATGGTAACCTTACCCAGAACCGGACAAAAACCACCGCCAAAGGGATAAAATTCAGATACGCCGTCTTATACCGACTAAACCGGCGTCACCCGCAGTTTTCGAGGATGCTGAACACGATGGTGATGCTGGATCTTCTTCCCGAAGCAAACTAATTCCTCAACTGGCCAAAAACTACCACTTTGGTACATAGATAAGAGAAAAGTAATCATATGTTCACACATCATTAAATATACACCGGATAATGATTTCAGGTTTCTTGATTATCTGTTCAACTGTAGATTGGCTCTGGCTGTTTTTTCGAATTGTAATAGTGATAGGAATTAGATAGATTTACTTTTATATGTGTATGTATATTTTATAAAATGTAATATTACAGAAATTTGCAAAATTTAGGGTCTTTGACTAAATAATTAATAACTTTCGGGTTTTTTTTTAATCTTATCTTATATTTTGTACTGTTAATTTATTTTTTTCTTCCGTTCTCTTCAACGGCTCTTTATTACATTGAATAAAATATTACAACCCTGACAGATCCTATATAGTAGTTAATTGATGTAGTTTATTATTATATTTAGTTTAATTGAATATAAAAAAATATTATTATTATTATTTGGGAAATTTTATTTCCCTAGAAAACTCATATTCACGGTTAACTTATCATCTTAGTATTAATCCTTTGCAGAGGCGATTCCAAAATTGTCTTTATTATCGATTCCGTGCTTAACGAGCTCGAAATGATCGGCTTTCTGCCGCTAGAAAGAATTTATTCTAAATCACTGAATATAATTGATGAGACAGGTCACTATGAATAAAACTCAATAACGCTCTGAAACTTTTTCAATTTAAAATTCGAATTAATGCTTAAAATTAATTGCGGCATTGTAATTTTTTTTCTACCAGGAAACGAAAATATTGGGTCCAATATATTATTTTAATTTTGTGAATCATTCACCGAAAGCAACAAATGTTAAAATGAGGTCACTAATTAATACTAAATATCAAGAAACATATTTTTTTTTCACCTGCTTAATTTTTGTATAGCAAATCGATGTCCGATATCAACGACTTTTTACCTCGGGGCGTTAGCGTAAAACGGGGTTATCAATTTACTGCAAAATAGGGTTCCTCGTTGGTATTTAAAATCTGACCATACGGTTAGATAAAGCACCCAAAAGAACTATAAGTTAATGTAATCATTTCAGCATAGATAACGTAGTAAAGGTGCCACGCCCACTTTTGTATACTTAATTCTACTCACAATATCTCGATCACTACTAATCTGATCTAAGTGTTTGATAGCCCATTTGAAAGGTTTCGATAAATGAAGAAAATTTTATTTTGTAAAAATTTAAAATTCTGGAAAATTTCAAAAAATTATTTTAGTTTTCAATTCAGTACGAAACAGAGTTCCTAATTGGTATTTCAAATTTGACTGGATAGTTATCTAAAGCAATCAAATAAGTATAAGTTTAAGTCATCAGTTCCATAGATCCTATAGTAAATACGCCACGCCCACTTTTGTGAATTTACTCCCGCCCGCAATATATCGAAAACTACATATTTGATCGGGTGGTTTCCTAGGGAGCCTACGGAGACTATGTCTCCCCCCCGTTTTCGAGAATAGTGGGGACGATGACGGTAGTTAAAACCTTTCCGAGTTTACCCCATCCCCAAAAAAGCCAAAAACCACCCCAAAAGGGGTTAACGCGAATACGCCATCTTATACCGACAAATCCTGGGTCACCCCCCAAGAGAGGAGAAAAAAATAGTGGAAAAATAGTTGGAGGGAACCAATAAAAAAATAAGATGAACGGATTTTTCAAGATTCATTGATTTAGTTGCTCAGAAGTGGATAACTTTTTTATTAACTCTTTCTTCCCCTACTTTTTACTCTTCCTCCATCACTCTCAAATCCTGTTATTGGAATCTTCTAAGTTGTTGGGGAATTTGTTAGGATGACTGTTGGTAAATTCAGTGAGACTGAGAAAAGCTTGAAAAGTGTAAATATTCCAGAGCCCAAAAAGGCAAAAAACCGTCACCGAAAGGGGTAAAACGCGGATACGCCGTCTTATACCGACAAAACCCGCGTCACCTCCGTTTTCGAGGATACTAAGTACGATGGCTATGGTTTAAACTCTTCCAGACTTAACACCCCCACGCCCCAAACCGCCAAAAACGACCCCCAAAAAGGTAAAGCGGATATGCCGTGTCATACCGACAAAACCAGCGTCACCCCCACTCTCGAGGATGCTGAACACGATGGCGGTAGTTTAAACTATTCTAGACTTGAGCCCAATGTAGTTTAATTTTCGTAAAAAAATTAAATTAAACAGGAACTGCTTTTTTTTAAACGATGTCGGCAAGTATACTGTTTTGTCGATCTAGTTGGACAAAACAGGATATGAATATTAAAAGACTAAAAATTAACAAAAAATTATAAAAAATTAAAATTTTTACTCAAACCCGGAAACAAACTTATTTTATGAAATATAAATTTAAAAACAAATAAAAAAACACGTTTACGCACAAAACTCGCAGGTGCATTCCTCACACTCATCACTCTCGATGCCTGCACAAGCTATGTGGGCCCAATCATTACTATACTGGCATCTTATACGGTTGTGGACAATATATGCAGGTTACGTATTCGCATTCCTTCTTCAGAACTACTTCCTTCAACTGAATTCTTAATTTTTTTCACTGTCTGCTTGACCCTTAGTGTGTTAATTTTTTTGCCTTTTTTCATCCTATCGACGTTCATATTCAGTTTGGGTCCTCGAGTTTCATCTTATAAGGTGTTGATGTAAGGTCGCTGTTTTCCCCTCCTTTTGTCATTAGGATTGCACTTTCTTTCGCCATGGGGAACTGGAATAATAGCTTGGGGAGTAACAGAAAATATTTCTTGTCGTGAGCAAGAAGGAGTTACATTTTTATAAAACTGTTCAGTAGAAATGGAAGTAGAAAATTGGTTTATCTCCTGTAAGGATGTTATCAACATAGGGTCCGTTGATAGTCTCAGCTGGTTTAAACATCCAGTCTGGATACACGTCACTATTTAATAAAATAATGTCCGTTATTCCAAAACCATTAACAGTTGTTTCGACACAAGCAGTTCTCATATGCTCAGCACCAAAAAGTTTACCGATCTGTAAGATTGTAGCACATCGACCTGGATGCTGCAGTAATCATTTTTCAACTTCTCTATTATAATACGTACTTAGCGGTGACATAAAGCTGACATCCAAAGGCTGTAGGCGGTGTGTTGTATGTGAAGGAAAATACGTCACTACACACCATATTGCTTCTAGCCATTTCAATTCTTCCTAAACTCTTTTTATGAATCGAATGTATCTTTAATATTAAAAGCACAGGATGCTCCTGGGTGGGATTTGAAAACTCAATAAACTTTTCAAGCCAGGACGTAAATGTATTAGATTGCATCCACCCAGATGAATGGTAGTCAGCTGAGCTCCCAGGTGGAGCCTCATCTAAGAGTTTCGGCTCTAGCCCTAGGAAAAACAAACGTTGGTGGCATAAATACTCCTGTAGTACTCATGCATATTTCTACGGTAACTGAAATGCCGCATTCTGCAGACGACAAGCAGCCTTCTTGACGTTTTCCACTCAACAATAGAACCTTAAAGCATTTCTTAGGCACCGTCATAAGGAATTGTAAAGAACTTATTTTTTGTATTTCTAGGATTTCGGATAAGAGTAAGAAAGAAAAATTTATTAACAGAAGGTTCTGGACTCCTAAGTTTTAGATTTTGATGCTGTTTTAAAAAACCATAAAGACAAGCCTTACCGGCTTTCTTTTTCTGATTACTAAATTTATTAGACAATCCATTGCGATGAGTAAGCTCAATGACAAACTTCGAAGGTGTAAAGCCAAAAAGTCGCGCTTCCATGGCCAAAATATGTTGCACTAATTCATCTTCCTGTGCTGGTGTAAAAAAATCTCTAGTCCTTCTCCACCCGAATTTTATAAAGAAAGTTTACCACTTTTCACTTTTTTCACTCTGGCTTCTAAAGTTGCACGAGGAACTTCATATTCTTTGAGGACATTTAAGTATCCCATACTTCTTTCTAAGACTCCATACTCTCTTCCGACCAAGACTATTTGTTACCTTTATTTTTATCCTGTTTTATCCAACTAGTTTTTTTAATGTAAACAATATACATCAAACATAAAATACAACAATAAAGTCTACAAACAACTCACCGTTTATCTAAAGTTTGTTCAACTATCCTCTGCCGGTACATTGTCCAACTTGATCTCTCAATCATGAAATAGATAAGACGGAATTATGACGTAATTAACGTATTTCTTAACTAATGTCGACGTAAATGTTATGTGTTAATTTTGAAAGTTCGGGTATGCAAAATGTGTTTATTGATTTGATTTTATTAAATTTTATTGCGTGTTCCTGATTATTGGTGCAATTTGGCGCTGCGGATGCATGACTTGTGTAGATTGATCTGAACGAATAACAAATGGTGTTATTTGTATATCAAATGCTGCTTTCATTTGGCAGTACAAGAACAATATAAGACTTAACAAAAATGGTGCAATAAAAGCGCCTGAAATATAAAACCTAGTAACTCTAGTGAAAAAACAAATAATATTAACATACCTTCAAGATTATACAGACAATACTGATTTATTTTGTATTCATCATTAACAAAAGAAGACGCTTTGCCGACAGACTAAAGACAAAGAAAAAGGTTGATGCAATTTATTAACTCGTCAGTCTTGACAAGTGACATTTCTATGGCCTAAAACGTTTTGGCACTTGGCCGGTTCCTACCTAAAATAATTACATCTTAACACTGATGCTCTAGACATATCTATCTATTAGAACCGTTCAAAATTAGTTACTAGTGGAATAGAAATAGATAAAGACTATAAAACCAAAGCTTATGCTGGACATGTTTCTGCTCGAGGATCTTCCATTTTTATGATACATCAACATGTAATAATAACACGAGTGTTTGCGATGTATTCTGCAGGTAGGTCAATATTCAGTTTTTATTTTTCAATTTTTAAGCTTCAGCTTATTCATTTTGTTTCAACAGGCGAACACGTCATAATAAGGTCCCTTCACAAAAAATTTAATAATGGAGTTATGACAATTGCCAGTTAGGCAAACAAGAATAACATTTTTCCGGGAGTATATAAAAATCAAAATGACCATCTTTCTGTAAAACCAGTCGTCTTAGATGAAACCTGGATTTTCAGTAAAGGAGCAAAGCTGGCAAGATGACTCTTTAAAAACTACGATAAAAAAACTGAAGAAGGTGTTAGTTATATTTTCCTACATGCAGGTTCCTAAAATGGAAAATGCTAGTCTTGTTTTCAAGTCGGTTATTAAATCGGGCGATTATCATGGTTCAATGAATTGCACAAATTTTGAAAAATGGTTTACTAAACGGTTATTACCAAACTTGCCTGAGCCTTCATAGATAATCATGGACAATGCATCGTATCATTGCGGTCTTATCGAGAAAATACCAAATCAAAGTTGGATGAAGCAATCACTGGGTGGAAACTTGCTATGATAGATCAACTGTAGGGTCTAATAAAAAGGTACTTACCAGAAAAAATATATAGGTGGGATATTTTGGGAGAATGTTTTTAAAATATTTCATATATTTGCATATATTCATATTTTATTCAGAATGGATGAACTAGCCCTACAACATGGTCATTGAGTTTTACGTCCTCCATCCTAACCCTGAAAGTATAATACCATAGTGTCAGTCAGAGTGCCAAAGATTGTATGATTCCAAAATGATTTAGGTTACAGCCAGTGCTGTATTAAATATATGGAATGAAGCCCTTGCTCAAGCAAAATTTGATTTTATTAGTGTTTATTAAAAAACCGTTTGCTGATCTAAATTAAACCAGTCGAAAATTAATAAGATACCCTGTATGTATTTCAAATATGATAAAACCTCTGACTAGATTTAGATTGAGTGAAGTTTTGGCTAGAATTTTAAAATGGGGACGTGTGGTGCGGTAGCTACAGCAAATTCATTTGTAGTATATGAAAATAAACTTAAAATTATTCACAAAAAATAGTATTGGCTAATATTGAAACACTATGATTACTAAAAAATAAATTTTCAAAATTTTCAAATAACGTCAGCTACATTAATTAGTTAAAGTAATGTAGATGGCATGACAAGGTATAATTTACAGTTATCTGTCGAGTATTACTGAACCAAATATCCTTAGCGACTTGGACTATTTGAAAAAAAAGAAGAAAAAAGCAAAACACATAGGGGACACATAAACATTAAAATAATAGGTTATGTTACACTGAAAAATGAAAAATAAAACGCTGTGACTAGCAGTACATCGGATGTAGGCATTTATTTTATATATCGGCTGTAAGGTCCGTTTTAAGGTTTACAAAGTATGGAAGTATGTTTGCGCATCTGCTTGATAAGTTTGATAATATTTCTGTCACTTTGTTTTTTTCGTAATGCGTATATTATATGGTTTCGGTGTATAAGGGCCGCAATTTGATTCCCAGTACTTTTTTATATTTTGATAATTTTTTTAGCTTCCTAAAAACCACATAAACAAAGTCATTGGTAACCGGTTTGATTTGTACAGTTACTCTATTTATGGGTAACTTAAATATCATTTAATTATAGTAATACACTGAACAGTAGTAGTAGGTGTGTTTGCTATTTGTATTGAGGTAAAAAATATGATAATAATTATTTATAGTTCAGTATTTCCAGTGGTGGGTGTATTAGGGCCGGAACATGCTTTATGCCCCCTCCAAGCGACTCCCTCTCTTTCTGTTACTCCCTGTCTCTTTCCACAATATAATTTTTGTCTCATTTAATTTTTTTTATATTATTTATAATTATTTTATAGATAGAGAAAGTTTTTTTATATTTTCTCGTTTTTTGTCATTTTTCTAATTTTTTGTTTTTATTTTGTTTATTTTTGGTTTTTATTTTCAAATTTTTCTAATGTTTCCTCATATTTTCCTATTGATCTGTTTGTTTTGTGATTATTTGCGATTTTTCAGCCATTTTCTTCGAATTTTGTTGCGATTTTTTAATTCATTCGATTTTTAATTTTCTTTTTCGTTACAATTTTTTCTGATTTTTTCGTTGTTCTTTGTGTTTTTTTGTCGTTGTTTGAGTTTTTTTACATCGTTTTTTTTGCGATTTTTAGAGCGCTTGAACTTTCCGTTTTTTCCGTATTTTACAATTTTATTTTTCATTTCTTCTAATATTTTTGTTTAATTTTTTTGTTTTTCTTATTACTTCGATTTTTTTCAGATTTTTTGGGTGAACATTTTTTCTCGTCTTTTTCACATTTTTCTGTTTTTTTTCCCGTTTTCTTTTTTCGATTTTCTCTCATCTTTCCTCATTTTTTCATCATTGTTTTTTTTTTCAATTGTTTCTTATTCCTTTAATTTTTGCGATAATTTGCGATTTTCTTCTCTTTTATTTGTATATTTCTTCGTTTTTTTTTTGCGATTTTTTTCATTTTTTTTTCAATTTTTTTATCGTTACAATTTTTCTGGTTTTTTGGTTGTTTTTTTCTACTTCTTTTTTGCGTTTTTTTGCGTCGTTTTTTTTGCCATTTTTAGAACTTGATCTTTCCATTTTAAAATTTTATTTTTCAGTTTTGCCAATATTTTTGTTTATATTTGTTTTCTGTTTTTCTTATTACTCCGATTTTTTCTGATTTTTTAGGTTGTTAAAATTTTTTCTCGTCTTTTTCTTATTCTTCTGGTTTTTCGTTGTTTTTGTCGATTTTTTTTTTCATTTTCCACATTTTTTCATCATTGTTTATTTTTCTAATCTTTTTTCTTATTCCTTTATTTTTTCGATTATTTGCGATTTTTGCAATTTATTTAAATTCTTTCGGATTTTTTATTTTTTTTAATGTTTTTTTACTGTTACAATTGTTTCCGGTTTTTTTTTTTTTTTTTTTTTTTTTTTTTTTTTTTTTTTTTTTTTTTTTTTTTCTGTTGCGATATTTTTCGATTTCTTACGTATTTCTGCGTCGTTTTTGTTGTTGCGATTTTAAGCGTGTGATCAAATTTTCTGATTTTTCTTAAAACTTCTTCCTGTTTTCTATTTTTTTTTCTCCAAAATTAATGTTTATTAGATTTCGCTTTTTTAACTTCTTTAAAACTACATAAAAATAATGACTGGTAACCAGTCTCATTTACACACTAAAGTGTCTTTTTCTTCATTTTTTTTTCAAAGTTCGAGATGTAAAAATTAGATGGTTTATTTTATTTTTCGATGTACGATATAAACAAGTCGATCCGATGTACTGCTACTCACAGTGAAAATAAAAACAATACAATTTTCTTCTTTTCTCATGTTTACATCTGGCCTCTATTTAATATGGAATTCAGTTCGTATATACTGCCATCTCTGAACAATATTATCAATTAATGTAGATATTTTTAATTAATTTTTTTCTAAATAAAATATAGGTTTAAAAATTTATAAATATTTTTTCTAGGCATATTTGATACCAGACTATTAAGTGCTAATTTAAAAATTTTACATAATACGTCCCCATACCGAAGTAATGCCTATTTAAATTAAATCGCACACGACATTGGATTTAGAATTACTTAAAAATTATGTGAGAGGCCAGCCGTGCCAGTTGTAACTCCCGCCGAACGATGGAGTAACTCCCGTACTTTTTTAGGAGCCGGAGCCGATCAGGAAGCTGCAGTAGCAGCCCGAAGTACGAGTTGCTGTGGCCGTCCCAATTGGAGTAGCAGTGGCAGTCCTTTGAGCTTTAGAGACAGATTAAGCTGAAAGCCAAGTTAAGTTATAACCAGAACAGGCCATCCGCCCACTACCAGCCTACAAGTTGTGCCTGTATAATAAACCGAAGGTGGCGCCTGAGGAAATCCGAAACCTAGACGAAGGCGCCAAAATGAGGTATTCTATTAACAAGTGATTTTTTTGAAATTCCTTTATTAACAGAATATTTTATAGTGTTTAAATAAAATTTTATTATAGGTTACTCTTGAGAAATGTAAGCACTATTTCAGGCACACAAATCAACTAATCAGTAATGACTAGGAAAAAGAAAAATGCGTTGATACATCTCATTTTCTTCCTGATATAATATATCTGAATGAATCGGAATCCCACAATAATGATGAAGATGGTTTTGTCTCCGACTAACCTGTTTTGCCCTACACATTGAGCATGAAAATATTTTTGACAATAAAAGCACTATAATTTATATGGTTTTACAACAAAATTATCGGAGAAACGTTGACAGACGATCACATCGCCCCCCATCGCTACTCACCTTCCCTAAACTAAAACAATGAAAAAATGCAGTATTAATTTAACCATAGATCAAAGCAGTTGCCACGAGAAACTTAAGTTTTTAACTAGACTTAATATCTGATATTTATATTCCTTTGTTATATTCAGTAGTTTTTGCATTTATAAATACATTTATATCTAAATTTGATTGTTCTGATTGTAACATTTATTTTTTTTTATAAAAATGTAAATTACCTATAAATATAACTATTTATCACCAATGACCAAGTGCCTTACTCCAATTCAAAAGCTCAGAAGTAGTAAAAACTTAAAAGGAATGTTACAAAAAGGAACCCATATCTCATGCATCGTTTAACAAAAGAACTGCGGGATATTTTCCATTAAATTCGTGTCTTTTCGTTTCTCATACGTTTCTCCATCAAGATAATCGTGCAAAAATCTTTGAATTCAACAAGGACTCGTTGAACTTTTTGTAAACTCGTTTTTTATGCGCCAAGAAATAAATAAAGTTAAATAAAAACCTTACAATTTTCTTACTGGTTGAGTAAGATTTATTTTTGGTAATATATAAAATCTTAGGTAACGAAAATAAGAATGAAAAAAATTATAAAAATTATCAAACTATATAAAAGGAAATAAATAGTGAATATGATTTTCTAATTTTTTGCTTATAGAACTGGAAAAGAGTAAGAGTAAGCGGTGAAAGTACTTTAAATATTTTAAAAATTTTAATGTTTTCACAAAAGTTTGACAATTATTTCACCAAAATTTCATAAAAAAAATTAAAATAAAAAATTTTAAAATAGCTTCAAGATTTCAAAACTACGAAGAATTTCAAAAAATAATTAAATATAAAAAAAACCTTCAAGGAGAAAATTTTAAAGATTGCAAAAATTTCAAAGAAAAAAATAAGAAATTTCGGAAATAATATAATAATAATCCCAATAGTGATCAATGGAAATTAGAGCTGATAACGGATAGTCAAAGGGACTAAAAAAATTAGAAACAGGATGATGAATTGATAAAGAAACCTATAAAAGAAGAGAAACCAATGGTAGCCGATGGGTGTGCTAAAAGGGGAATGATAAAAGACGTAGAACTGTATTGGGGATTTTATGGAAGTATGAGATGGAGAAAATAAAGTAACAGAGAATCTGGAACAACGGAACAAATGAAACCTTCCTTTTTCTTCCCATCAATCACTTGTCACTTGTCAACCTCTTTTTGTTTTTCCTTTTCAATTAATTTTTATTTCTTCTTCTTCCTTACCTTGCCTATACCGAATCTTAATCAAGCGTTTACATTGTAATTAACTTCCCACATTTTTTTAAATTCTTATCTATAACTTTTGCTGTATTTTGTATGTCAACTGCGTTTCGTAATATTTTTTGCCATTATTAATACTATGTTTGTTTTTGATTATTGGTTATTACCCTCCACATTTCAACATGTGTCATCTATCACATATCATGTCACTTTCTCCTTTCGCCGGGGAAAGTATCCTGTCACTTCCTGCGTATTTTCTATTTTGAAAATTTTGGACTAATTTCACAGTTTCAACTGTTATGACCACAGAGTGCTCGTTTCTGTCGAGCCCCCACGTAGGTTGGTTAATTTTAATTCTCCTTTTCCGGGATGTAAATATGTGGGTAATCACTATTATTCCTAGGCAGCAACCTGTTTTGTCTTTAATTATTTTTAATTTCATAAATATTTTCAATTTATATTATTTTTCATTACTTTTTAAGTACCGTCATGTTTAATTTTATCTAATTTACCTTCTACCCTTAATGGGTCCTTCACTTATGTGATTAATTTTTCTTCCCTCGTTAGTACTTAATATTGTTAAGTTTTATTTTTTAAAAATTTTTAAATTTAATAACTAATTGTGAACGTTTGTATCTTTAGGCCTGAAGATGGCCAATGACCGAAACTAGTTGCCTGCTAGTACTCTTTTTACAATTAAATTTTATGGTAGCTGTTTTTGTGTTTTAATATCTTGATATTGTGAGATATGAATAACCTTTGGGAATTAAATGGAAAGTGGTTGTATATTGGAAATTAGAGAAAAATAAGATAAACTAGGAGTGAAAGAGTGAAAGAATCTGGAAAATAAATTGTAGCCATAGGAAGAGAGAGAGAGAGAGAGAGACAGAATTGTGAATGGATGGAAGCAACTCATGAATGGTAAAGATATCGTCATCAAGATAGAAAATAACCGAAACTAAGATAAATAAACGAAAAGATAAAAGAGGTGGCGATTAGAATGTGAGAGCAGTGAGTAGCGATAATGATGAGCGATGAAGATGAAATAATATAAGTAAATGTATAATAATAATTAGAGTTAAGAATTGATTCTTCTGCATTTAAAATAGTGAGGATAGATGTATTTTCGTTTATTTTTAAAATAAAAAAAACTCCTATACAACGGTTTTGTCCGTCCATGTAGAACTTGTTATAAAAAATAACATTTTTCCATAAAATTGATAATAAAAAACTTTTCCATATGTTGCGAACTAAAGTGGACATACTGTATACCTACTCGAATATATTACCGCTTTTCACTTATTTTATTATAAGTGAGGATTATGGGTATCAGATATAAACATTGTTTTATTTAATTTTGGAATTATGTATATATAATTGTATATTTTATTTGTATTATAAGATAGGATTTTGTGTTAGATAAAGAAAAAAAAATGTGCTTTTATTTCTTAGGTATTGTTTTGTTTCCATCAATTTAATTAATTGTTCTTTTCTTTCTTTCTAGTGTTAGCGTATAAATAAATGAAAATTTTATCCGTTCGGGATGTGATCATTTTACAAATGCTATATCAGTTCTCTATTAAAAATAAATGGTATATAAAAAAAGTAAATGCTAGATATAAACCCTTACGATCTTTCTAAATTTGTCATTACAATAGAATCCTCTATTGTCGTCCATTCTTACTTTTTTACAATACAACGAAACGGCAGTAGAAATTCGCTCACATACACCCGGAGATCAGCTGGCTCGGATTTGTTCAAATAAGAATCAAGGGCGGCGCCATTTTCACAACGTCAAACCCTTATCAGAAAGTGATAAAGATTTCGTACAGTCGTTGCCTCTCTTTGGAATCAAATTATGTTTTCCTGAGGACTCAGCAAAAGGGTTAAAATAATCCGATTGCTCGAAATGGGTTTTCAGGGAGACTTGTGAAGGCGAGCATTATTCCTTGGAGCCGCAAAAATTCGTTCGTCGCATTCGGATGCATTAATCAATAGTTACATTGTTCGATTCGGTGGAAGTCTGATTTTGCGGAAACATTTTCAATTAGATAAGTGAGTTTTTATAAAGATTACATTTAAAAATAATGTAATGGGTTTATTTTTTTATATTTAAAATCGAGAATTATAATTGTATTTTTTATTTATAAAAAAATAATAAAGTATGAGATTAATTTATTCTGCAACATTTAGTTTAATAAAAAACGAGATGAATATTTAAATAATTCATATTTTGTATATCATTATATATAGATAACTCATAAAAAATGAATTACTAATAATTAAAATAAAATTTGTTTGGCAGTGAAATGTTAATTAATATGAATAAAATGTACATAGATTTTTCTCAAATATTAGAAAAATTCTGAATTTTATTTAACAGATGAAAATAATACATTTTGTTCCAATTAAATATTTTTGCGTTTTCCTTAGGCTCTACAATACTGAGTGATAACTAGATAAGGATACACGCCATATCTTTTTTAATTTTAAAATTCGCGACAATTATTATCTACTACTTCAGTTCATCCAGTATAATAAAAATACAAATTAAAGGCAATTAAAATAAATTTCATACATAACTAAATGGAAAGATCTAAAGCAAATTATAAAGATGAGATTATTCTATAAAAATAAATTATTTATCATACTTGGATAATATTAAATATCTAATGTAAGAAAACTAAAAATTATTACATTTATTCATTATTACCTACTGTATAGAATTTATTAAATTGAGTTTGTTTGTTAACTAAAAAAAAATTATTATGGGACCGTAAAAGTAATACTATAATATAAATTTTGAAAATATGTTAAACAAGAATAAAGATATAGAATATTATATAGTATATTGCAGAGAGCTGTATAAAATATCACTTAATTAAAAAAAATAGTACTTCGGAATTCATATACCAGTTCCTTGTGGTGTCATTAAAAAAATGACCATATATAAGTGGAATTATACAGGGTCTTTCAAAAGTCTGGAAACGATCCTCCCATCATATTTGCTTCTAAAAAATTCAATATGACCGTCTGTAACAAAATCAAATGAATGTTTTTGAATTTTAAGCATATGAAAATGTGAAAAACACATGTCATTATTAAATCCCGAAGTTGGACATTTATCTTTAGTAGTTTTTGAATCCCAGGACCGTTTCCAGACTTTTCAAATACGAAGGACCGTTTCCAGACTATTGAAAGACCTGTGTAACGATTTTTAGGGAAATGATATTAATAAGAAGACAAAAATAAATAGAGGCATAAAATAGACAAGACAACTAAAAACAATTTTAGGATTAAAATAAAATTAGTGCAATAAAAGAGCCTGATTAAATAATCAATGATTAATTTAGTGAAAATGAGGTTCTCATTTTAATATAAATGGACAAATAATTTAGATTTGAGAAGAGCATTCACATTTTGTATGAATATGTATTTCAATTTTTTTAAATTTTTTCCAAAATTTTCCAATTTTTTCCAATTCTTTTCAATTTTTTCTAATATGGGCTAATTTTTTAAAAATTTTTGAAATTTTTCCAAATTTTTAAATTTTTTTTTCAATTTTTTCTAATTTTTTCCAATTTTTTCCAATTATTTCCAATATATTGCATTTTTTTCAATTATTTTCAATTCTTTCCAATTTTTTCGAATTTATTTTAATTTTTGCTAACTTTTCTCACTAAATAAAAAGACGTTTTGACAATTCCAATAGATTTGAAAAAAAATTGGAAAAAGTAGGAAAATAGTATGAAAAATAAAGTCTGAAAAAAAATGTGGAAAATAAAGGAACAAGTTATTTATCTGTTTTACTTCAACCAAAAACTGATCACAAAGTTTCGTGTTAACAGGTTTAAAAAAAGTTGTGTTAATTCCAATAGATTTGAAAAAAAAGTGGGAAAAAAAGTATCTAATTAAACGTTGGAAAAGTAAGAAAAAAGTATAAAAAAAGGCGGAGAAAAATTGAAAAAATATGGGAAAAAAGTGGGCAAAAAAAGGGGAACAAATTTGTAGCTAAAAAAGTGAAAAAAATGTGACAAAGACAAAAGTGGGAAAAAATGTGTGGCAAAAAACAAAAGACTGAAAAAGAGGGAAAAACATCTATTTTACCTGACCTCGAAAGTGCTTGTGAATCAAATAAAAAGTAGTTTTGAAAATTCCAATAGATTTGAATAAAATTGAAAAAAAAAGTTCTGGGAAGACAGTTCTACTTGTTTTAACCGACCCAAAAACTGATCACGAAAGTTCTTGTTATCCAATAATAAAAAAGTTTTGTCGGAGAAAAGTGGGAAATAAAGGTAGAAAAAGTTATACGTGTTTTAACCAAACCAAAAACTTATCACTGAAGTTCTTGTTTACCAATGAATAAAAAGTTTTTTCGATTTGAAAAAATGGAAAAAAAGTGGGACAAAGAACAAAAAAAGGGGGAAAAACAGGAAAGAAAAATCAGAAGTGGGGAAAAACAAAGGGGAAAATAATATATTACGTACCAAGAGACTAAAGTGCCAATATTAATACCAAGAGTGAAGATTGTGACCTCATCAAACGGATTAAAACGCACTTTAGTCTCGTGGTACATACACTATTTTTGCACCATAATAACTAAAACTTAGAAATTTATAAAATAATTATGTGAAATAAAACACTCAACATTATTACTTGATCGTTATAAAAAGTTACTGAAAACAAAAGAAAAATTGTACCTGTACAAGGTCGGCGCTCTACCGTTGCTCAACACTGACATATAGTTTAATAAATATTTGAGTTCCAAGGGAGTAAAAGTGGCACTTTAGTTAATATATCGGGATTACTAAATGTTTTAGTTCCAAATGAGGGAGTATAATGCATGTTTTAGACTCCTCGGTGCAAAATTAAAGTTTTAGCTAAACCAAAAACTGACCTGGAAAGTTTTTGTCAACCAAATAAAGAAAATGATCAACTGAAAAGGGTTAATCGGACTGGAACAAAAACAGTTATAATTTAAAACGACTGATTTGTAATAAATCATTTTTTATCCTTGAAAATTGAACACAAATTGTTATAGTTAATATTTATTTTTCAAGGGAATATTGCTCTTAAAGTTTATCACCTTAATTTAAAAATACAACAGGACTTTTATTTAGATTACTTAATATATTGTGTAACGTGTAGATCATGTCTGTATAATTATACTAAAATATTTTCTTAAATTTATCAAATTAATCCTAATCTAAATTCGATAACTCTGTTAATTCATCAAATTTGTTTTTTTTTTATTGAGAGCTACGCGATTTCAAATATTCAAATTTCCATCCCCAATCACATGGCTTTGTGACGTATTTCCGCTTGCCATAACGGACAAGAGATTGAAAACGATGGGAAGAGGCATTCTTCTCGGCTCAATCATCAGCTTCAGTAGGTCTCTGTCGAGATAGTTCTTAGACGTTTCTTTTACCAATATCCACGTAATATATACAGGTAAATCATTGAAAGTTTTCTATTAATCTTTAAACAAAATGGCGAACAGTCCATGCATGAAAAATCTGAAGTTATATTAATTTTTTATTTTGTTTTGTTTTATAACCACATGGAAATTTACTGGTTAACCCATGAAAGCTCGAACGATTTTTTTTTTGAATATTATCCCTTTGGATAAAAAAAGTTATTTATTTACATATTTTTAAACTAACTTTGATGGTTTTTTAAAAAGTAATCTTTATTTTTTATAAATCAGCCTGATACCATGCTTACGATAGATTCTAATCAATGAATATTTTGTGTGAATAGTATGGTTACATTGCACACAAAGTCCCGCGTTACAAGTTTCACACATGGTACGACCAACACTGAAAGACCCTTCACCCGCACAACGTCGTCTTTTATTGTCTGGTATATTAACTAATAAGTACAGTTATTCGCTGTATGTGATATATGTTAAACTACTTTTGAGCCATTTTTTCTCCGGTTTTTCTATAAATAATCCAGGAATTTTGTAAGGATACATCGACCATCCACGTGAATATACATCACCACCATGTTTTGGTATGATATTACACGTGTTGTATATCTGTATACGTCATGGTCCATCAGGTCAGTTCCGCCCATATCATTATGATAAGATTCGGTCTAGATAAGTTAATATCTTCAAATAACGTCTGACTCGACTAACGGGACATATTCCATAAGAAATTGATCCTAGTGTGACGGTTTGAATGTCTAACCAATGAACAAACAATAGACCAAATGCCAGGTTCCGGAATAGGAACCGGATTCCCTTTCGCCCGACGGGTGTGGTCATACGTATTATTTGTTGTATTAATAATTAATGCTACACCACATCAACATCGGCTTTTGCCTAGGACTTAGGATCGACTGACTCGTGCGCAATGGCTGTTCACACGAAACCCTTCTCCACGTAAGTCCTCCAGGGCCTCGCTAGAGTATTTGCTACTACCACCAAGATCTGCAACGACGGCCTCATAGTCAACCCTTCTGCGCACACCACCGCGACCCTCCTACTCGTCAGGGCTTCATGGTCATTTATATATTGCAAAAAACAATACCGCACATGCCGCTGACGGTCGAGTATAAGAGCGCCATCCATTTTCAGGGCTAGTAACTTCGGACGGTGAGTTATTACACACTCCTTGGCGGATTCCGAGTTCCATGGCCACAATCCTGCTGTCTTAAGTTACCAACGCCTTTCATGGTATCCCATAAGCATTGATTTATGCGCTTTAACGTTTGGTTCATCCCACAGCGCCAGTTTTGCTTACCAAAAATGATCCACTTGGCACTCTGATTCGAGTCTCACGGCTTCATAAATTCGAGCAAGCCGGAGATCTCACCCATTTAAAGTTTGAGAATAGGTTGAGGTCGTTTCGACCTCAATGGCTCTAATCATTCGCTTTACCGGATGAAACTCTTACGCAACGAGCGCCAGCTTATCCTGAAGGAAACTTCGGAGGAGCGCCAGCTTATCCTGAAGGAAACTTCGGAGGAAACCAGCTACTAGATAGTTTGATTGGTCTTTCCCCCTATACCCAGTTCCGACTATCGATTTGCACGTCAGAATCGCTACGGATCTCCGTCAGGGTACCAATATAGAAAAAAAATCACCACATTGATGTTCTTTTGAAAATTTTATTTTAGTTGGTAGGTGATAACTCTTGGGTATTTTATTTGATCTAAATGTCACAGTAACTCCATACCCATTTTCTTTTAGGTGTTCAAAAAGACCGATATCAGTAAAAAAATTGTCCAAGAAAAAGTTATACGGTTCAGTTTTTTTTCCATAACGTTCATCAGTTTTTCTGCCAAAGATATGTTTGCCTTGATAAATATAGACTAAATATTCAGATTTTGTATTTAAACATTATTTAAATTAAATTCAAGATTACTTTCCAATTTTTTTATTTCTATTCCTTCTAACGGGATATAAGCAAAGTTTACTTGAAAGTTTACGTTCACCTGCAAGTTTACGTTTCCGCTTAGCTCAAGTTTCTGTTCGGTTCAAGTTTTCGTTTGGTTCAGATTCAAGTTTACGGTCAGATTCAAGTTTACGTTTTCGTTTGGTTTACATTCAAGTTTGGTTTGGTTTGTCTGGATAGTCAGTCCAAAAAATGGCATTAGATATATATTTATACTTAACGTATATAAATCAATATTATACTTATAACTAAAGTTTTTTTACTTATTTTGGCGACAGAGTATATTTGAAAATTCAATAAAATAAATTTATTTAAAACATATCCTACACAACCCCTAAATAAATATTAAGGTATGAATACCACCGCTTAAGAGTCTCAATATTAGTAGAGATATTTATTATTATCATTTTTATCTAAGTTCACATAAAGAAGGGTAGTTTACACATTGCAATTGTAGCGTGGGGCGATCTAAACTTACGATTTGTACTTGTATTTTTCTCTAAGAATTTCTCTCGATTACAAGATAAACATTTTTTCTTGATTAGATAACTCTAAATTATATTTTTGTTCAAAAAAAAAATAAATTTCCTCGTAAAGTAGTTTACATTTCTTATTGTGTGGACAGGTTAAAGAAGAATATTGTTTACGTAAACAACTCGAAAATTTAGCATCCTATTGTGATAATATCGGCCGCATTTCAGGAATGCACAAAACTCCGCTCCCGAATTTCAATGTAAATCCGTCACATCCTTCCTAAAACCGTTTGCAACGTTTAACCCGTCTCGTATACGTTTCAGTTGAACACCCAGACACCGGCAAGCACGATCTTCTTTGTATTCCAGTGCCAATTTCGGCGCTGCTACAGCTACGCCGTCGGTGATGTAAAATAAACTTGTTTTATTTTAACTAGTAATTCGGCGTGGGAAATTTCAACTGACAACTAGCTTTCTTGCTACTTTTTCTTTTTCTTATTCGGTTCTCGTTATTTTGGTATCCGCACGCTTTTTCTCTGACCTCTTTAGTGATGTGTTTAAATTGGATTGTTACAAACAAGATAGTGTCAGTTGAAATAGAAAATAGTTTTATATTATGAAACATATTTAGAATAGATTTCAACACAATTTTATTTACTTATATTATAATGAAATATATTCAAATAGAATTAAAATGATAAACTAAATCACAAAGAATAATTTAAATTTAATAAATATAAAATTTTTATGCATATATTACGACTGTAATATTTGTTGACAGTAGAAAAAATTTTATAAAGTTATAGCTTTTAGTAGGTTTTGAATTAGTATATAGACATATAAAATTTTGGGGGTTTTCGTCGTTTTTACAATTTTCCGGGAAAACAATACATTCCAGAGAAAAATGTTATAAATGGAGCCTTTAGATAATTAACTTCCCTGTAAATCTTTTATTAATATTTTTTTCGCTTTATGCATAGTTTAACCGCTAGAGGGTGCGAAAGGAATACATTCAACTTTTTTGTAGATATCCAGTACAAAGAATCCATTTTCGGAGAAAATATTATTAGGTAATGTTGTAGAGCATGAAATTTCCTACAACATATAAATATTTCTCGAAATCCCCATAGTTTCGAAACTAGAGGCCTTTTATTTAAATTTTGAGAACAAAAAGATCTATTTAAGAGTAGTAGACGATTAAATTCTTTACAATTTTGTGTCAAACTTTTTTCAGAATTTCCCTTAATTTCGCCGGCAGAGGGCGTAAAGAAATTAATACTTTTGCGGTGAAACTAAGGGGAATTTCGGAAAAAATTTAAAATTAAAGTTCTAACGAATTTTATGCTCTATAACTTTGGATACAATATTTTGCACTGAATTGCCTTGTTTGTGCTCCAAGTAAGGAAAATGTCTGAAAAACCTACATGCACATTTTGTCGCGCCCTCTAGCGGCAAATTTATTGGAAATTCGGAAAATGTTTAATACAAAAGTTGTA
This sequence comes from Neocrepidodera transversa, assembly GCA_963243735.1. Lineage (NCBI taxonomy): Eukaryota > Metazoa > Arthropoda > Insecta > Coleoptera > Chrysomelidae > Neocrepidodera > Neocrepidodera transversa. The sequence goes on from OY725339.1 coordinate 30,933,219, forward strand.
GCGAATTTTACAACTTTGCGTTGTAATATTTTGCACTAAAGTGCATTGTTTGTTCACAAAAATTTGAAAAAGGAAAAACATTCTACACGTGTATTTTATTCTCGCCGTGCAGCGGCCAAAGTGCGCTTAATTCGGAAAAAGGTCAAAAAAAAAATTGTAGCAAATTTTAAACTCCACAACTTTATTCCATAATATGTTCTTCAAAACTGCATTATTTGTACTGAAAACTAAAAAATTGGTCGAATAGCCTATACATATATTCCTTTCTAGCCCTCTAGCGGTTAAACTATGCGTATTTTCGAAAAAAAGTACATTTGAGCTAGGGATAATCTTTCGTTCTTAAAAAGTATATTATCGAAAATCTCCCTGTCCTACGTTTGGTTGAAAACGCGTAGTTTTCCCGAAAAATTTGGAAAATATATGAAAATCTTTATATACAGAGTAGCGCAAATTTAATTTCGTAAACTAATACATATACAAATATGCATATTTTTGAGACGAACCATTTCTAACAACACCCTTCATCATAAGGTGCATAAAAATAGTTTATTTGAATTTTTACTGGTGTTCAAATAGGCCTGTACAAATTACTTTTTAAATATTTCACAGTTATTAAAATTTTAAAATAATTTAGAAAAACTTCGGTTTTTCTTGATATCTGGTATTTGGCACTGAATGTCCAAACAAAATATCTTAACAGATAGCTTGTTGATTTACAGTAGATCTAACAGCTTCAAATATTTCAGAGTAAAACAGCTGATGAGAGATAAGCGACTGATAATATTTTGCTCTGTGAATCAAATGAAGAACCTGTCAAGTATCAAATGACAAATGTCGTACGTCAAAATTCAGATTTAACGGTACATTGAGGTTTTATAGATCCCAACTTATACAACGAGTAAAATCTAATTTTAGTGAACGTGAAGTCAGAAAACTATTTTTCTCCCAATCATGAGAAAAATAGTTATCAGAAAATTCAAAAAAAATCCCCGGTTGATATAAGCTCATATTATTTCTGATTACAGTATTCCCTGATAATACATAAAGAGGTCCATTGTGGGTTTGATAATAATAATTGAATAGCTACTTATCTAAATCATTTTTTTTGCGATTAAGCACAAGGAGCACGGGTAAATAGTTCAAATGTTGATACAAAACTCTAGGAACTCTGAGAAAATGTGTAATTTTATGATGCATTGCACAACGAAGGAAGCACTACCATAAAAAAAATACGTAAAATAAAGGAAAATTTTCCTAATTTTATTAAATAATTCATTAATAAAATCAATTTTCCCAACCTTCACTTATTGCAATTAAATTCCTTACATATTTTAAAAAAAAAGTTACTCCTATAAAAACTCGATAAAATTTGTAATTTTACTTCTATAAATTCATTCGCCATTTTTTTAAATATTTACGATGAAGAGAAATTTTTTATTATAATTATTATTGAATACAAACAATTCTTTTCACTTTTAGTTGTTACAATTTTCAACTTTAAAATTTTTTGTAAAATTTAGATCCACGAAAACTCAATACAATTGACGGTTTAAGAAAATTGTGTATTTTATGTTACCCTGCACATCTATAATCGCATTCACCATTTTTGTAAAAATACCTAGGATGAAGGGATTTTTTTGTTTTTATTAAATTGTTAATAAATAAAAACAGTTTTTCCGACTTTTAGTTATTAATTCCTTAAATATTTTAAAAGTATATTGTAGTCCAATTACATAATAAAATTAACGGTTTAAGAAAATTGTCTATTTTATATCGCACTGCACACCTATACGCGCATTCGCCATTTTTGTAAAAAAAAAGAAGCAAGATGAAGGGAATTTTTTTATATCAAATTATTAACAAATAAAAACAGTTTTTGTTTGTTAAATTCTTAGTTATTACAATTTAATTGCTCAAATATTTTTAAAGTATAATGTAGTCCGATTAAAACAAAATAAAATTGACGGTTTAAGACAATTGTGTATTTTAGATTGCACTGCACATCAATAGGCCCATTCACCATTTTTGTAAAAAAAAAAGCCAAGATGAAGGAATTTTTTTTTTATTAAATTATTAATAAATAAAAACAGTTTTTCCGACTTTTAGTTATTAATTTTTATTATATATTTTAGTCAGAAACTTGATATTAATTGATTTCTATAAACTTAAGTATGTTTTTTTATTGTTTTAATATTTAATGAATATTTTATTAAAATAAAACCTAAAAAGCAGTTTACTTTGATACCATAAAAGAATTATTTTGAAAACTATGAGCATTCTCACTAAAAAACAATTCCTAACGATGAACACAGCTATGAACGAATTCCACGAAAACTAATAAATCTTAATATTGCTTTTAAAATTTTACTAGTAGAATGAAATGTGCAGTCTTAAGAAATATGTATTTCAACTCAACTATTTCCGCTCTTTTCGAATAATGTAATTTTTTTCATTTTAATATATAAGGTGTTGTTCTAGGTCAAAATGAATTCGATAATTTTTTTGAAACCGGACATAGATTTTAAAATTGGTCACTATGTTTGTTGATTGTGTTAAAAGAGTAAAATATGCTTGCCAAATATCAGAAAAATATACAAGATGGATTCAAATATACGCTGGGTGAAAGAAATAAGCAAAATTAATACAAAACACCCTGTAAGTTAGTAATGAAACGAATTACACCTATCATATATAGGTTACAGTTACCGCATTTACTTGAAACACCCTGCATATCGCATTGGACATCGATACTTACATTCACCATTTTTGTAAATTAAGCAGCGTACCGCAGCGGACTAGTTCCCTTCTTCTTTATTATATTCATATTGGGTGAAATGAAAAATTACTAAAAAAAATGGCAAGAATGCGTGAAGTATTTAAATGATTAAAAATTTAGTTGTTCTTGTCAAACTACATTGTCAATGTCGTCAGTAAAATAATTACTAGGTATGATTGAGCTGAAATTTGTTAGATGGGTTTGGGATATCCGTCGGAAGAACCCATTAGTTTTTGTATGACATCTGTCAAACGAAAGTGTGACTGTCAAAAAATGATAGAAGCATTATGTCAGGGAATTAACTTGTAATGTTATTTAAAAGCCCTTGAAATTCTCTATTTAAAACAGTCCAATTTTTCAACTGTAACCTGTAAAAAAAATATCAAAATTTGAAGCATTTAACATTAAATATCTGAAAAAGTATTTGTCTCTGATCCATCTTTAAGTACACTGTACATTTTTGAACCATTTGCTTCTTCTTTTTTTTGGCAAGATTTGTTTTTGCTCTATTTTTCCCTCATTTTACTTTCCCGACCCACCTCCGAGAAGGGAAAGTATTGTGAACGAGTAAACAAAAATTTTCGAGATAAAGATCCCCTGAGACGATTAAGATCATTTTCAGATGGAAGTCTGTCTGTCTCTCTGTGTGTATTCTTCCACGATAGAGGCCACACGTTTAATCCGATTGAGCTGAAATTTGGTATATATGTTTGAATTATTCGTCCCATTAGTTTTTGTACCCTATCTGTCAAATGGAAATGTCACTATTAAAAAATGACAGATGCAATATGTCACGGAATTCGACTTGCAACATGTCATTTGAAAGCCCTTAAAAATGTCTATTCAGAACAGTCAAAATTATTTCTCCAACTGTCACAAATCAAAAATAAAAAAATTAAATATCTGAAAAAGAATTCGTGGATACTCATCGGGAAAATTTTGGGAGCGACACAACCGATTTTTTCTTACTTGTGTCTTTGCTCAATTTTGTCCCACTTTTGATTGTTGGCTCACTTTTTTTTTTGCCCCTTTGTCCCCAAAGCATAAGAACGATAAAGTCGCCATTTGCAATAAAAAATAATCATTATAGTCTTGTTCAGCGACCTCAAAAATCCCTATAATGAAAATATCAGTTAAAATGTTTCAAAATTCGTATTCATTTGATAAATTTTTTAATCAACCCTTTTAAATTTTGAACTTTGAACACCATAAAATCTTATTGACAGACCTCAAAAACCCCTATAACGTCAAGCTCAGTCAAGATGTTTTGAAAGTCGTCTTTTTTGAGAAATTGTGTAAAAAAATTGGCTATATCGGAATAACCATTTTGAATTTTTGATATCATAATCTTGTTCAGCGACCTCAAAAAACCCATTAATATTAATTTGAGCAAAATTACTTTGAAATTCATTGAGATATTTTAAATTTACCTTAAAAAAATGTGTTTTATTATTTGAACAAATTATAAACAATTAGCGTACAAATACAAGTTAATAATTTTGTTTTCTATAGGCCACTTCGGTTTTATAAAAATTCATGCATATCTTAACTATTCCGAAATAATGCACATTATCAATCCATCTTGATAAACTTTAAACACACTATACTTAAATCTAGTAAATTGCGCGAAATTATCTTTTTGTATGGAGTATCTCTGCAAAGTTAATTAATTTAGATAAAATAATCTTTAAACCTTAATTACATGACGCTTGCAGATGTCTAGCTGCGGTAACAAGATGTTCCTACTTGTTGAATTCAATTTAGCGAAATTCTAGAGTAATTTATCTAAGTGAATTTATTTTAATGTTAACTATGTTAGATAGGATTACCCAAAACCAACATAAATATTTTGTATTAAATAAATAATTATATTTCTTGTTATTGTTGTATTTTTTTTTTGATTGATGATATTGTAAAAGTAATTTCCAGCCAAACATCCATAAAAACAATTTTCAACGATCTAATCAATACAAATCCAATTTCCCCCACTATATACACCTTTTCGTAAAATTTATTAACTCAGTAGGAAGAAAAAAAGGGATACTAACCCCAGAGAGTAAACAGAAACTTATACGGCTCTATAACTGAGAGTTTTTAACTTGGGATAATTCGCAGAGTCGAGACAAAAAAGTTCTCATAACTTTTTGCAACTACGAAACTTCTAATCGTTTTCGTTGCTCTTTCTACTCGACCCAAGTGCTTGGAGAATGACTCCGTCTAAGAGGAAGTTTGCCGTTGCGATTTTATATTTTTAATTTTCAGAGTCAAAAAGGTTATTGGTGTTACTTAGATTGCTAAAAAGTTTTTCATTGCGTTCTTTAATTTTACAGTGTGATGTGTTATTTAAAATTAAAGAGCAATAAACAAAATCTAAAATTCTAGGGTTCACCGTTTCGGGAATTTTTCCCATTCCGTATCGGAATAGCAAAACTTCTCACAAAAATGTAAAAATTAGAACTGAAAAAAGTTTGTCCATGCAAAAACTTTAGTTTGTATGCCGGGTACCGAAAGAGCCGGCCAGAATCTGCTAAAATTCAATAAGGTTCTTCCGTGGAGAAAACTAAATAGTAAAGTGAAAACCTGAACTCTATCAGAGCTTTCTTTTGAGGGTTATAACGTTTACATCCACACAGATAGACAGACATCTAGAAAAGTAATAAAGTAGGAGTAAGAATTTTATATCGTCATTAATACTACTTTTGGGCCTCAGAAAAATAAGAAAACCAGGAAAAATTAAAATCATAAAATATGTAAAAATCTAAAATCTGAAAAATGTAAAAATCAAAAACAATCAGAAAAATAAAATAAATAATATAAATAAAAAATTAAAAAAATAGTATTAAACAAATAAAAAAATAGGAAAAATGTCAGAAATTAAGAAAAAAATAAAAAAAAAATAGAGAAGAAAAAATAGAAAAATCAGAAAAAAATAAAAATAAACGAAACAAATATAAATCACATGTGGAAATTAAAAAAAAACAATAGGAAAAAGAGAAAACCGACAAAAATTTAAATCATAAAATATGAAATAAATCAAAATACAAAAAATGCAATCGGTCTCGGTGGCACATATCATTTATGGCACTTTAGATGCTAGAGCCAACATGGGTTCGTGCCTCGTATCTTGCAGTAAAATTTTAATTTAAAAATTCCAGTGTTGGATACTTGTCTCGAATAAGTGAACATTGAATATTAATTTAATTATTGTTTAATGCGGATCCTAGATTTTCAATCCTCTGTGTCGATAGGGTGGTGAGGTTTTCAGGGTTTTCCTGCACCTATAGCCAAATGGCGCAATCAATCCTCAGTAACTCGGCCCGGAGCGCCACGGCAAGTAATAATAATAGCCGTCCCTTCCTCGCACAAGCCATTGGCTTCTGGGGTTCACTCGTAAGGGGGTAAAATGTAGGGCGAGTATTATTATTATTATAAAAACAAAATATGCAAAGATTAAAAAATCAGTAATAAATCAATTAAAACAAAAGTACTAAAGAAATTAAAAAATTAAAAAAAAAACCTGGAATGTCCATGAAAATTTAAAAAAATAGAATTACCAAGGAAAAATTCAGAAAATATCATCAATAACTTTTTAAGCATTAGATAAATAAAAAAAAGAAAAGAAATAATTAAACATCAGATGAATATGGGAGAAAATTAAATCAATAAATAGACGTCCGCTAATTTTTTTATTTTCCTTTCTCCTGAATTTATTAACAAAACCAAATCCTTCCGATATTTCTACCACCGTCTGTCAGTTTGTTTAATATTTCACGGGAAAAAAAACTAAATAGGCGTCCAACTTTTTTCAATTTCTTATTCTCCTGCCTTTACTAACTAAAGCAAATGGCTCCCCACTTACTCCGCTCCCCTAGACAAATGTCTAATATTTAACAAAAATGAAAAATGAAATAAATGGGCGTCCAACAATTTTTTTATTTTCCATTCTTCTGCCTTTATTACCAAAACCAAATACCTCTTCTCTTTCTACGCTTCCCTGTCAAAAATAGATTGAACGAAAATAAAAAAATTAATAGGCCTCCAACAATTTTTATATTTTCCTGTCTCCTGCCTTTACTATTAATTTCTAAGAAAATTTTTATCCACGGTAAAAACACAAGAGCTTTTTTTTATCGGATAAATTTTTCACGGTAATGAAAAATTACTGATTGGCAAAATTTTGAGTTTAAAAGAAATTTATCCTTAAAAAAAAGCTCGAGCGTTTTTTTGGCAAGATAAATTAACGACAGAATATTGAATGATCTACAACAATAATTATCTATATTGATACAATTAAATTATTTGATTATTACTATTTTTACCATTTTTTAATAATTTTTATTATTTTATTATTAATCTTGCATATTTCAATATCAACAAAACAAATAATTTTAACTAAAAGAACTAAAGTTAAAGTGACGTGCCGACGCGATTCACAGCTACTAGATATAGTCTGATTATGAGGAACATGCATTTTTATCGCGATAAAATTGGATTCACCTTTTTTATCGCTGTCAAACTGACAAAACTGTCATCATCAAATGACACATTTTATATAGGAGTTAATTTACCGGTAATCAAATTATTTAAATCACAAATACTCCACTTTGCCTTAGCTAACAAAAATATAGGGATAAGTGAGTACGCGTGCTACCCAGTAATATTAATAATAGATAGTCACGTTCTCCGACTTAAATTGTGTAAGAAAGCTTCTTTTTTATTTATTAGGCGTTTCTTAGAATATTTATTTAAAAAGTCAGTAATAAATCAGTAAAATCAATTAAAACAAAAGTACTAAGGAAATCAAAGAAAGTTTAAATTATTAATAATAAAAAAAAGCAAGAAGGAATCTCCATGAAAAATTTAAAAAATAGAATTAACAAAGAGAAATTCAGAAAATATCATCAATAACTTTTTAAGCATTAGATAAAAAAAAGAAAACAAATAATTAAACATCAGAAGAATATGGGAAAAAATTAGATTTGTCAGGAAAAAGAGAAAAATAAAAAAATAGTCAAAAAAAATTATAAGAATTTAAAAAAATCAGAGGGAATATGGAAAAATTAGTAAAGATAAAAAAAAATCAAAAAAAAATCATAAAACGATTTTCAGGATGAAGATGCTTTATGCTTATATTGCATAGATTTGTTTAGCAGATCTAAAAGCCTGGTTGCACTGCTTGACTTATTCACAATGGGCCATGCAAAATGTGCTGGGTTATCCACACGCGCCAAAACATTTATTTATGAAATTTGTAAACCACACTAATTTATAGATAATGCTTATTCCATTTAAAATGTTGCCTTTATTTTATGGTTTTTCTTAGTGTAATGTACAAATTATTGGTAGATAAAATGACATAGTTCGTTCTTTTTTAAACATGCAATAACACATGTATTAAGGATAATTGATGTATACCGTTACTTGCAGTTGATAAATAAATATATTCATGTAATTTGTAGGTAAGAATATATTATTTTGTAAAAATGCTATTATAATATAATAGGTTATTTTGAAATTAAAGGGGACAGAAAAAGAAGAAACTACTATAATATGAATGAATTTTAAAAATTTAGAGTTTTTTGTATATATATGAAAATAGTAATAGTTTGTATTTTTGAGATGGATTTTTCCTTACACATACAGGGTTTCCTTGTGAAGAGCCAGACACAATCTGTTAATTATGTTAATACTTAGACACAAATAATTTAAAAAAAAAACTGAAATTTGGATTTATGCCTGCTTCTGTGTCCATCCTATGTTGATTTACTTTGTAAATGTCTTTTCTTGAAATTTCTTGTAATTCGTATTTTTAATTTTTAATAGAAAGTAATAATTTTTTTTTATACTGCTTAAACTTTTATTTCTTGCAAACTTGTAAGCTATTAACAAATATCAATAGGGTATTATGTCATTTTATGACAGTTATAAAGAAAATCTACTTAGTATAGCCGAAACAGTATCCATAGACGGAACATTCAAAAGTTTCTGTAAACAATTCATACAATTATACTCGTTTCATGTGGATAAAGGAAGCAACTTATTTGAAACCGTTAAAGAAAAACTTTCCAGGTGGTTGCCGAAAATAGCAAAAATTAACTTTGAAGATGTTGCAATAGAAGCTTTAAGAGACATATTTCCAAATGTCCGTGTTAGTGGTTGAAACTTACATTTCCATCAATGCTTGTGAAGGAAAGTATAGTTGAGGTTGACGGAGGAATATAACCAAAATGCAGAAGTTAAGTTAGACATACGTATGTGTGCAGCATTAGCATTTTACTTCCATGAAAGTGGAAAACTGTTGGTTAGTCATTATGGAACGTGTCGCTATTACGGCAAAGCTGCAGCAATTTCAAGATTATTTTATAGAACAATGAATAGAAAATTCAGTCATAGACATCGATATGTGGAACATCTTTGGTCAAAAGCATCGATCAAATAACTTCGTGGAAGGCAGGAATTATGGATTAAACATGGGCATAAAATCCCCCCACAGAATTTTTTTTGGCATCACGAAATTATTACTGAGGCTTTTAGGCCTCAGTAACACTGATACTGATAATTCTCAAAAAATGAATTAGTCACATCAAAATTAATAGAATAAATTAAATAAGAATCTGAATTCTAAAATATAAAGTGAATATTCTCAAATTTATACCAAAGATTCAAACAAAAATTTTTTATAAAAAAAAATTAAACTTGCTACTATTAAAAAATTATATAAATATCTAGATTTCCTTGCACATTTTTTAAAACAAACTTTTTGAGCACTTCTGATACCAAATTTGTTATTACAGTTATTGAAGAACAAATTTTTTAGGTGTTTAAAAAAACACTAAATTATGGAATTCTTGAAGTATGTGAATATCGTAAAATGATCAGAAAATTTAATTTTTTTGAGATTCATAATTTTTTTACATTATTTAATTTCTTTTTACTTTTTAGTGATTCTAGCATCGGTGGCAAACAATTTTGAAATTTTTAATCATATAAATAAAAAAAAATGTAATTACAAATAGAGCCATGTCGGTGATTAGTCAAATCGAGGGGGAGAGCCTATGGGACCAGTCTGGACTACTGCGAGAGATAAGTAATCACCACAATATCTAAATGGTTTCAGATGTACTTGCCTCCAGAACTTTCATAGAGAAGAGAAGAGAAGAGACGAAAGGGAAATGGGGGATATCCTCTTTCCAGGGACGGCCTATGAACTGTACAAAGATGGTTTAAATACCCCAAGTGGTGCTTGAACCGTAGTATACAGCAGAAAACTGAGAGTTGACATCACAGTAAGCCTCGGAAAGTATGCTACAATCTTTCAGACAGAGGCCTCCGCGATAGAATTGTGTGCAAGAAAGTTGCAAACGATCCTCTTGTCAACAAAAGTATTTACATTTTGTCGGACGCTAGGCAGCTTTAAAAGCACTGAGCTACAACAGGCTCGATTCGAAGCTGGTGTGGAACTGCATCGACTCCTTGGATCGTATTGCTACAGGAACATAGTAACCTTACTGTGGGTACCTGGGCACGAAGGGGTGGATGGCAAAGCCGACACTCTTACGAGAAAAGGCGTGGAGTCCGAATTTATTTGACCGGAACCATTCTTTGGCATAGCCAGAAACAGTGCCATAGACACTATCTGGAAATGGGATGAGAGCAAAACTATCCAGCATTGGAAATATATTTTTAGGTTAGCTTACTCTAAGGCATACATAGTGAAACCCTCTAGTAGCACTTTATCGCAGATCCTAGAAAAAAGTAGAAGTGATTTAAGCATCTTAATTTGACTGCTTAGAGGGCACTGCTTTCTGCGGTACCATCTGAAGAAGCTAGGTCTGAGCCAAACATCCTACTGTCGCTTTTTTAGTGTACAAGACGAATATTCCGTGCTCGTGTCCTGCTCTAGAAATGAACAGGCTTGGAAACGTTTGGTTTCGTACAGCTAGAGCCTACCGACTTCAAGGAAGCTTCACCTAAATCAACCATAGACTTCGTGAGGTGTGGATTGTATGGTGAATTGTAACCCGTAGGGGTGACCTACAATAGGCCTTTGCTGGTGGCAGTAAACGGGCACCCCACTCACATCGAACCTAACCTAGATAGATTATTATTTTAATTATGACCATAAAACATTTTATTTTTTAGGCAAATAATTTTAGAGAAGAACAATAATACTAACTATTATTTTATATATTCTTATTAAAATAAATGCGGTCAATAAAAGCAAACCTAAAAAATAGACAAACGACATAAAATATCGATTGGATAAACCAGACAGAATAACGACGGAAATTGTTACAAATGAAGAAGGGAGAAAACTAAATGAAATGAGATGAAATAACTTTATTTTTCCACCCGTTTTTTTTGTATCACTGGTTGATACTTATATTTTTGGAACATAGATAAAGCAACATACAATAAACTATTAAAAAATAAGTATTATAATAGTAAACATGACTTATAAAAAATATAATTCTAATATTTTTCTTGCACAAAACTGAGCAGTATAATTTTTAAGTAAATCCTCTCAATTATCACCCAAAGCAGGAAAAAATTTAAATTAATATTGTGGTTGACAACGAAAACTATTAAATATTCATTAGGCCTGCTGAAAGACAACATACGAATAATGCTAAGATAATATCTTCTATAAATAGTGTGTTATCTTAATGATTAAATTAAAATAATTAATTATAATAATAAGTTAAAACAAACTCAAAATTAATAAAAATATAATATTTAACCGGTTAAAAATTTTTATTGTTAATTTGTATAATATTTTTTTGTCAGGATTTTGTTGTTATAAATTGTGATTTTTATAATAAATATTATTCTAACATTCATGGATTGAGAGTGTTTACTTTAAAAAATAAAATAATTAAATTTTAATATTTACGAAAAATATAATTAAATATGATTTAAGAATTTTGCAAATTTATCCTTAAAAGATTTTAAAGAAGATTAACGATGTCGTTCATAGAATTAAGAAGCCTCTTCTCGGAAAACCAAGAGTATTAAATTTCGATAGGCTAGTCCTTTATGCGAAGGTGGCCAAGCCGAAGTTCTCAGCATTCAACCACCAGATGAGAAGATGACCTTCGAACAATTGATGGCATTGTACTCGAATGGACAGAAAATGCAGCATAGCGTTACCAGAGAGGAACTACAAGACCTGTGGAAATGCCAATAGAGTTTTGCTGAGCTCAAGACTTTCGAATCTCCAAAGGAATTGCCAAGAAATTCGGCCAGATTCAAAATCTAACGGAGCAGAATTTAGTGGTGGGAAAGGTCTTTCAACTTGAAGATGAGCAACCATTGGGCAAAATAGAGATCTTCAATTTACTAACAAAAACGTTCTTGCATGATAAGACGACCTTCGGAAGAATCCAAGGAACTAGGCTCTCCCATAATTAGCATGTGGAGCGGATGGATTGAATTGGAGGGTTTTAGGGAGTATGTTGGAAATTATCTTCCGATTTAGTGTCATCAACATAGTTATATGCTGTCCCAATACTCGCAGTTCAGACTTGAATCCACTACTACTTACATCGAACGTCCCGGTTCCGGAATGGAGAGTCCTGCAGATGTCCCCATAACATAGTGAGTCCTGAAATATTTAGAGACGCAATGATCTTCAGGAAGAGGCAATGTAACGAGGAATGAAGCCGGCCCTGTATCTGATGGAATGTACGCGACTCAGGATTACCGCGCGAGATCCCTAGACAGTTCTTAAGACGAAACGGATATCGCGCGAATATACGAGAAATCCGTCGATGGTAACGTGAACGTTCTAGATCAACCGAAATGAATATAAATAATACAAAAGCTCGGACAAGAGTTAAGTAAGTTGAATTTGGTGTGCTGTGTTATATAAATTAGTATATTTTGTTAGACGTGTTTAATATATATTAGACGTTGTATTACTGAAATAAATTAGGTATAATTCGGCGGAGTGTTTAAATTCAAACGAACCCAAAGTACAAAAATATTACAGTACCCTCAAAATTTTGCCACGAGAAAAAACCAAACAAATCCATCCCTTCTTTCTAACCTTCTCTGTCAAATTGTCTAAAATTTCACAAAAAAAAAAGAATAGAAAGAAAATAAGTAAATAGGCGTCCAACAATTTTTTTGTTTTCCTTTCTCCTGCCTTAATTAACGAAACTAAATCCCTCCTCTCTTTCTACCCTCCTCTGCCAAACTGACTAATATTTCGTGAACAAAAAAATAACTAAATAGGCGTCCCACAATTAATTTGTTTAATTTCTCTTTCTCCTGCCTTTATTAACAAAACCAAATACATCTACTCTTTCTAATCTTCCCTGTCAAAATGTCTAATAATTTTTATATTTTCCTGTCTCGTGCCTTTGCTATTAATTTCTCAGAAAATTTTTATCTGTAATAAAATTTTTAAATCCCAAATACTCCACTTTGCCTTACCTAATAAAAATTTAATTCGGGTGCTACCCAGTAATATTAGATAGTCACGTTCTCCGACTTAAATTGTGTAAGAAAGCTTCTTTTTTGTTTATTACGCATTTCTTACAATATTTCATTTTGGATAAATTATATTCCAAATCAAAATTTATATAAAAATATATCTCTTTCCAATAACCTCCTTATTGTGAATTAGCCATTAAATTTCGCTTTTGGTACCTTAGTTTTTATTTTTTGGTGTTTTTGTAATTGGCCATTGCACTTATGAAGATAGTGACGCTAACAATGGTAGATAGAGAAGGAAATACAAATCCGGATAATATCTTTTTGATTTCTAGAATTGCACTACAATGCGGAAAAATAATGAGTATCTGTGCACTCATACTAACAAGCAGAACAGATCCATTATCTTAAAAGAAGGTTCAATTCGAAGAATACCGACTTGAAAAGCCTTACTGAAGTTATATTTGCTAAGATAGAGAAGAATCCTACCCCATCAAGAATTAAATTTATCACTTTATCTATGAGTGCTAAACCCCTATTGAATTGCTACCAAATCGTCTTTGAGCCCTACCTCAGGAGTTAGTGCTATAATTTGATTAAAAAGTGTATGAAGGAGAGCAGAATAAGAGCCTGAAGACTTTTTAAAAATTTCAAGGAGGATGCTGATAAACAATCACAAGTTACATGAAGTGACAGATAATCAAGTAGCCCGCCAGTTATTAAAAAATAGATAACTTTCAGTCGTATCCCAAGAAGTTCAATAATGAGTAACCCAATAATTAAAAAACGAACCTCTCTCTATAAGCGATTTTAAAATATAAACCTCTAATATAAAACTAAACAAACCACCAGGTGTAGACGAGTTAATGACAGAGCAAATCAAAAACTTCTGTCCAACAACACAAAAATGGCTGTTGTAATTGATGATGCATACTGAATATGAATATTCCAAAGTTGTAGCGGAAGGCGCAGGTTTTTGCACTGCAGAAGTTCAGAAATGACACCAACTGCTTTAAAACATCCACTTGGTGTCATTGTTATGCCAAATAATAAAATTACTAAAGCGTCTAATACTCAACAGCATTACCAACACCCCGAAGAAAAAAATTATGCGTATATAGGTTCGAGCAGAAGGGGATCACCAAAGGCTCTGTCACATAGGGCGATGGAAATCGCTGCTCCTAGAAGTGGCCATAAATCGCAAATTATAGTCGTATCGTCATTGGTCTGTTAACATAACCAAATATTGGCCTGACTATTTGCAACCAATTTTTTGCCCTAATTCGCAAACAAAAATAGAAAACAACAAAAGCAAAGCGGACCTATTGAAACAACTAACAATAGTCATAGCTAATGGAACTGAAGATTTAGTCTGTTTTACAAGGCGTTAGCTGCCCTATGTAGCAATGATTAACTCGTTTCTGATGACTAGAATAAAATATGTTCAATTCGCTAATAAATATAGTAGCGACTAAAATGGCCACATATGACCGAACCTTAAAAAAAACATAGATATCAAATATTTATTTTATTAGGAATGTAAACAAATGTTTGGAGCTTTTCGTTTTGACCCTATATTTTTGAAACTACCTTCAGGGTATCTGTTGACAACTTATTTAAGTCGTATAGAAAATAATCTTTATGTTTTTTTATAGAGCCATAATTCTCAAGCCAGTCAAACTGTCTGCGTAAAAATATTAATTGGGGAGTGTGACCGCATTTTATTCAAATTTTTTCATTTGGAGCTAGTCATTTTAGGTCAAATTTTTGTCGGCCTTTTAATTGAAATTATATTTCGTGATAATAAATAAATATTCAGTAAGTTAAATGTTTATGAATGACTTTTAATTAAAAGAGTCAAAGTATTTGTTGATTAATAAATTTAAGTGGTTTATCGATAAATATATTTACTTGTAATATAATTTATCATTTGTTTATTTTTAGAAGCTTAATAAAAAAATATACTGGTGTTTCCATATTATATGACCTCTTTCCTTCTTCAATATTATTTAAAATAACAAACTGTAATTAGAGCATGTTCATTTGAATAGAAAACCTAATCAAAAAGACATGACACCCATAAATTCAATTTGGGTTTTCTTTATTTTGACCCCAATTTTCATCCAAATCAGACAAAAAAAAACTTGGAAAAAAATTAGAAATTTGTAATTTATATTTAACCTAAAAGTTAAATAAAAAATGATAAATATTGCAGATATTAATTTGTTTAAAAGAAAGTCAATAAATCTTCATTTTCATTAAAAAATGTATAACAAAAAAAATTAATAAATGAACAGAAAGAAACATATGACGTTTGTAAATTCTATTTTTTTTTATTTTACTCCATTTTTCATTCAAATATAAAAAAATAAATTTGTTTAAAATAGGGTTAATAAATTTTTATTAACAAATTTTGAACAAAAAAAAAAAAAAAAAAAAAAAAAAAAAAAAAAAAAAAAAAAAAAAAAAAAAAAAAAAAAAAAAAGACAGAGAGCATCCATAAATTCTATTTGTTTGTTTTTTTTAATTTTTACCCACAGTTACTTTTTCCGCAATAATTAAAATATATCAATTAAATCGTGCACGGCACTGTAGTAGAATTTTAAATCATGTGAGAAGCTTCGAGTATAATGCCAGTCGTACAAGTTGAACTTCTGCCCGACAGATGGAGGCACTCACATCCGTTCTTCTTAGACGCCAAAGTTCTTATCGAGTAGGAAAATTTAAACCGTTGTCGGTAGCTGCTGTGGTAGACCCAATTGGAGTAGCAGTGGCAGTCCCTCGACCTTTAGATATAGGTTAAGCTGAAGGGAGCAAAGACAATTTCCAAATTTTACCGTCAATCTGACTTTACCACGCCAGTGTGGAAGACGTGCCGTACCGCCTGACAGCGCCGAATAAAGAACCGTGTTGCACACTTCTTTCTTGGATTTGGTATTAATAAATGATTTTTATTTATTGTGACACCAGTAGCTCATAATACTCCAGAACTCATCTCAGAGGGTCAAGTAAAGTCTGTCCTTCCGGCCTACAAGGGGTTTGTCGATACCACAACGACCCCGGTAGTGTTTTCTTTCTCCACTGGAGTTGCCCGTGCAAGTGGCCGTCAGACTATAAACTGAAGTTGGCGCCCGAGGCAATCCGAGACCTGGATTAAGGCGTCGAAAGACCGTTTGAAAATGCAAAGAGCGTTACATTTAAATACCAACGTTAGTGGATTTATCAACTGTTAGTATAATTAAACTGAAAATTAATATTGCGTGCAACCGATTGGTACCTGCATAAAAAATACTAATATATAAAACTGAAAACAGCGTATAAAGTTGGCACCTGTATTGTAACAAAGTTACTTGTTTCCGTAATAATTAAAATATGTAAATTAAATCGCGCACGGCACTGGAGTAGAATCAACTTAAAATTATGAAAGAAGCTTCGAATAAAAGGCCAGTCGTACCAGTTAAACCTTCGCCCGACAGATGGAGACACTCTCGTCTGTGCTTCTTAGACGCCGAAGTTCATATCGAGTAGGGCAATTCAAACCGTTGTCGGCAGCTGCAGTGGCAGCCCGAAGTCAGACTTGCTGTGGCCGTCCCAATTGGAGCAGCAGTGCAGTCCGTCGACCTATAGAGATAGATCAAGCTGAAGTGAGCAAAGAGCGAAGCCAATTCCAATTGTACTGGAATCCAGAACCGTCGACAACCAGCCTGGAAGACGTGCCTTTACCGTCCAAAGTAAGAACCGTATACACTACCCCTTCTTCGGATATGGTAATTTTGGGTATCAGTCAGAGAAAATAAAAAGTTTTGTTTTATTTGGTAATTTTATTCTGTTCACATAAACTTACATCCCAGCAGCTAATACCCAGGTAACTCAACCCAGTAGGGCAAGTAAAGACCGCCCTTCCGGCCGCCAGTTATTTTGGTCGATAACATAACGAAACCTGGAGTATTTTCATTCTCCACTGAAGCTGCCCGTGCAGTGGCCTTCACACTATAAACGGAAGGTGGCGCCCGAGGCAATACGAAACCTGGACTAAGTGACGTTACAGTATATAAAATTAAAAATAGGCGTTTTGGAATTAACTCCCTGAAAAATGGTCCACAAAATTTAAACAAATATTTTTCCAACATTTATCTATTTCGTACATTTGCAGTCAAAGAAATTAACAAACTTGTCTAGAATTATACATTATGATGAAAATTATAATTTTAAATAACTGGATTTGGTTTAAATGTGTTATAACACCCTGTATTAATACACCAATTCTTTTGTAACCACTAAACACAAATTTTCATCGAGAAACAATCGATATCCGATACAGGTTGTGACAGCAACATGATACACCGACGACGATAAAATAATTCAAACATCAAGTAGTCCTTTTGTCATCGGAGCCTGGCACCGACCAAAAGCAATTCTCGGTCCGAATGGGTATTTGCAGTGTCGCCACAGAATGTAATAAATAATGCAACAAAGTCAATTTGGAATATCGCCTTTGCCTCTGAGCGTCATTCATTTTCCGCTGACCTTCCACTCTCCGGGCTTTTCTGGTTGCAAAGGAAATCATTGAAGTGGCAACTTTAGAAGATTTTAGGTCTGTTGTTGATATATAGGTTATTTTAAAGTAAATATTTACGTAATTACATCCTGTTCCTGCTTTATTTGCTGGTCTACTTTATACTGAAGGATCTTCGACAACTTATTGAGCTTCTTACTCTCGGTGCATAAAACATTCGTTCTTCTTATCTATGTAGCAATTTGTTTGCAAATTTGGCATTATGTGTTGATAAATTTAACGCAAATTTACCCAGAAATCATTCAATCTTATTACTTGCTTGAAATTAACAGATTTTTGCAAAATTAAATATATTTATCTCTACTTATTTTATTCATCACATTTACTCACACACGAGACGGAAATTATTCTCAGAAAACTAAATGGCGGATCTTTCAGTTGAAATACATAGAATAAATTTTTACATGCCCCATTTTACAATAAAACAATTTTGAACTCATAAAAATACGGTGTAGTTAAAGTGAAAATCGTAAAAAGAGCTAAAATCTTCTGACAGTGAAAAGATAACCCTCCGAATCATGTGTCAACTAATGATAACAACAGCCTGATGAAGAATGTCTGTACTGCAGTAACTCAAAGGAGGCTGATCAGACTGGAGCAAATTCGTCAGGTTTGGTTGTTGGTGTTCTGGTGTTAGAGGAATACGTGATATTTGCTACTCTAAATACGATTTTGTTCCTTATTTATTTCACATTAAAAT
Organism: Neocrepidodera transversa; assembly: GCA_963243735.1. Lineage (NCBI taxonomy): Eukaryota > Metazoa > Arthropoda > Insecta > Coleoptera > Chrysomelidae > Neocrepidodera > Neocrepidodera transversa. Next base: position 30,951,708 of record OY725339.1, read on the forward strand.
AAATATTTTCTTTCTTTGTATTTGTTTAGAGCATGGTAAAGTAAATTTATACCAAAGTATTATGGGCCATTATGTAGAAATAATTATTATTATTTTTAAGTTTGTTGTTAAGGTATCACAAGAAAACATTATATTCCATGATGTACAAAAAAGATTTGAAATAAAGCTGAGGACAATTTAGTCCCTACACATTATGAAAATTTATCGACAATTTTCTAATAGTAAGGAAACATGCGTTAAATTGAACAATTGAAATGAAATAAATGGTAACATGGTTTATTGAATATTTTTTTGTTTAAAATTTTATCAATAGGTTTGCATGCTTTTAAGTTATTACAGTTAATTTTGTTTTTCGTTACAAAAACATGTTTTGCTTGAGCCTCAACATATTTTTAGAGAATATAAAGATAAAATCTATCTACTCGCCTTTTCTACGATCGCAATAGATAAAAGTTGGCGTTACCGTCCTTCGATATTTTCACCCAGCAGAGGTAAACTTGCCACCAAATATCATAGACCAGAAAAGTGTATCGGTAAACATGCAATCAATTAAAAGGGTTCTTTAAAAACAGACAGGTATTCTTGCCACTAGTGATTTTATGAATTGCAATGGAGTTTTAAAATTCAAAAAAAAAATATTCGGTCTTTATGTTATGCTGGTTATATCAAACATTTGCCGACCATTATTTAAGAAAATGAATATTATAACGCTTCCCTGTATTTTCATAGATTAATGTTTATTGTATGATAAAGTACGACATTTTTCAAAAAACGGGAATTATCATCGCCATCGTTTTACAAAAACACAGCAAGATAGAAAATTTAAAATTCCAATAAAAAGTAATTATAATTAAACTCTGTCTTATAGTGTGGATGAGGTTTTTTGCCATATATTTTTTTAGAGTTTATTTTTTTAGAGTGTATTTTTTTAGAATAAACTTTATTATTACCTGATGTCCTTTATCTTGATACCTTGATATCTCTACAAGTTTATCTTCTGATTTTAGACTAATATTTTAACTTTCCCGGTCCTATTAAAAGGAAAGTATAGTGAACGAGCCAAAAAAAATTCGAAGTATCGATGAAAATATCCATTTTGAGGTCACCCAAGAAGACTGAAAGTAATCCTCCACGATAACTGGCGAACCGTTTGACCAATTATGCTGAAATTTGGTACGAAGGGTTGGTGTGTGCCTCGAATGCAACCGTTAGTTTTTGGTTTAAATTGGTACAGTAGAAGACCGATATTGTTTTAATATACATGTAAGATTTTTTTCCCGTTTTTAAATTTTAATGACAAATGATACACTTTAGTGTAAACTGTTGTAGTGCAAAGTTTTAGAATTTGCAACAAACTTCTTCTGAATTTTCAATAGTTGTGCCACTATATTTAACTTTTTTTTCGAATTCCCTATAGTTTCGACGCTAAAGGACGAAAAATATTTAGGCTTTATTTTGAAGAACAATTGTTATGTTTTTGATATACCTTCTCATGATCGCCCTCTCTTCTGGGTATTACTACAAAATGTCTTTTCCATGTTAACGATTCTCTTTCTTTCCCTCTTCAGTCAAAACAATTGAATTCTATATCGTCTGTGTCGCTCATTGAAAATTTCTTCTCTTCTCTCGTTATATAGGGTTTTATTTATATTATATTATATTTTCACTTACTTTTCCTGTTATAATTATTAATTATTGGTACAAGCTTTTGCTACAAGTTTATTTTTTGGGACAAGTTTTTTCGGACAGTGCATTTTCTTTTTTGAACAAGTTTTTGGTACAAGTCCTTTTTGGTACAAGTTTTTGGAAAGAGCAAGTTTTTTTTCCTCCTTTGGGACCAACGTTTCTACGGCCGGATCCAAGAAACTTTAGAAGAAACTCGAAGATAAGCCAAAAATCAAGTTAAGTCAAATTAAGTCACAAAAAGAAAGAAAGGACGGATTTTGAAATATATCATAGTTTTTTTGTCAATTCTTTATAAATAGATCAAAAAATCAATTAGACTGGCGTCCAAATTTTTTTTATTTAATATTTTACACATTTATTACTAATTATCAACAAATTAAGGTAACGTTTCACAATGCGCTTTAGTACAAAATGTTGTATTAAAAAGTTGTAGAGCATAAAATTCCCTTCAACTTTTGTATCAAGCTTTTTTCAGAATTTCCAATAGTTTTTACCCATGAATTTAGGAGATCCTAATTTTAGCAGTGTGCTATATAATGTGTGCATGCGCCCGCTTATGTAATGATCATCGGCTCGCTATTTTAAATGTATTCCATAAATTAATGTAATGCTTATTATTTTTTAATTAAAATAATCCTATTCTCTACAGCCGAGCCGGGAAATTTCTGAGTTGACACAGCCGATTTTTTTATTGTATTTTTGCACCGTAATTTTCAACTATTTTATCTATTTCAACAAACTTAAATCTATGGCAATGAATTATTATTATTAATATTTAAACTAAGTACCCCTGAAAAAAATTAAATAAAGGAAAATTCTCAATTAATATTTTAGCGTTTATTTAACTTTAACTTATTAAAATATCATGTTATCTAAATGCCATCCTTCCTTTCACCATCAGGATCGGACTATGACTGACTAGAAATATAATCAGAGTTTTCTTTGTTATTGTTATTTTTTGGTAAATCAGATGATGTACTAGCTATACTCCTTTTCCTTTATAACTGACAGTAATGGAATGTCTTAAGGAATGTGAATGGAATGTTGATATCTGTCAGTGCTCCAAAGTAATAGAGATTTTCGGAGGTTAAAGGGAAAGAGGAAATTTTTCCAGTGGCGGGCAATTTTATCGCTGTACATAGATATACGACATTTTAATTTAATGCAATTTTTTTTTAATTAAAGTTAGGTCAGTAAATTGTGCGTTCTGAAGCTTTTGTCAAATTTCTACAAAATTTTACAGCCTGATCCACTGAATAACCTGAAAAATTTTCTCAAATTGAGTTAAATTCCGCTTCAGAATAATGATGTTTTTTAGCAGAAGTGTTATTACAGCTGGAATGCTGCTGATTCACTTTTACAGAGGTCCGCAAAGAAAAACAATAAATAAAATAATTTACCATGTATTCCCGTTTCCGCCAATATGTTCCGCACATGATCTCAAAGCCACTCCCTAACTAAGCACTGATCGTTTAACATATAAGCGACGTTGCCTTTTTCATACGAAGAGCATATCAGATGTTCACTTTTTATTGCATGACAAGAAATGAGAGAGAAAATAAATTTTAAAACACATGGCAACGCCTTGGCAATCTGATGAACGACATAACAGTGTTGTCGATATGAAGTAAATTACGTATATATAACAGTTTCATGTAGAAGTCTTTATAAAAAACATTTAAATAAGGTCCCTAAAATTTAAGTATTGTTAATTATTATTATGAGACAAATTATCTTAAATATGATATATTATAATATTAAGCAATAATTATGTATTTTAAAGATTTGATTTGCATAATTTTGTTTGATGAAAGGAATTCTTCTTCAAAATATTGGATAATGTGGCAACTCTGTTATACATTCCTAACATTTCATTACTGTTAGATTTAAGGGAAAAGGAGTATAGTATAGTAGTTGCAATATAATTTCAATCTCACGTGATAATTGTCAAAAACTCTTTACACTAGTTCTATTAATGTAATTATTAATCAGATCAATTTCATGTGCAATATTTTTTATCCAATTGAAAAACCACTGTAGCTGTATTAATAATATAAACCTTACATTTTGGAAATTTATAACAAGATGGCAATATCTACTTTCATATATTGATCACATGGAATTGAAATTTTATTGCAACTTCTAATTTTTTTTGCAGTTTTTTGATTTTTCTGGGAAAATCGTGCATTTTCGAGAAAAACGTAATAATAATGTTTTAGATAACTAAATTGTCTAAAATTTTTGTATTAACCTTATTTTCGAATTACGCTTAGTTTAGTCGCTAGAGGTCTCGAAAGAAGTATACTAATAGGCTATTAATTTTTTTTTTGTAGATGTTCAGTACAAATAATGCATTGTCGAAAAAAATATGTAACTTTTTTTCGAATTCCCCATAGTTTCGCCGCTAGAAGACGCGAAAAAAGGTGCATGTAGGTTTTCCCGACTTTTTCCAGATTTTGAAACATACTTTAGTACAAAATATTCCAGTGGAAAGTTGTAGATCATCAAATTACCTACAACAGTATTTTTTTCGCCCTCTAGCGGATAATTCAAAAGAAGCTTAATACAAAAGATGTAGGGAACCCAAAAGTTTTTCATACAGGGTAGCGCAAATTTAATTGAACACTATTGGGATTTCGTAAATCGTTATAAATACAAAGTTGGTTAGATGAGAAATCAAGTTGCGTATTTTCAAGACCAGTTGAATGGTTTTTTCAAATTAAAATATCAGGACCGATTTCCAAGATATTTCGGGAAAACCGAAATTGACAATTTTTGTTTTATTTATAATTAATACCTTAATTTTCAAAAACCAAAAAAAAGTGAAAAATCTCTTAATATATGGTAACCAATTTTTTTAAAACAACGTTTCGTCTTTGAAATGCCACCCTCAATACTGCTTCCTTACTAGTTTTATTGATTGGTTTTTGTATTTAACAAATATCTTTCGCATCTACGATAAATTTTTTTCTAATCCCATTTCACATTATAATTATTGGCTTTAAAACCATTTTATAGCTCGTCAATAAGATTTTTTTAACACTCGAACTTTTACGACACTCGAGCGCTTTTGACTCACGAACTTTTTTAACGACTTTCGTTCTTTTGAGTGTTTTTTCTAGCTTTCCTGAATTTTTAACTAAAAGCTTTGTCCAAATAAAATAAATAAATCAAAATTAAAAGTTCACATTAAAAAATCCTATTTTTGTGGACTCGAGCTTTTTGCTCTGGATCTTTATGTAACGATTTGGCTTTTGTGTTTTTATTTAATTGTATTATTTTAGTTAATAAATTATTTAACCTTCCGTGTTTTTTTCAGATAAAACTTTAACCAAGAATTTGCTTTTAAATTGTTCCTAGATCATCAGCTCTCAATTATTTTACATTACGATATTTAATCTTTATTATTTTTTCAATTTTTTATTATATATTATTTTAGTCGTGAATAAAAGTATGGTTATAAAATATTCCATTTTTAATTAGGTACTAACAACCCAACCAGCATTTTTATATCAACGCTTATACCATCAAAACAAAACAAACAAAAGTTTAATTGTCATTGTAAGCTCGAACACAAAGCTCGATGCGCAAGCATTATTTTGTTTAGGTTTTATCTGTATTTTCTCTGAATAAATTCCCCGTCCGAGCGATTCGTAAATTATTCTGAGTTTGGCGTAGAAACAAATGACTGGGCTGTTTATCTTCGGCTGAGGTGGCCGCGAGAGGTAATCCTCTACCACAATCGGACAAGAACAAATGAAGTTTATTACGTTCTATTTACTTTCTGATAGTCAGCTGTCATATAAACGGATAACACGTGCTAGAAAGAGTGTTTAAAGGATGAAAAAAAATGTATCCTGTCACTTTTCGTACAAAAAATATTGCATTCGTTGAAGAAAATATAATATTATATAATAAATGTTTAACGATACAACCCTGCAATTTTCGGAATTTTTTATCGAATTTTTATGTGGCACACTGTATAAAAATTATCAAGTTTTTTCTTTTCATTAATAAAGTAGTTAAAAAAGTTAAGAAAAGTATTCCAATATCTGTTAAAAAAAAAGTTTTTTATTTTAATCATTTATTCCTGCAAAGAATGGATTCGCAGGAATTTTTAATTGTTGTCGAATTATTCAAAGCCGCATTTCTCTTTTATATAAGCAATTTATTTCAGCGTTTCCTCCCTTTTTGTCTCTGCTTCTAGGGTTGAAATAATCGGGAATGTCAATCTAACGATTCTTTTCCGTTCTTATTCCTTCCTGATTTTCCTACTAATAACAGTAACAGCTACACTTTCCCACACAAGTCCATTGACGTGCAATTTAAATCTTTTCAAAACGAGCCCAAATACTCTCATTTTAATATGTAAATTCGAAGGTACAAAATAGGGAAATTTGTCCATATCAAGATCACGTGTCATCACTTATAAAAACCAGCTTGTTTTCGAAACTAAAGGTCCCAAATATTTTAAACCGAGTAGTTCTAAGTGATATAGGACTTAAAAATGTTAACAGTATAACCACTGCGAGATAGTATGATGTTTGCATCGATAATATTTAAACCATTTACACCTTATAGAATGTTCAGAAAAAGCACAAGAACCAAATTTATACAAGTACAATTATCGAAGTGATTTTGAGTGCAAAAACTACTCAACAAACCTCAAGTGCAATTAAAGAATTATTTTTCCAAAACTATTTTAAAGAGACTACTGCAGTTATCAAAGGAAACACGAGTGTAAAATTTATAGAAAAATGCATAATTATATTTATTAAAGAATACTCAAAATAAGTACAAAAATGTTTAAAAAAAAAGTGTAAATTATCGGACAAAGCAGAAGTGCAAAAAATATTGAAAACATTATCACAGAATGCCCGAAAGAGCTCCAAAGCAAAAATTGTACTAGTGTTATTTTCAAGGGAAGCACCAGTACAAAAAAATTGAAAAAAGCAGGAACGCAATTATCAAATAATATTCTAAAAAAGTATAAGAGCAAAAATTGTACAAGTGCAATTATCGATTGAAGTTTGAGTGCGAAACATAATGATAAAAACTATACTGCAATTAAAAAATATTAAAATTAAAGCACAAATAAAAAAATTATTCAAGTAACAGTTATCATAGAAGTAAAGCCCAAAGATAAACATTCTACTAATAAAAATATCCTTGAGTGTAAAATTTATCGAAAAAAGCTATAGCGCAGTTATCAAAAAATTATTCAACGGAGCTCAAGTGCATTTATCGAAGGTAGTTTATTTTGAAAACTATTAAAAATTGAACAAATGCAATTATCCAACAAAACATAGGTGTAAAATTATCGAAAAATGCACATATTAATTTAATAAAATATTGCTCAAAAAATTGATAGAAAAAACACAAGAATGCAACTACTAAAGAGTGTCCGAAAAAAGCACAAGAGTATGATTGTGCAAGTGCAATTATCGTAGGGACCTTGAGTGTATTATTGAATAAGGCTCCAAATAGGTACAAAAATGATGAACAAAATATTGAAAACAAGTAATAGTGCAATTATCTCAGTGTTCAAAAAATCATTAAAGCTTCAATTATTGAAGAGACCATAAGAGCAAAATATATTGAAAAAAGCTGTAGTGCAATTTTCAAAAGAAATTTAATTAAAACATAGGTGCAAAAATTATTCCACAAATCTTAAGTGCAATTATCAACTAAAGCTTTTTGCCAAAAATATTGAAACAAAAGTGCAATTATTTAATTATGATCGAAAAAAGCAAAAGTGCAAAAACTGAACGAGTGCAAGGGACCTTACATGCAAAATATAGTGATAAAAGCTCTAGTGCAATTATCGAAAAATCAGCTGTGTCGCCACAGAACTTTCCCGGCTCGGCTGTAGAGAATAGGATTATTTTAATTACAAAATACTTAGCATGCGTACAATTAGGATCTCCAAAAATCATGAGTGAAAACAATTGGGAATTCTGGAAAAAGTTTGAGACTAAAGTTGGAGGGTATTTTATGCTCTACAACTTTGCACTAGAAAATTGTGCTCTAAAGCCCATTGTTTGTCTTCAAAATACAAAAAAGGCAAAGAGCCCAAATGTGTATATTTTTCGCTCTGTAGCGGCAAAACTATGAGGAATTCGCAAAAAAGTTAAAGATAAAAGTTAAAAGAAAGGAGTATGCCCGTATCTGGTGCTCCCATGTTATAACTCTATTTATTTTTTTTAAGAAACTATGCAGTGAAAATTTTCCGATTTTTTGGACTTGACTAGTACCATTTGTATACTAGAGTATACTGTAAAATCGTGAATACTGTCCGGTGACCCTAAGGTCATCTATGACCTTTTCCTACCTCAAAATTACATTTTTATTTTTTAAAGGAAACTATGAAGTGAGAATCTTCCGTTTTTTTGGGCTTGACTAGTAGTACTAATCCATTAGATTATACTATAAAATCATGGATAGTGTCCGGTAACCATAAGGTTATCTATGACCTTTTCATACTTCAAAATTACGTATTTATTTTTAAAGGAAACTATGTAATGAATATTTTCCGGTTTTTTGGGCTTGGCTAGTAGTACTAGTCCACTAAATTATACTATAAAATCATGGATAGTGTCCGATGACCCTAAGGTCATCTATGATCTTGCATACTTCAAGATTACGTATTTATTTTTAAAGGAAACTATGTAGTGAAAATCTTTCGGTTTTTTGAGCTTGACTAGTAGTACCAGTCCACTAGATTATACAATAAAATCATGAATAGGGTCCGGTGGCCCTAAGGTCATCTATGACATTTTCCTACTTCAAAATTACGTATGTATTTTTTAAAGGAAACGTTGTAGTGAAAATCTTCCGGTTTTTTCGGTTTGACTAGTAGTAACAGTACACTAGATTATACTATAAAATCATGCATAGTGTCCGGTGACCCTAAGGTCATCTATAACCTTTTCATACCTTAAAATTACGTATTCATTTTTTAAAGGAAACTATGTAGTGAAAATCTTCCGGTTAAAGTTATAGATGACCCTAGGGTCACCGGACACTATCCATGATTTTATATTATTATCTAGAAAAAAGAAAGTTCAAACAAAAATTGAATGAGAATTGGCATCAAGACTTTTCTTACTTCAGTCGAAATGAAAAAAATACAGGATTCTGTAAATTTTGCCAAAAATTAATATGATTGAGAACGAAAAAAAAAACATGATAAAAGGGAGTAGTGAGCTCAAAATGGTAATATTCTTGAATGAAAACAAATTGCCATTTTTACTGGCTGACCACTTGGTTAAAGTGTTCCCTTCACTTTGGCCTGACTCACTCCTAACAAAAGACATGAACTGTGGTAGGACAAAAGCCACAGCAACAACCAATAAATGTTTAGTCAAGGAAAGTTTAACAGCCTTAAAACATAATTTGGCCAGTAGTAATCTTATGTACTCTCTCATTATTGACGAAATGACTGATGTTTCGAAGAAAAAGTCTCTTACGGTGATCATGAGAATCTTTATTAAAAAAACTGTTAATGATAAATTTCTTGGTCTACCGGATAAATAGTATGAAAAAAAAACATTAAAAAATGGCGCCCAATGTGGGGAAAGAATAAGACAGTAGCTCGAATACAACGTGAGACAAATAATAAAATGGTGGCAAGAATAAGATAGTGACGTAGTGAAACATAGTAATGCAGTGTATAAGGAACTGGTAGTTTAAAGTGATAATAATATTTGTATTGGTGAATAAAAGAAAAGTGGGAAAAAACTTGGACAGATAGATGATTAAGAAGGACATGATATGATTGAAGATTTCCCAGATCAGAAAACAGATGATGTAGCATATATAGAAGAAGGTAAAAAGGTAAAGAGAATAATGAAAAAGAAGATAAGAAAATAGGAAAAAAGAACGATAAAAATAAAAAAGAAGGGTAGGAAAAGATGGCAGATCGAAAATAGAAGAAAAAAAAAGAGAATCCGATAATGAAAATGCACTAATACAAATGCAAAATGGGAGTTGGTATACAAATCAAGATGTATGCTAACAAGAAAAATATACAAAACATGGGAAAAGATTTAGAGAAAATTTTGGATAATAAAATTACAAAAGTGAAATATGAACTATATCAAAATTGAAAAGAAATGATTCAAATGAAAGAATATACACACAACAGAATAGAAGAAACAAGAAGGGAGATGATAGGAAAAATAATAGAAATAGAGGAAATGAAGAGGAGATTTTCTTGAAGAAAAAGAAAATAAAAGAAAAAATGAAATAAAAAAAACTATATGTGTATATGTGTTTTTTCCTTTCATATTGAATAGAATATTAACAAGTGGTACGCGGAGGCAAAATACGGTACATTTTCATATGTTATATTTATAAATTTTTCATTAAAGTTTTGTTTTTAAAAATTTATCCTCGAAAGACGTAGGTAGAAGACATTAAAATTAATTAAAAATCCTAAGCAACTTTTTCCTAAATTTAACCGTTGTTATAAAAAAAAATAAAATAAGTGACAACATCGCTTTATCTGTTATATTCCAATAAACTCATAAGATATTATTCCTTATTTTCAGTATTCGGTACGGATAAAATTTTTATTGCAATAGCTTACGTTTTAGCTCACAAATAATTTGCATCAGATGTTGATGGTTTATGGTGAAACTCGTGGTAATAGTAAGACTTTATGGAAAACGAAATCCAAGCAGGCGAGAGCCACATGTACGAAGTACCGTTAGTATTTCCCAACGAATGCAGAAGAATGCATTACTAAAAAAGTTTAGTTATTTCAAGTGATAAATGCAAGTAACACTTTTTTGGTAGAATTTTATATCGCAGAACGTAGATATTAAACCTTTATTTAACATGTATGGTGTTGCAAGTTCTAAAATTTATTTTTCATAAGACATTTTGTTTAAAATAATGTTTTCGGCCTACTTTCATAAGTGCACTATTTTCGCAAACACTCTGTATAACGTACAGCCTATAAATTATATATTTCTCTTAACGTCGTTAAACCTTTAAAAATAAAACTTGCGCTTTCCACTGAAATATTTCAAAATAAACTATTGTTGTATACATAATATGTCTCCACCACTGTACTAAACGGAATCCAATAGAAATCTCCAGATAAAGCTTAATTTATCTATCGTCCAGAGAATCGGCAACTGAGCAAAAATTTTAATGGCCTTACCGCCATATTTCATAGTCGATGGTTCTTACGCCATTTAACTCACGGCCTAATGGCCACCACCAGGTGTTGAAATGCGGTTTGGGAGCAAAGAAGAGAACACAGAGACGTTCTTGTAATAACAAATATTAATATAATATCAACAATTTTTTTTTGCAAATTAATGAATCGTTTTTCTAATTTAATTAAATGAAAATTAAAAATAATAGAAAAGGAGAGGGCAATTCGGACTGACCGTAATTTGTTCTCCATTAATGCTTTTTAATTTTATTTATTTTTTAATTAGTTAAACATAAGCAAAATTTTAAAAAAAATATATATTTTCTTTCAATTTTTGATAAAAACTTTACCAAGATTCCGGTACTGTAAAAAAGAAAAACTTCGCCACAACCTTTTTATCCCAAACCACGGGTGATGTGCAAAGGGACAAAGCCTAATGAGATTTTATATTTTTTTAGTTAAATAATAAATGCTTGTGTACAGAAAACATGACCCAAAAAAGAGGTAGAGTTTTTTATAGTAATTAAGAATTCATAAAATTTATACGTAGTTTTAATTAATATAAACAAAGCAAATTTATTTTGCTCCTTTGTATACGAACAGTAAAGTAAAGTAAATATGAATAATTAAGGTTTATTTAGTTGTGCGTTATTTTAAAACAATTTCTAATATAAATGATGTAATATTTATTAGTAAACAAGAACAGTCAAACTGGAGTTTTTTATGTTGAGTAATAAACAGAGCGCTTACATTTATAAAAAATTGCTATCCTTTGTTAAACAATAAAGTTAAAATTTGTTTCATGAAAATGCACTGAAACGAAATTAAATTATTTTAAAAATCGCTATAAAAATGCCAAAATTTTGGAAAAATAACCATAATTATTATAAAAAAAATCTGATGTGGCCAGCACATGACCTCTCGCCGTTTTTGAATCAATAATTTACAAGTTAACACAAAAAAGTATGAAAAAAATTTACTTTTTTGTAAATCTGGCAACAATTGCAAAAGTTTTGAAAATTTTAATGATACGGAAATAAAATATAGTGTATACAAAATATATGTATAAAACTTTATTGCCATTTTGTTTAGTAATGGCGTCATGACTAGTAGTAACTGCCACTTCCGGTTGTCTGATTGATACCAAATTCTAATCAGATCTAATCTAGGGTATCAGAATCCTGTAAACAAAATTTCAAGTTTTTTAATTCAGTAATTTTTAAGTTATCGTTACTACAACATCGATCCTAACACACACATACTAACACACACACTAACGCACATACAGACAGCATCGCGAAAATATCAAAATTGTATTCTAGGAACCCTAAAACGTATTTAGGCATTGAAAACTCACTACCCAATTTTTAGCATGATTACTATACCCCTCTTATCTGAAGGGCGAGAGGTAAAAATCAGTCGCAAAAAATCAAAATCTGTTATAAAATTGCATAAATTACTACAAATTTGATAAAGTAATAAAAACAAAAGCGAAAATTTCTAAAAAATTTCGTATATTTGCAATTAAAAACTAAAAACTGTCAAAATCGCTAAACAAATAAAAAACTCGTATAAAATTGTTAAAGAATGGCTAGAAAATTAAAAAATATATTATTCAATATCAAAAAATACAAAAAAACTTGCTAAAAAAAATCTGATGTGGCCAGCACATGACCTCTCGCCATTTTTGAATCAAAAATTTACAGGTTGGCACAAAGAAGTATGAAAAAAAAATTAATTTTTTGTAAATCTGGCAACAATGGCAAAAGTTTCGAAAATTTTAATGAGATGAAAATAAACTATAGGCTATACAAAATATATGCGTAAAACTTTATTGCCGTTTTGTATAATAATTGCGTCATCAGCCATAGCAACTGCCACTTCCGGTTGTGCGATTGGCACCAAAATCTAATCAGATCTAATCGGGGATATCAGAATCCTGTTTGCAAAATTTCAAATTTTTTAATTCAGTAGTTTTTGAGTTATCGTTACTACAACATCCATCCAAACACACACACACACACACACACACACACACACACACACACCTATACGTGGCGCGGGGGTCTTGAGAGGTCTTTGCTCCCTGAGGTATGGTACGAGGTCCATCTTCAAAAATAATGTTAGAGAGAAATAAATCTTCAAACACTCCATCTTTTACCTATTTATTGTCGAATAACCTAATACACACTGTAAACACTCGAAAAAAAATTTTTTCATCAGTACCCCGCTGGTGTTGTGAGGTATCCACATTATTGCATAGCTCCGAGGTCCAATCCAATTTCACGAGGACATGTGAGGTCCTATGACGTAATAAAATGTGTTACATTTTTAAATAATGTTGAGAGGTTTTATCACTGAAACAAGCGATGGCGTTCCTCTGTGTAGATCTAAAAATCTCTCCTAAACCGTTAATTTTGTCGACTTTAAATAGGAGTACGTTTTTGTTAGTAAATCAATTGGAAAACAAGATATTCCCGAAGCGATTCATTTTAAATGTCAAATTTGACGTTTAATATTTTGGTAGTAGACTGCTCTGAAGCTACGCATAGTGACTATTTTAGATGAATATTTCCCAATAGGGCAATAAACGATTTTATTCAATCTGATTGGATGTGATAGTTCAATCAAATTCTCGAAAATGTATGGCTTTGCAGGTGAATGAAATAATCGATTTTATTCAATCTGATTGGACGTGATAGTCCAATCAAATTCTCGGAAATGCATGGTTTTGCAGATGATTGAAATAATCATAGTTATTTTTTTACATTATCGCCCACGGACGCTAAAGTAGTTCAAGGGCGCTAAAGTTGCACTTTACGACCGATAAATGTATTAATAATCTGGAATTTACCGCCCGGTCGCAGATAAAAAGCATTTTTATTTTATGTTTTTTTGAATACTAAAATCGTATTGTTTTTCGTAAAAATTGTAAAAATCTCGTAATTGTATTAGTTAGTAATTGTAAAAATCTAATACTACGGGAGCTAGCGACAGTTTTAAGTGACTCATTTTATTCAGCGTAATTTACTACAATAAATAAGATTATCATATATAATACAATTAGTGGTATCGTGACTATCGATAATCGCATAAGTTATATCATGAAATGTGTTGTCAAATATTAACTTCACGAGAATATCGGTAGACTCGGTACCAAGAGTTGTATTCATTAGATTATATCACGAATTAATTTTAAAAATTTGACAGTTCAATAATTCATAATGGAATGATGATGTCAAAAATGACATTAAAAAGTACCAAGTGTGATTATCAGTAGTAATACACCTAGGGCCTTGATAATTTTGTCATAGAGAATGCTGAAAGCGTGTTGCTTGATAATAGCTCGAGGCCGAAGGCTATTATCCTTAAGCAACACTCTTGAAGGATTCTCTATGACAAAATTTTGAGGATTAATTAAGGCCCGAGTGGTATTCGATAAGATAATTTTTTACTTTGTAGATTTCAAAAAATTGGTTGTCAATCTGACGTTTAATATTTACTCGTTTCATCATTCAGTTCGTATTCTCTGGTCGCACAAAACTCGAGAAATATTTTCCATATATATTTTTTTGATTTGGTTGTATTTTTTGGTATATTACTTGATATAATATCATTAATTGCATCGTCAGATGCATTACCAAATCTTAGTGACATTTTTAAACTAGTTGTCAGTTTGACGTTTGATTAATTTTTAATCAAAAACGACTTGTCGAAATCACCAACCTGAAAACACCACATGTAGGGTGTTATTGCTGTAATCCATAGCTGATTGGATGAAATTTGACGCATGACACTAAATTAAGTAATTCGATTGGTTACTATAGTTAGTAAAAAATTATCAGTATAGTCACTACATGGTGGTTGATTATCGAATATTGATCAAATAACAGTATATGACATTATTTAAGACATTTAATAAGTAAAATCAACTAATAAACAAATAATAGAAATAATTTTGTGGTCAAATTATAACAAATAACCCTCTACACACCACTAAGTAACCTTCCGTTACCTTTAAAATCTTTATACACTTGGAGTCAAAGTGCGGCGCACGGGTTCGCCCCTTTCGGGCTGTCGCTGCTTAAATGGGACATAAGTAAATAAAAAACTATAAAAATTTTTGGAAACTATAATTTTTATAAATTTTAAAACTAACAAATAAAAAAAAATAAAAAATAAAGATCCGTTACATAACCGATTTAAATCCAGCTCTGCTTGCTCTTAAACTAATAAATTGAAAAAAACAGTCAAAATAATTAATACACGATGTATTTTCAAAAATTAGTGAGAAATACGTCAATGACGTCATAATTCCGTCTCATCCATTTCATGATGGAGAGATAGAGATGGATAATGTATGACGCAACGGCAAAGGATGGTTAAACAAACTCTACCCATATTCGGTCAGAAGCAAAAAGATTCTCCCAAGGTTAATTTAAAAGACAGAGAAAAACCTCTCAAAATGTTTTAATGGTGGGCAAGTGTGTGTCAAAATGTTAGATGACTACATATTTTGTATGTATTGCATTGCGTTTTAAAACTCGGTTTATCTCAAACTCAGGGCCGGTTCTAGGGTTTTTGGCGCCCTAACCGAAAACAAATTGAATGGTACGAACTTCGGGAAAACGTTTTTTTTTTAATAATTAATTGTTATTACGAATACCAAATAATTATTCCTCTGTACTAAACTTTTATTTGGTTTATATTTTTAAATCCTATAATTAAATAAATAAAGAGGGGGTAATCCCACCTAACTTTCCGAACATTCATAGTAAAGTAATTGATAATCAATTATTCTTCTGATAAAAGAACTTTTTTAATTTTGCCTGTTTCATTATTAAAATGATATTTTCAATTTTCTCTAAAAAAAAAATGGGAGCGAAAGTCTATATATTTTTTTTTCACATCCTCTAGCGATGAAATTACGCTCTAGCGGTAAAATTACGCTGAATTATAAAAAATGTTAAAGACAAAATTTGTAGGAAATTTTATGTTCTACAATTTTTATTTACTGTAATTTTTCATACAAATGCATATTCTTGGCACAAAATCTAAAAATAATGTTATTTTTTTAAATTAGTATTTACTATAAAAAAATTTAAAACACTTTTTTGAATAATTTTAAAATCAATAAATAATTAATATTTCATTTCATTTTATGCAAAATGAGAAACAGACCTTTTTCCAGGTTTTCTGGATCAAGATGAATTAATAAAGTTAGTTAAAAATATATCAATTTTTTCATTAAAATAGAAAAATAGTGAAAATTTAGGAAAAATGGAAAAAATAGGCCAAAACAGAGAAAAATAGGGAAATTGGAGAAAAATTGTGAAAAGTAGATCTTTTTTTTTAGTTTTTCTCTGCAACAAAATAAAGTTAGACTAAAAAAATCTAATTTTCTGTCAAAAATTATAATCACAGCTTTTGAACTTATCTAACTTTTTTCATTTTTCGCTATAACTTCTACAAATATTATTTTAAAATTATGAAATAATTCGCACATATAGTACTTTTTGATCTCTTTCGGATAATCTATTAACTTTGTTCATTTCTTTTATACTCTTTGATAAAACGAAAATATAAAAATAAAAATATCAATTTTTTTGAACAATTTTTTAAAAATTCCAATTTTTGTCATAAAAATTAGAAAAAATTTATAATTTTAAAGTTTTTTATTACAAATTTAATGATATTTTTTTAAATTTGTAATAATAAAATTTAGCTGAGATAAAAATCATTGAAAAATTAAAAGGCACACTAGCGGAATTAGAAAAAAAAATTCCTGTCGGTAGGGTCGACAGGTGAAGGTAGATTTCTGTTGTCTAAATTTGAGACTTTTTCATCCTTCCCCATGATATGAATTTTTTGAAATTTCACCCCCTCCAGTTCCACCCCCGTGGGTTGGACGAAAAAAAGTTTCAGACAAGTTACATGACACCAACACTTTGAAGAACAAAGAATATATTTAATTTTATATTTCAGGAAAATCTTATCTTTGTCGATTCAGCATTATATAGTTTAATCTCGCTTTATAATTTTATTCTAGAAATCACTTGTAAACTAGCTTTCATAAATTCAAGTCATATTTTTAGTTATTTTTCTGTTTGTCGATCCAAATTTGTAATTTTCAAAATAAAGTTTTTTTAAAAAAGTACTTCGCATCCTACATTCATTAACTGGCGCAGTCAGTAGGATTGCCCGTCGAAAAACAACAAAAATCGTGTTTTTCGGTCGATTTTAATCGTTTACGCGGCACGCGAAGTGTAAAGAAAAAAAACTTTGTGAGAAAAAAAGTGTTGGTGGAGGATAAACATCGCCGAAACCAAAACAGTGCACAAAAAGAAGGATTTACAACAGAAAATTCAGCTCTTCGATCGAAATTTTGGACAAAAATCGCCGGAATTGAAGTCTTGAGCCATTCTACCACGGAGGAAGGACAAAATCGCCTAAATCCACTTGGTAACCCATTCTTTAGTTAAGAAAAGAAGAATTTTTCAAGTTTCAAGAAAAACGAAAATTGAGTAGATACGGAATGCAGGTTCCAACACTCTTCGGAATTTTACTGTAAGTCATTTTAATTTTGCATTTTCCTTTTTACCCTCTCTTATTTTATTTTTATTATTTTCGTAACTTTTACTGGGAATTTTCTTGAGTTATAGAGTTATTCTTAATTTTTATTATAGTGCTAATTTTAGTTTATGAATTCAGATATTGAAGATCTGATTGATAGTTTTAACAGAATTTTATTAAATAACGAAAACATGACTGATTATCAATTACTAAAATTAAATGTGGACATTATCCCCACTTACGAGGGTAATCCACATACTTTAGGAATATTTATAGACAGTTGTGAAAATTTAGTAAAAACTTTTTATGAAAGAAATAATCCTCAAATAAATACTTTTATTTTACGAGCCATAATTGGAAAACTAACTGGTAGGGCTTTAACGCTAATAGGTTCTAGAATTGAGTTAAAAACGTGGGAAGAAATAAAAACCGCTTTACAATTGTGCTTTGGTGATCAAAGGAACTTAGATTGCCTAATACAAGATTTAATAATTTTGCAACCTCATAAAAATGAGACACCTTATAATTTTGGAATGCGATGCCAAGATGCACGTAGCTTAATTGTTTCAAAACTTAATTTACTTAATGACATAACAGAAGCAGAAAAAGTAATAAGGCTTCGTAGTTATGATGATTTAGCTTTAAAAACATTTATACGTGGTTTAAACGGTCAATTACAAAATAACGTAAGACTTAGAAATCCTGATAGCTTAGAAAAAGCGATGTCTTTGGTTGTAGAAGAAGAAAATTTTCTCTACAGTCAAAACCGCAATAATTCACTTAACTCTCAAAATAATTTTAAACCTTCTCAAAGAATGATACCTGCTAGAAATTTTCAAAGACCCATGCACACACGCACACAGCCAAATTTTAATTACCAATTTAATTCATCTCCAATGAATCAAAATACAAACTCTAATTTTCAAAATAATCGACCCATGCCAAATTTTCAAAATAATTTTACTAGACCACCCATGCAAAACAATTTTAACCCCAGACCATTCATGCAATCAAATTACAGTCAAAACATGCCGTTTAATCAAAGACAAACACAATTTCCTAGACCAAATGAATTTAACCAAAGATTTCAACAAAATTTTGGAAGAAATTCAAATGTTTCTAGACGTACCTTTAAACCTGAACCAATGGACACTTCTTCGAGCAATAGCCCGATACGTCCCCAAAAAAATTTCACTTCAACTGAACTTTTTAACCAAGAATTTGAAAACCCTTTTGAAACCACTAATCAAAACACAAGTCAACAATCACAGAATCAACATTACACAGATTACACTCAAAAAAATTATACTGTCGAACTTTATGATAATAACCCGCAAAATGATCAATCAAACCACAATTTTCAACCAAGTACTAATACTGTAAATTTTCAGATGAACGGCCTTTTAGCCGATCAAACATAATTAATCTAAATATAATAAACTCAAATTTACCATACATTTTCATACCCTCTTTAAAAGCAAATTTTTTAGTAGACACAGGAAGCACTCGTAGTCTTATGAATCCAGAACTAGCAAATAAACATTTTCAAAATTTAATATATAATGAAGATTTTCAGATAAAAACACCTCACAATATTTCATATCACAACAAAGTTATGGATATACCAATTTTTGACATTTTCAAAGTTGATGGTTCACATAAATTTCACTTATTTAAATTTAGTCAAAAATATGACGGATTAATCGGATTTGATTTGCTACAACGATTAAAAGCTACCTTAGATTTAGAGAGAAACTTACTAATTACTCCATATTTTTGTGTACCAATAATTTATGAACCAGAAGAGTTAACAATATTTAAAAGGAATCAATTTTATCACAAAAAAGGTAAACTTAATAGTGCAGCCGATGCTCTTTCGCGAATTTCAATAAACGCTTTAGAAAATGAATCCTTAATCAATAATCCTGGAGATATTGATCATGAATCTTTAGAATATTTAAGACGAATTGCCGAAACCATGATTAGGCCACCAGAAACTGAAAATCTAGATAGAAATTTGTTCCCAAATCTTTTTGAAGAAAACCCCAATACTCAGCCAATATTGACTTCATTAGATGATGTGACACAACCGACAAAAAATCTACCTGACAATAATTCTAATGACAACTCAAAATCTTACACACAACATACCACAGCAACAGAAACAACAAATGATGGAATTAAAATTTTAGACGAAATCATTAATAACAAAGTTAATCAAATTTTAGTATTTCCTCAAATTTATCAAAATTTAAAAGTTAACAATGACACGTACGAACATCATAAAATTATAACCGTAGAAATTCCAGAACAAGACAATGAAAATTTAATCTTTGAATTTTTAAGAGATTACACTATCTCTAAAAAGACATACTGTATGTGGTTTCATTCTGATAGTCTTTACAATTCATTTAACAAAGTTTATTTAAAACAATTCTCAGAAAAAGGTCCCAAATTAATAAAATGCACTAAACGTATAAATACTGTAAAAGAAAAAGAAGAACAAATTATGTTAGTTCGAAATTACCATGAAAGTAAAACCAACCACAGGGGTATAGTAGAAACTTTAGAAAAAATTAAACAAAATTATTATTGGATAGGAATAAAAAAATCTGTGACAGACTATATAAATTCTTGCGATATCTGCCAACGTACAAAATACGCACGACAAAATCCGTATTCTCCTCTTTTATTGACAGAAACGTCATCAAAACCGTTCCAAATAGTTCATATGGACTTATTCTTTTTTGATAACAAAATATATTTAATGTTAGTTGACTCTTTCACTAAATTTGCTCAAGCACATGAAGTAGCCGGTAAAACAGCCATTCACATTAGTAACGCTTTAATTAAATATTTTTCTTCTTTCGGAATACCCGAAAAATTAGTTATTGATCACGGGACAGAATTTAACAATGACACTGTAAAAGAAATATTAAATTTACACAAAATAAAAATTCATTTCACAACTCCAGGCCATCATGAATCAAATGGTATAGTAGAACGATTCCACTCAACTATTATTGAACATTTAAGAATACTAAAAGAAATATATCCCAAAGAAAACAATTTAATGGACTATGCAATAATAGGCTATAATAGTTCTCTTCATTCAGTTACAAATTACACTCCATTCGAGCTTACTTCCGGACATACACATAGTAGAAATCCTAATGAAATATTTTTACCAAATTCCTTTTATTCAGATTACGCAGAAAATCATAGGAAAAAACTCGAACATGTTTACAAAAATGTAAGCACTAATTTAGATTTAAAGAAACAAAAAATTATTTCCAAAAATAATTCTCAAGGCGACGAATCTCAAGAATTCATTATTGGTCAAACCGTTTATAAGAAAAACCCAGGTCAAGATAGAAATAAAAAGTTTAATAAATTTTTAGGTCCTTATAAAATAATAAATATATTAGATCGAAATCGAGTAGAAATTTCTAATACAAAAAATAAAGACAAATCAGAAATATTGCATATCAAAGAATTAAGAAAACCTAATATTATTTCAGGCTCCTCAAGAGTACGGACGGACTTGGACAACCAAATATCCATAACCTAACAAATAATCCTGGCCTTCTTCCTTTAAAATTAGGATCTGCTCAAAATATAGTTAATTACTGGTCCTTTATTCAAATTTTTGATATCACAAATATAATTTCAGAATATAACAAATTATCAATAAAACTTCAAGACGTTAAAAGACAATTTTTCAAAGAAATAACAAATAACACATTTGACATAATGTTTAAAGACGAATTTACAAATTCTTATATACTTGCAATTACACTAGATAATAAAATTCAAAGCCAAATAAATCAATTAAACCCTTCAATTAGTAATAAAAATAAAAGAAACAAAAGAGGTCTTATAAATGGGTTTGGTAGCGTAATAAAATTTTTAACCGGAAATTTAGACGAGACAGACGCGGAAAAATATGACAAAGCAATAGAAATATTAACAAATAATCAAGAAAAAATTAAAACATTAATTAGTGATCAAATTACCCTTTTACAAAATTCAATAGAAACTTTTAACACAAGTACGTCTATTTTGGCAAGCAATCAAGCTAGAATTGAATCTAAAATTAATGAAATAAGTAAATTCATCAAAACTAAAGATAATCAAAATTTTGAAATAATTAAATATTTAATAATTCCCGAAATCACAGTAGCATTGCAAATAATTTATGATATGCTAGAAAAATTGGAAATTGCAATAACCTTTTCAAAAATCAATACGTTCCATAACTCAATTGTTGAACCCAGCGAATTACTTAATGAAATAAAGTTAATTAGCGAACATTTAAATCAAAATAGATTACCCTTTGAACCAGATATAAAAAATATTCTAATGTTTGAAAAAATAATGAACATTAAAAGTTATACTAAAAATAATCAAATTATTTTTATTATTGATATTCCCATTGTAGAAAGCGAAAATTATAATTATTATCATCTCTATCCTTTGCCCACTCCACAAAATGGTTCCTTCAAAGTCATTATTCCATTTTATAAATATTTAACCCTTAACGAGCAAAATTATATGACGTCAGACACCAAGTGTCAAGAAATAATTTCAGAAGAATTTATTTGTCACGAAAACGTTCCAAAAGAAATTTCTAAAGAAAATCTACCATGTGAAGTTCGAATGCTAAAATTCCTTTCTAATTTGACGGTATGCCAAGCCGTTCCTGTTGAAATTTCAGAAGAAAAATTCCAGAAGCTGGAGGACAACAAATGGATTGTGATTCTACCTAAACCTCAATCAGTTATAATTCAGTGCGGTAAAACTATAGACACTATGTCATTAAAAGGAACATTTGTTTTAGAAATAAACACTTTTTGTATAGTGAAAATAAAAGACTTTAAAATTCAAACCTACAAAAATATTAAACGGGAATTCAAAACTCTTAATTTGCCAAGTGTGGACTTTAAAAATTCAATAGACAATTCTATCATTCAAATTAAACCGTTAAAACTTGACAGTGTTGATTTAGACGAAGTTAAGAATATAAAAGACTCTTTACATATTCAAAGTAATAATATAAAAACTATTTTTGAAAAACCAATTAATTTTCATAGTATTAGTATATGGACAATTATTTTATATGTTTGTGCAGCATTTGCAATTGCAGCAATACTTCATTATTTTTATAAAAAGAAATTTTCAAGACCACTTCAACATGAAGACTTCCAGGATGAGGACCCCCAGCGAGTTCTACGAAATTCTGCAACTACCCCCAGAATTTCTCTCTAAGGGCGGAGGAGTTACATGACACCAACACTTTGAAGAACAAAGAATATATTTAATTTTATATTTCAGGAAAATCTTATCTTTGTCGATTCAGCATTATATAGTTTAATCTCGCTTTATAATTTTATTCTAGAAATCACTTGTAAACTAGCTTTCATAAATTCAAGTCATATTTTTAGTTATTTTTCTGTTTGTCGATCCAAATTTGTAATTTTCAAAATAAAGTTTTTTTAAAAAAGTACTTCGCATCCTACATTCATTAACTGACAAATTAATTTTATAAGAATTAGAACATAAAAAAAGCTTAATGACATGTTTCAATATTTTTCAAAATGGCGGAGATATGAATTTTTTGAAATTTCAACCCCTTTCAGTTCCACCCCCGTGGGTCGGATGAAAAAAATTTTTGGATAAATTAATTTTATAATAATTAGAACATAAAAAAGCTTAATGACATGTTTCAATATTTTTCAAAATGGCGGATATGAATTTTTTTCAAATTTCAACCCCCTCCAATTCCACCCCCGTGTGTCGGATGAAAAAAAAGTTTCAGACAAATTAATTTTATAAAAATTGGGACATAAAAAAAGCTTGATGATATGTTTCAATATTTTTCAAAATGGCGGAGATAGGATTTTTTTCAAATTTCAACCCCCTCCAGTTTTCACTACCTTAGAGGTAGAATGCCCATTTGCAATACGCAATGAATTACTCTCCCAAAGAATTTTTGTACCAAATTTGGTGTCGATTGGAAAAAAATTGCGACCTCTATCGTGCCGGAACGGAATGTCTACACATACATACATACATATATATAGGTATATACCGATAATTTTTTTTTCTTTGCTGATTCTTGTTCTCCAGGTCATAAACGGCGTAGCGCCCCTATTCCCGAGTCTAGGTCTCGCAGTTGAATCAATTACAATAGGTAGATTCCATATATGGAAATCTACCTAAAATGAAGACAAAATTTGTAGGAAATTTTATGTTCTACAACTTTAGTATCCATTAATTTTTCATTAAAATGCATAATTTGTACTCAAAATCTAAAAAAAGGTACAAAAGTCTATACATAATTTTTTCACCACTTCTAGCAAAAAAAGAGTTACAATAAAATATGCAAAAAATTTTGTTTTACAAGTTTGTTAATCTGTAATTTTTCATTAAAACACGTAATTTTAGCAATTTAAAAAAATTTGAAAAAAATTACTTTTTGATAAATCTGGCAACAATGGCAAAAGTTTAAAAAGTTGTGAAATTAAACTAAATTCTATACAAAATATATGTGTAAAACTTTATTGCCATCTTGTTTAATAATGACGTCATCACTTATAGCAACTGTCACTTTCAGTGGCTTATGCCCATTTCGTACCGTGTCATGTCGTACCGCTACCTTTAAATTTGCCACTTCGTACCGCATCCCAAATGTATACCTGTGGCTAGTTTCATTTCGTACCGCGTATTATTATTATTTCAAATACCTCTAGGTACATATATTTTTTGTCGAAAATTTATGTATTGATTTTATAAAGAATACATCATTTTGTAAGAAATATGTTTATTACAATAAAAAAACAATCTTAGGAGTAATTAATATTTGCATAAATATATGGGGTGGTCACGAGTCAATGTAAGCCCCAAATATTTTGGTTGTTTTTGAATTTAAAAATTAGATTTTCTTCACACATCAATTAGACAATAATGGGCTAGTTTTAGACTAACAGGAATAAAAATATCATTTCCGGTTGAACCAGAAGTGACATCAACTTTATTTCTTAAATGGAATGATTATACCTAATTTTTTGATGGTTTCTCATTAAGCATACATTTCTAAGTGCAACAGTTTTCTTAGATTTAAAAAATTCCGAAAAATAAGTGAGATACAAACAAATTTTTTATTTATGGCCGCGTCAGATAAATGCGTTGTAAGAAAATTACTAACTAGGCTATGGAAATTATTAGTAAGGTTGTAGACTCGTCTGTATAGAGAATAAAATAGTTCTTTGAATTACTGATAGGTTATTTTTTCAAAATACGGAATTTAATTTTCATTTTCATTTCCGTACGGGTCCTATCGATTATTTTAATGGAACTGTGCTATTCTTTTTATACAGACAATAACCTAATCTTACTAATAAATTTCCATAGCCCATTTAGTAATTTTCTCACATCGGGTTTATCTGCGGCCATTTTAAATAAATAAAAAAATTGTTTGTGTCTCACTTATTTTTCGGAATTTTTTAAATCTGAGAAAACTGTTGCACTTAGAAATTTATACTTAATAAGAGAAACCATAAAAAATATAGTAATTCCATTTAACAAAAAAAGTTGATGTCACTTCCTGTACAATCGGAAGTTACATTTTTATTCTTGTTAAGCTAAAAGTAGCTCATTATTGTCTAATTATTGTGTAAAAAAACCTAATTTTTAAATTCAAAAATAACCAAACTATTGGAGGCGTACGTTAACTCGTGGTCACCCGGTATACCTACAGAAATACGTATAAATTTTAATCAAATTTTACAAAATACTGTAATTTTTCCAAGCACGCTCCAACAGATTTTCTTCCTTCTACAAAATCACTGATAGTTTCCACTATTGCGCAGTCAAAATTCTTGTACCACTAATAAATCCGTTAGAAAAGAAGATGAGTACCTCGTTCATGCGATACTACCAGTCACCGTAAACTCGATAATACATTTAAAGAAAATAAAACCCCTTAAAAGTATTAATACAAACATATAATTCCCTATTTACAACCCCCTCGTAATTATGAACTAAATAAAAAACAGTCTATTTTGTTTATTCAGCTCGTGCCTGCTACATACAAGGCCGATTAATGAACAGAATAAACATAATTAGAACCTTACTGATATAAACGACCAATAGGACCGTTCAAATACGATCGAATGTAATAAAACTATTAATAACATTATACTATAGATAATATTGGATTTATTAGCTGTGCTTGTACATCTTTCTCCTTTTTGAAGGAGTCAAATGCAAATCAGCCCGTTGTTTAAGAAAACCGGCATGTATGGAATTTTCTCTCAATGACTTGACAAATTCCAGTAAATTAGGATTATATTTGCCAATTGCTCTGTTCAATTTACTATGCCATGCTTCTAAACTGTTGGTGGTTCGGTGTTTTTCTCTAAGGAATGGAATTAGATTCCAAATTAAATTTACATATCTCTATTTTGCCAACTTATATTTTGTATTTTTATCATATGGGATTATCCAAAATATGGATTACATTTGGAAAATCCCAAAAAATCTTTGGCAGGTATAAGGAAGGGTAATGCGGTACCAAATGCAACTGTTCATATTTATTTTATAAGCAACGGTACCAGTTGAAACTAAAACAGGTAAAATTTTTGGACAGTACGAAATGGGACAGTACGAAATGACACGACACCCTTTCAGTTGTCCGATTAATACCAAAATCTATACTTTGCTACCCTAAATATGCATACAAAATTTCATTTGTTTTAGACCACTTTTTGCAAATGTATTTCCAAATAGTAAAAAAAGACAATTTGACCGTCGATTTTTTGTTAGACCCAGTATTTTTTTAAATTAGCATTTTTTCTCTCTAAGTTCTGCCTCTTATATCTTTCTGTATACACTGTAAAGGATATATGTATAATACATTTTTGGAAATGGGATTTTGTAGTTGCTCTTTAGGTATCACAAAATACGGGGTATGTTGAAAAAGTTCGACAGCCATCGATCCAACTTTTTGACTTACCCTGTATTAACGCATTTTTTATTTTTTTAATACTCCTTAACCAACACATTACAATCATAAAGTTTAGTTTCTTTTCGATTCTTATTAATAAAACTATACAATATTTTACACCGTTCAAATTGTGTCTTTTATTTTCAACACAACTCACCCTGTACAGTAGCAATTTAAAATTCTTGTTTATATATTTTCAAACTCTTATATACGTACTCTAAAGAAAATTTGTTGGTAATTGATTATTAATTCAAACATATGCGAGTTATTGCAATTTATTAAAATCTTAAAATTATGAAAAATCGATTTTTCAACACCCTGTATCTCAGAAACTTATCATTATTTTTTGTTAGTGCATGGAAGCTTTTACTTAAGACATCGAGATCTTTAACATATGCAAAATTCAGCAAAGACGGAATGTCATTTGCCATTTAAAGGGGTGCTCTATACACAGTACTCCGTAGTTCCGAGATCGTAAGAGGGCCTTTAAATACACATTGTATTAGTAGGGCACTTTCAGGAGACTCTCCGAGGTCTTGGTGTGTATAACAGCAGACCTCATAAAAATATTTAATGTTGGAGTACGTGTGGTTCCTACGCCCCCAGTCGTAAATACCGTGAACTAGAAAAAAACCACAGAGGGTGGTTATGGGGTAATTTTAAAATATAGTTGTTGTAGGTATAGAAATAATCACCGCATTACGTAGAATACTGCTGTAAGGTTCGTTTCTTGTGAGGTCCAAATTTTGGACCTCGTAACAAAAAAAGACCTCACAGCTTCGATGAGTAGTGGACGATTTACCTCGCAAGATACCCAAGACCCACACACTAACACACATACACACACACAGACATCATCGCGAAAATATTAAAATCGGATTCTAGGGAGCCTAAAACGTGTTTATTCATTGAAAACTCACTACCCAATTTTTAGCATGATTCCTATACCTCTCTTATCTGAAGGGCGAGAGGTAGAAAGGACTGTTCGTTTTTCAAAAAATTGAATTTGAAATAAAAATAAATTTCAACGTCACAGAAAAACTGTCACCCTGTTTAAATTAAAAGTCAACATTTAAGTTAATTTAAAAATATATTAAAATAAAAACTTTTACATAGGATCCACCTTGTAGATGTAGTCACAAAAAGATAAAATAAATTGTTCACTTGCTTTTGATAATTTAATTATTATTCTTGAATTTACACTAAGTTTTAATATTTAACACTCTCCAGGTTTTTATCTACTGCGCAAATGCAAATAGGTTTGTGGCCGTATATTCTTGCCTGATGCAGAAATATCTCAGAAAATAGAAAAGGTATCGTCGTATGGAGAAAATTAAGCTTAGATAGTGCAAAATTGGGATGTATAGTAAAACATATCTTCTGATCATGAAAAAATATTATGGTCATAAGGTGGATACACAGAGAAAAAAGATTATTTGAATTAACCAAATTTTGTTTGATCCAAATAAATCTGTTATTTGGATAGTATGAACAAAACGTGTTATTTGTTTCAACAAAACTGTTAATTTAAATATCCAAATAAATGATTTTGTTGAATGAAAGAACTGTTTAATTGATTAAAAATAATGTTTTGTTGATTGATAAAAATGTTTTTTAATTGAAAAAAGTGTTTTTCTGATTGAAAGAAATATTTAGTTAAATGAAAAAAATGTTTTCTTGAATGAAAGAAATTGATGATTCATGCTATTCTCATTTGTTTCAGTTTAGTTACCTCTTAAATATTAACATGATTTGTCGGAAACATTATACTTATTATTACTAATACTAGTTTACTTTATTTATACCATTGAGTTTATTGTTAGGTTGTGGGGCTCATCTCACTACAAAATTACAATTTAAACGAGTGATATTGATTCGTGCAACGAACAAATTTGTTAATATCAGCATAACCGACAAAGATAGAAAAAAGATTATACAATGAAAAATGCGTTTTTTAATAAAACTAATACGATTGCACATATAAAAATAATAAAATTTCGAATATCACAATTCGCATAAATACAAAGGTACGGAACCCTAAAATGAGGGAATGTTAATGAAAAACTTATATTTATTAATATATTGGTATTTGTTGGTAAAATATACGTAACAATAAACATTATCACCAAATTTCAAGTTCATAGGTCAATGGAAAGTTAAAAAATACTTCGGATCAAAATTTTGTAAAAAATACTGACTTTGGCGACTGAGAACAATAGGGTACCGTTTCAATCCTTTGGGGTACGGAACCCTAAAAAGCGTCAAAATTGCATTGATATTGATCATGAACATTACTCAACCTAAAATAACATTAAAAACAAGCACTTGCCTTGAAACAATAAAAGGTATTATTCTAATTTCATTTTTTTCTAAATATTCACAATTTTTTATTTTCAAATATAGATCTCAATTACGAATCACGATAGAGCCCAAACACAAAACTTAAGGGGATATTTCCAAAATTTACGATTCGAAATTCGTGGTAAGTTCATGACAGATAGCAAACATTCTTTGAAATAGAGGAATCCCCTCCCATCGGTGTTTTTATGATACAGATAATGTTACGGAAAATTTAAAATTTGACCCTCACTTGCTCAAGGGCATAGTTTATATTTTCATCATAGGCATACTAGGCAGGTAAAGCATGAGAGACACAGCCCATGAGCCATTATTCTCACCACAATACATACTTTATTGTGTTCCCATATTACGCCCTTATTAATGATTATTTTTACTCAAAATTATTTTTCAATAAAAGTCAAATCATGTTTTTAGTAATGTACAACTTTAATTTTTGAAATTTGTTTTATTACATTGTTTATTAAAAAAATAATAAAAAAATTGTCAAAAAGCTCATTGCATATTACTAGAAGATAAGATAAAATGTTGTTATAAAAAGGAATAAGTTTATATCTTTTCTTTTCTGTTTAGAAAACTATTAAGAAATATCAGAAAAATGCCCTAATTTTTCTTGGGTAAAAATCCCCTTAAGCGAAAACGGCCTGATTTCTGATCTGATCAGGTTCATCTCAGAAGGTCGGATAGATTAGGATCGTCTCAAATTTATCATTGAGTTCTCTCCACTTGACCAATTGTGAACAAGGTTTACAGTCATGTGACACGCACCGTTTAAATTTTGTTCATTCAAATAACAATATATTTCGTTTAATCATTTTCAGTGCCAATAATCCTATTGGTTCATACAAACGACACAATTTATTTCGTACCAATAATATTTCATAAATACAACAAAATTAGAGTCAATTAATATGATATTGTTTATTAACTAACCTATTTCTCTCTGTGTAGCGGAATGGCTTGTGCGATCCTAGACAAACTTCTCACGTACATGTAGGGTAACATTATACATGACGTAACGTGGAAAAAGTTCTACAAATTTACACTTGATATTTTAGTTTGTATGGCAGGTGTCGGAAGGGCAAGCTCGATCCTGCACAAATTCAGTGGGATTCTTCCCTTATGAAAGCTAGTTCAGTAAAGTGGAAACTTGATCGGAGCTTCTGCTCGAGAGTTTTAGTATTTATATTTAGATAGACAGATGGACAGACGGACAGACAAACAGACAGACTTCCAAACATTTAAACAGGATGCTTTTGCATTTTAGAACACTGTGATCTCGAAAACGCTGGGAAAAGTGATACGAAGTGAGTGTAATTTTTCGAAAGTAAAACTATGCCTTATGTATGAATTTTGCTATGGCCACAATAAATTTGGCTTCTTTCCATTATCGCTCAAAATATTTTTTCATATCCTTATTTGTTCTTTGTAGAAAAGCTTTGGTAGCTTTTTATTAAAGTTATAATCATTATTACATTCTATGAAAATAAATTAAAATTTTAAAAGAAAATTAAAAAAGTTTGGCTCAAACTACCAGTAAAGAATATTAGAATATTTAATTCTATAAAGTAGAATTTTAAACGGGTTAAGTTTTAATTTAAAATATAAAATGTAGAAATACAAAAAAATCAAGACAAAATGTTTCGGCTATTAAATTTAAAGTTGGGATTAAAAAATTTAAAACAAATTAAAACGTCGAGATTATTTATAAAATATAAAAAAATTGGTGAATATTGACTGAAAAAAATTATAAAAATTTGATAAGAGAAAAAAAATTGAAAAATAATACAGGAACCATCATTAAAAGTACAAATATTTAAATAAATAAAACACAAAGAAATAAAAATAAATAACAAAAAATAGGAAAAATGGAAGAAAATAATCATTGAAAAATACTAAAATTCGTAAAAATTGTTAAACCAAAAATTTTTGAAGAGAAACTTAAATCACATGAATCTTATTGATATACTACCACATTTTAATTAACACGTTAAGTGCCTATTTTATAATACTATAAATACCACTTTATTTATTACAAACATGTTTATATATTATATTTATCAATTTCTATATTTACCTAAAAACCATTTCTACAGACAGTTTTTCCATTAATAATTTATCTATGTTAAAAAAAACATTTGAATCTAAATAATAAAAACAAACACTATGAAATTTGTCTAGATCGTGTATTTTATTCAAAATACAATAATTAAATTCGCATTAGAATACAAAACCTACGTATGTGAAATTAAAGAATTTATTTCCCATCAGCGATTTTAATGTACTAGATGATGGTGACGCCCTTTTTCAATTACCTCACAACCGATACGCCCTTTTTATGTCTCGAACAAAAATATGGAGTTAACTGCCATTTGAATAACTCAAATGCCGGCAATCAAAAAAATTAATACCGACATCAGCATGGCGTCGAATTCGATATTAGATTAATTTCTCGTTTTCAAAATGTATGACGTGAACCCAATTCGGGTGTGATGGAATTATAGAATTATAAAATTTTTAAGTAAGCAATTTTTTTAAATTCGGGTATAAAAAGTGGAAATTTCCCAAGCGGTTCTTGCTAACGATGTGTAAACTGTTTATGTTTATATAAGACAAGAAATGTAGATAAAAGTTGCACAAATTTATTATGAAACAAAATTAAACTTTATAGTACATAAATATGAACACAAGACATAAGCTTAATACAAAATACTAAAATTACTATACTGCTAATTTTCTATAAATTAATTTATCAATGCGATGAGTCTTTATAGGCAGGAAAAAAAGCCTATGCTTAAAGTAAATACAACTTTGTGTGATTTTGTAAAGGAATCAACCGATAAGAAATAATTAATTCGAAAATATTTTATAACACCTGGACAGAGAAACTGATTTATACAAATGGTTTAATGAATAAATTTCCTTTGAATCTCTGTTTTGGGAGCAAATGACGTGATTCATTTTAAATTATTTGAATTATTGAAAAATTCAGTTAAATCTTTATGCTGATTTCATGCACTCGGTAGCGTTATAACTATAAATACCAGAAGGATTTCTTCTACGGGATATGAAACATTTTAATGATAGAATAAATGCTTCAGTTGAAAGTGAGGAAACAACACATTTGGTTATTGAAGCATTTCATAACCTTCCGATGACCAACCTTTTTTTTACACGGGGATCAAAAATGACCTCATTTGTTTTAGGAAATAAAATTATGCATTCATAATTTTAATATTTGTATGCTTTTATTAAACGATGTAATAAACATTAGTAAAATACATTTCTAATTCCAATTAACCAGAAAAAATATAAAAATATCATTCTGAACTTAGAAGTAAAGCAATAATTTGAAAATATACACTAATTTAAGTCGCCACAGGTATTATAAACTATTTTTTTTTAAATATTTGAATGTTCCTTGCAGAAAAAAATGTTTGCATTTATCGCATTTCGATGCGAATTTTCTGTCGGAAGATCAACTGCAAATTTTACATACGCCAAGTTTCCTGGGATTTTCAGTTGGTTCTGCATCTTCAGAATCTTCTGAACATTTTGTTAGTACCATATCTATGGCTGTTTGAATGTGTCTATGTAAACCTTGACACGGTAGGGATTGTATAACAGGTGTAACTAGCTCCATGACCAAATCATTAAAAAAGAGCCTCCTTCGAAAATATTTTCCTTTTTCGTAGTCGTCATAATTTTTCTACGCCTATTTTGTAATACGCTAATTAAAAGACTAATACCAGTTTCATAATGAGATTCATTATGAAACTGGTTTTCATTATGATACAGCTCTTTCAGCCAATAGAATCGAATTATTTTTAGCAAAGTAGGCGGTTATTTTGATATACACATTTTCAGCGAATAGAATCGAGTTATTTGTTAGCGAAGTTGACAATTATTTTGACAGCTATCAAAATATTTTAAATTGTTTAAAATCGATAAGAAAAAAGGTTAACTTATTAATATATTCTAAAAAGGTTACTAATTAATATATGTTGTATGTAAGATGCGCCACGTGCCCTGGGTGGACCGAAAAGAACATGTTAAATGCGCCACCTATTTTGAATTTGAAGATTAAGAGATTAAAGAAGACTACCATAAAAATAATTACCATACTTGATTTTATCTACATTTCAGCAAAAATAAAACAATTGTTAATTTACCCTTTATTTTTTTTAAATATTATGATATATAATTATTATGCAAATATGAACTGGAATAAATTTAATGTTAAATACTTCATAAATTGAAGTATTTAACAAAAGAAATTTTTGAAATATTTTTGGCGTCGTATTCTTTAGTCTTAGTTTATTAATAACCTCTATTTTTTGTTTAATTTTTTTCCTGAATTTTAAATGTTTGGTAATTGCAACTTTTAACATCAATTTGATGCAAATTTAACAGAAAATTAACGAACTGAAAAATATTCGGAAGTTGTTTGTGAAATTAATATGGAACAAAGCTGTAATTTTTCATCATTGTTGTGTTTTTTTTCCATTTTTTTTTCTTTAATTTTTTTTATTTTTTCTTATTTTTTCTTTTCTACTGATCTTATGCAAGTATTTGCGACTTTTTTGGGGTTTCTTTGCGAGTTTAAGCATTTTATTTCAATTTTTTTGAATTTTTTCATTGTTTTATGGTAACAGTTGTTTCCGGTTTTTTGGTTGTTCTTTGGTTTTTGCGATGTTTTTCGATATTTCTCGATTTTTTCTCATTTTTATGATTTTTTTTTTGATTTTGTTTGATTTTCTCTAATTTTTACTCATTTTTTTCTTATTGTTCTGTTTTTATTTCTATTCGTTTCGTTTTCTAATTTTTTATCATTTTTCTTATTCCTTTGATTTTTTGTCATATTTTTCGATTTCTTGGGTTTTTCCGTATTTTACAATTTTCTATTTTCTATTTTCTAATTTCTCTCTCAATTTTTTTCTTTTTTCGAAGTTTTTTGATTTTTTTTATTATTTTTTTTTTCGATTCTTTTTATGATTTTTTGTTTTTATTTTTTTTTTCTAATCTTACGTCATTTGTTTCTCATTGTTTTGTTTTTCTATTGTTTTTTTTTGTTGTCTAATTTTTTCTCATTTTATTTTATTTCATTGATTTGTTTGTGATAATTGCGATTTTTTCTTCATTTTTTTGTAATTTTTGTTGCGGTTTTTTTGCGACTGTTTTACGACTATTATTTTATTTACAGCTTTAAATACTTTTAAGGAGCTTTAAAGTAATAATTTTCTTGTATCTATGGCGCTCTTTACCGGTGAGTTTAATACCTAAAATAATATTTTACCTCACTTTTAAGCAAATGTGGCGCACTTTACATAGTGCCAATGGTAGATGGGCGATATGGATTATGAAAAAAGAATTTTTTTTCATTGTTATAAAAATGTTCCTTTTTCTTTTAAGATAATTAACATATGAAAGTCTTTAATTAAATATGTATTTCGTTAATTAATGGGAGAAGAAAAAATAGCAAATAGTATGCAACTCTCATGTAATGGCCATGAATACACTCGCATGTTATATACAGGGTGGCTACTTTTTAATAGGGACAGTATTGCTATCTCGTAAACGGTAGATGCTAGAAAGACGGTTAAATGGGGAAAAATATGCGAAACATAAAAATAGACAAAACGGTTTTTTGAAACCTAAAATATTCCTATTGGTTCCGGAGTTATACGACAAAATCCGAATTTGTAGAAAAACGTTTTTTTGCCAAAGCTCTGTTATTATTGAAAATTTGGGATAACTTTATTAAAAGTTTTTGTTGTATTCTAACATCTTTATAAACTGCCATAGTTAAATTTTAAATCTGACGTTTCGTCTCTTCGGGGCCACCATCAACTTTATCTTTTTAAATGCGGACCTGTCTATTTTATTTTATATTATTAAATGGTTTCGAATACTAAATTCAACGATATATCACACTCGATTATTCCGTGACGTTTTGTCTCTTTGGGGCCACCATCACCTTTATTTTTTAAATACGGACCTGTCTATTTTATTTAATAGTTCTAAATCGCTTTGACTACTACATTCAACGATAATAACACTTGATTATTTTGTGACGTTTTTCCTAATCAATGACATACGTGGTTTTACGTATTTTCTGAGGGGAAGACAACAATACACCTGCTAGTGGTTCTGGACCTAGAGCATTACTAAGATACAATACCATTTGTTATTGTAATCTTTAATAAACAAATAAATAAATAGAATTTCTTGATATCTAAATGTAGTATACTTCGAATTACAGCAATGAATTTAAATAAAATAGACAGGTCCGTATTTAAAAAGTAAAGTTGATTATGGCCCCGAAGAAATAAAACGTCACGGAATAATCAAGTTTTATCGTTGAATTTGGTATTCGAATCGATTCAATAAAATTAAATAAAATGGACAGGTCCGTATTTAAAAAGATAAATTATAAGGTGGCCCCGAAGAGACAGAACGTCGCAAAATAATCTAGTTATATCGTTGAATTTAGTATTCGAAGCGATTTAATGATATTAAATAAAATAGACAGGTCCGTATTTAAAAAATAAAGTTGATGGTGGCCCAGAAGAGACAAAACGTCACGGAATAATCAAGTATGATATATCGTTGAATTTAGTATTCGAAGCGATTTAATAATATGAAATAAAATAGACAGGTCCGTATTTAAAAAGATAAAGTTGATGGTGGCCCCGAAGAGACTAAACGTCAGATTTAAAATTTAACTTTGGCAGTTTATAACTATGTTAGAATACAATAAAAACTTTTAATAAAGTTATCCCAAATTTTTGTATAATAACAGAGCTTTGTCAAAAAAACGATTTTCCACAAATTCGGATTTTGTCGTTTAACTCCGGAACCAATAGGAATATTTTAGGTTCCAAAAAATCGTTTTGTCTATTTTTATCTTTCGCACATTTTTCCCCATTTAACCGTCTTTCTAGCGTCTACCGTTTACGAGATAGCAATACTGTCCCTATTAAAAAGTAGCCACCCTGTATATATGAAATTCGCTTGCAGCTCGTTTCGTACCTTACAATATGCTCGTGTATTAATGGCTACCAATACACTATCGTTGCATAATATACTATTATTCTACCTATATTAATGAAATTGTAAAATGCAACTGGAGGCCACCGATTTGTATTACGAATGCATGAATATTCCATGACGATTTTATTTAAACTATCTACTACATTTTTGTGTTTGTTATAGTCCAAAATAATTTAGGGCTTATAGGCTGTTTTTTCACCGGACACATTTAGGTCATAATGTTGCGTGCTTAGCAGCAGAATTCTCCTATTTATTTTCGCTACATAGTAAACTAAAATGGCATTAGAAGTTTAAGAAGGTTGATAATGTCGACAAAGAAGTTATATGCCAAGTTGTATCTAAGTTTTACGAAGAAAACAAGGTTCTTACTTTAGAAATGGTTCGTAGCAAGATACGGGATTATTCCGATTATGAATAGAAATCTTATGACATACTGCGTAATACTTTGCTAGATTGTAACGTCAAGTACAAACCATTCTACACGCAGGCAGTAATCAGGGATTTGTTCCTACTGCTCTTGTATTTTCAGTTAAAAATATATAAATCAGTTGTCTGCAGACTACCATAAAGATATGACCACCAGTCTATTTAAAAAGTGGTTTCATAACTAACTGCTGAAAAATCTTTCCCCAAATTCTGTTATTGTTATGAACAATGCGTTTTATCATTCCCGTCTACATATCAAAATTGCCAACAGCAGCACAAAGAAGGAAGACATTCTTAAATTCATGGAAAGTAAAAATATGTAAATTCCTAAAAATGCTACAAAGAAAATGTTATTGGAAGCTATAAAAAAGAAGACTTTAAAAAAGGACATGTAATCGACAAGATCATAGATATAGGATAAGGTTAGATAGAGAATGAAAGAGACAGACTTTAGGGTTAGTTGTACAAAACGAGTTTAAGTGCGGTTCAGGCTTGAGCCTAACTTAAAATATGAATTTCTGTTGTACTGGTTTCTCTTAATACTTCGCCTCTTTCAGAGTTCAATTCTTGTTCATTTTTTTTTTCCAAACCTCTACTTTATATTTGAATCGGGTTTTTTCATTTTCAATTACATTTGCATATTTTTTACCAAATCTAAAAGAAGACACTCCTGTTTGGACGTAAAACTTGCTCCTCTTTTATTGTCTACCATACTCTAAAATATTTGAAAATATCCTGTTAAAAGTATGAGCACAAAAAAATATATCCTAAAACTTACCTAACAATAACCGAAACGTAAAAAGAGAAAAATTCAACACACTTCAAAATTCAAAATAAACTGCCACGTTTGTGATGATAGCACGACACAGCATAGCTATGTATATGCAAGTGTCCACATTAGCAACGTAAGAAAAGTTCATCCGAACTAGGTTTCCTTTAGCGAAGCTAAAGGGATTATTATATAATGGGCCATCATTTTTAAGTCGAGTTCTGCTTTAAGTCAAGTTCACCTTAACTAAGACTTAAGCTTTGTTTGTACAACCAGGCCTTATTATGGGTATTCAACGTAAAGCAGATGTTCTTAACGTGTCGACTCGAAAAAGCACCTTTTTGATTAGGACTCATAAAAAAGCATTAGCGTCATTGGTTCAGGGGCATAGTAATATTTCTAAATTGAAATATAAAAATCATATTTTAATTCTTATTCATCATTTTTTATTTAATTATCCAACTTTCAGTGATAATGAATTTTATAACAATTCGTTGATATGTACTTATAAATTAAATCTGTCAACAGAGGTTCATTATGAGTCCTAATATAAACACATTTAGCGTTTGTGTTGGATACAACTTCTCTCTCTTATGCTACATCTACCGTACCATATCTCTGGACAAGATATACGAAGCCTATGGTCATACTATTCTACGTCTTACCTTCCCCCATTTGTGCCAATTTAATCAGATCGAGATGATTTTTGGTGCTGTTAAAAAAAACTAAGAAAATATAATTAATCTTCAACTGACAGTGCTTCCGTACTTGGAAATATACGAACGGTTATTAATGAAGCAAATGGATGAAATTTGTCCAGAATGTCATAGAAAATGAGAATAAATATTGAATTGTACCTTCCATTGACTCCAATATTATAACTCCAAATGGTAGGACAAACTGGTTTTTTTTTTGGCATTATTCTATATTAATAATAAAAAAATATCCGTGTAAGTATATGAAAAATAAAAATTTATTAAAAATATAAATTATATCACGTCGCCCATGCTTTTCAAAGAAGCTGCCGACCGTCAGTAGATATTTAGTTTTCAGGCCGTTCAAATTGACTTCACATATACTATAATTAAATCAATTATGCACATGTTTTTATATTAGTTAAAATTATGACTATATCGAAAAATAATGGCACTCATTGGGTAGCTCATTAGATAAATGATAAAGAAAAATATTTTATTTTGAGAGCTACAAATTGAAGCTGATGAAAGAACTTAACAACTTTTTGGAAAAAATTCTAAAAATTACATTAGTATAATTAGGTCAATCGTACATATGTTGATGTTTATTATTATGCTATGTTAGTAAAATGTATGTATTTGAGTTCATCCCTTAATTTTTGACGTAAATATTTTTTTTAATGAAAAATTATATCTTCCACTAATTTAATTAATTTACATTATATATTCATTACTTCAAGTGAACAGTAAATAAATAATTCATTTTTAAAAAATTACCCCTATTATAATTATTTGTAATTATAGGTAGCGCTATATATATTTCTGATAAATATTATATACAAACACGAATATTTTTTTGTTCATTTATTGCCTATAATTAGCGAAGCATTTGAACATAGATATGTGACATTCTAAAAGCCGTAAATGCGTATATAAAACATGAATACACATGAATAATTTTGTTCTAATTTGACCGGTTTATATGTAGAGATAACAACTGTAAATTTACGAGATTTTATTGTTTATTTATTAGTTCCTGTTCGGTTGAAAAATTTTTGTGATTGAAGTTTTGATTCTGTTTTATTATTGTGTATTTATGTATCGTTATTTAATATTTCAACATTTATGTTTGCTTTTGTTATATATAATGTATTTTTTTATAGGATAGGGACCCGAAAAAAAAATCTTTGGTGATTTTTGTCATTTGTATTAGTTTGTATATTATTATCATTATTAATATGCTGTATTAAATCCATTAAGGTACTACTTAACCAATTGTAAGATTTTAAAACTTAGGGCTGGTTGTACAGTTTCGGTTCAAGCATAGTTCAAGATTGAACCTGGTTCAAATTCCAAAGTTCAGTTGTAAAAGCTAGTTCAAGGTAATGCTTGTTTCCCTGGCTGTCATTTTGTAAAGTTCAACATAGCTGTAAGAATTTGATCACTTAAACCAAGTTCGGACGTAACATAACCACAACTTTTGTAATATTTAAAAAATAATGACCAGCAACTACCTGGAAATCTTGTGGAACTAACAGATGATAAAGACTTTGACGAAACATTAGAAGTAATAATAAATGCTAGAATGGATCACGTTCTAGAATGGAATGATAAAGAATTTGTGCAAAGATTCCGGCATTTCAAGAAGTACAAATACAGATTGATGAGTTGCCTTTAGTTTTCTTAGTTCCACTTGTACCCTTGTAACTGATATATTTTTAGGAATCATGCTGTAACTACTGAACAAATGGTGCTAGTAGTAACTTTGAGATATTTTGCAACTGAAAACTAGCTCTAGAAATTTAGGGATTTTGTTGGTATAAACAAAGAAACAGCAAGTCACATTGTTTGAAAGGTAACCAGAGCTTTTGCAGGGCTTGATCATACAAATGAAATATAACCTGAACTTAGAAGTACCTAGTTTTATAGTGTAGCACGATTTCCCAATGTATTGGAGCTATCGAGTGCACACATGTCAAAATTATATCATCTAGTGGAAATAATGCCGAAATATTCATAAATGGACAAGGATTATTTTCCTTTAATATTCAAGCGATATGTAACTCGAACTGCATGTTTCAGGAAGTGGTGTCCCATTGGCCTGGTTCAACTTATGACTCACAAATATTTATCGATTCAAATATACACTCTAGTTAGTAACAATGGTTATTAAACTAAAAATTACTTGATAACACCCCTTGATTATCCAATTACAAATCAAGAACAACATTTTTAACGAATCTCCCATCAGAACCGCAAATTACATAGAAAGAAAATTTGGACAATGGAAAAGAAGGTTTCCTATACTTGGTTTTGGAATTAGACTGAAAGTAGAAAATGTTGGGGCTGTTGCGATTACAATTGTACAATTTTAGAAACTGTTGCTAAACTTTTGAATGAGCCAGATCGTCCCCGCACAATGAAGGAAAAAAAGCAACTTAATTGGAAATGTAAATATGTGCATTTTCACAACATACCCAATATCAATTGGACGCTGTTATGCGTAAATGATCAAGTCCACATGAGAATATAATCCAAGTCGCTAGGATCAGTTTTGCTGATTGCCCTATTATGTTTATTGTGTGTTGAATAACTATTATATTTTTAACAGGATCTAATACTAAAATGGACTAGATAATTTTTGCAAAACAAAAATAGTTCTATGTGAGACAGTTTGGACCAGTTAACTCATATTTTAGGATTTTGTGGAATGGATCGTTTATGCATAACAGCGTCTAATTATGCTGTGAGATAATTTAATGAACTCTGCATATGAAATTTGCATCTTCTACCAAACATTAATACTGTTAACCTGCATTCAGAAACCGTCAATTAGATCTGCCAATATCTCTTTAATTTCCATATCAATATCGGTAATTTTTCATCGGCACATTTCTTTTTTGTTCTCTTCTTCAGATTGTCATATTTCTTCCTCAAGATCAAAGTATCTTGAATAATCTGTCCACTGTCATTGTTGAATTCAGTTTCAATTTGTTTCTACCAATCTACCTGATTTCTGTTGATTTTATTATCGGTTTTTTTTTATTTTCTAGTATATCTATACTTTTTTACCAGGCAAAATATTATTGTTTCTTCTTTGAAAGTAAACTTAGCTGATCTTTGAGTACCCGACATATTATCCTCTTAAACTTGTTATCCTTAACTACTCAACAACTTAACCTTAAAGAAATCTCAATCTCAATTTCTTTAAATAAAACTTTTGACAGAAGGAATGAACTGCGCATGTGCTACCAACATAACAAATCTTTTCTCGTTTTGTAGAGCTGGGTCCAAATATCGTCAACGGAAATATCTTTTCATCCCTAAACTTAGTTCAGTGGAACCAAGCATTGTACCGAGACTGTACAACGGCCCTTATTATCTTGTTAAATGGCGGGTTATATTAACTGGAGTTTGGTTAACAGTCGTTTAATTTTAATTGGCCAGTTAAGAATCTAGTGTTGTATAAAACTATTTGGTAGCTCTTTTGTTGACTGCTGTTTTTATAAGGTTGGCAACGTAAAAAAAGATCAACATGCATTGAACTGTCAAGAATATAACCTACCAATAAAAGAAAAATAGTTTCAGTTTTCAGTTGTCTCTACGAGTCTACAGTCTCTCTATGAAAACTGGGAGTATATTGCTTGTTCCGAAAATGGTAATAGTAAATAAAAGAGAAAAAACAAGGTGTCGTAATTTTTCTGCTAAAAAAGAGAGGCTTCTGGTTGATATAGTCAAAAAATATTTTAATAGCATTTAATACAAAAGGACTGATGCCATTTGAAACCAGGAAAAAAATAAAGCGTGGTATAATCTTACCAATGACTTTAACATGAATAATGAATGTCATAGAAATATTGAAGTGCCAAAAAACAAATTCGATAATTTAAAAAAGAGATGCAAACAGGCTTGCAGCAGAAAAAACTGGTAATGGAGGGACTGGTAATAATAAGTTAGATTTGTAGCACATGCAAATCATATATTTAAGATCTGTTGGAATTATCCCTTAACCAATTTTTTTTAAGTTTTTTATTTAGTTATTTTATTGTTCTCTTAGTTCTCAGAAAAGTATTTATTAAAATAATACAAAATGTTAATGAATAGTTTTTTATTTAAACAATATTTATTTATTTAATCCAAAAAAATGCAGAGAGTACAAATTGTATTAGAAATAATAGAAGAAACATTTTCTAAATTAAGAAATGAGCAAAACATTGTTCGGTGGCATTTTTATTGCTTAAGCAAGTTTTGAAAGTAATCCTTATTTAAACCAACTGTTACAATTTCATTTTGTCCTATTCTTCGTCCTCTTTGATCCACTAGATGTCCCTCGTCATTGATATTTACTCCCTCATTTATGTTTTGCCAAAGTTGATTGCAACTTCCACGTCCTCATTAACAGGTGGAGCTAAATTTTTCATATTTGTTGCTATATATTGCAATAAAATAGCAGCAACAATAACTTGCTCCGCCTTTACAAATTTTAAGCCAATTCTCATAGCTAAAATGCGAAATCTTCTTTCCAAAATTACGTTAATTTTGATCACCCTGTATACATTGTACTCTTATGCCACCAAGTAGAGCTCGGTCTGCCAAAAAAGTAACAGACTTAACCTTGAAATTTTTGAGATACACTCGTGTTTCAAGAACGACAACATTACATGCTTCCGCAAACAGCTTAGGACCAAAGACAATCACATTTTTCTTAAAGATATTTTAGTTCCTATTTAGATTAATCTTTTGCAATGGTTTCCCGTTTTCTCTTCCTTTTTTCTACTTGATTCCTAGGTTTTCGAAGTTTTTTGGTGTTTTGGTTTACCTTTCTATATTTATTTGTTTTTTTAAGCTTAATATAATCTCACATATTTTCTTCTTTCTTTTGTCAACAAATTCAATATGTCATCCACTTCTTTTTTTGATACCGATGTATGCCTGTACCCAATCTCCTCTAATCATTTTGATAATTTGTACTTTTTGAAAACATTTTTTAACTATTATTCTTTTAAGTGTTTTTAATTATTACTGATTACGGGTAGGCCATATACTTTATAACCTTAATATTCTTAACCTTTGTCATTTATTACGGTTCAATTTTCCTTTCACCTTCCCTTACCTGTTAGTTCCTGCTGTCACTAGTCATTTTCAACCTCCATTTCACTAACTTCCTTTTTGACATGGCGTTATCAGTGATTGTCTCGATTTCTTTCCTCTATATGTACTTTGAGTACTACTTTGTATTGGAATTCTTGATGTCCACTCAACATAAGTTTTCGGCATTCTATAAAGGGCTGTGAAGAATCCTTCCAAACTATTTTTGTGGAAGTGTCAGCTTACAGAATTTCGTCTCTTCATGGTGACGTCCAAATGTTTCATCTGGTTTTTATATTATTATGGATTCTTCCTAAACCCGCCTCGGTGTGCCTAATAAAGTTAACCTTTCCACAAACTATTTTTTACCAACCCCTTTTAAGCTTTAATATATTATTTTTTACACATTTCATGTACTACTCTATCCCTACACAGTGTACTTCCTCATTCTCGAATATGTATGGACTATAGCGTCCTTTACTTTACTTTATAATTTAAAAATTTGTTAATCCAGTTATTAGTATATTCTAAGTTGTTACTTCATATTTTAGAGATTGTATATTACTTCGAATTGTAATTTTTTGTACGCCTGTAGATAGCTAGTAGCCGAAATTAGTTGCCACCCTCCCATGTTGAACTTTAATATAATTTTTGTGGTACATGATTTAGTGTTTTATTTGCTTTTAGAACTCAAAAGGTGAAGATAGGCCATTTTATCCAGTTATATGTTCTTTGTCCGGAGCAATTATTTCAAGCTGAAAAAAGTCGATTTTCAATTATCCATAACTTCAAAACTAATTAGTTTACATTATAAGTGTAATAGGTTTTTAAAATCAACTTCTCAAGACGAATCTAAAATGTAAAAAACAAAGGATGTTCCATTAATAAAAAAACATAACTGGTATTCTGTGAATTTATGATACGATTTCGAAATAATTTTAAAATGTGGAGTTTGATTCTATCTATAATTTTTATTTAAAACTTTTTTGTATATCCCTCAAA
The DNA here is from genome assembly GCA_963243735.1 of Neocrepidodera transversa. Lineage (NCBI taxonomy): Eukaryota > Metazoa > Arthropoda > Insecta > Coleoptera > Chrysomelidae > Neocrepidodera > Neocrepidodera transversa. The sequence goes on from OY725339.1 coordinate 30,995,531, forward strand.
ACAAAGCAGATATCAAACTCCGTAGTGTAAGTTCATCACCCTGTATACGTTCTCGTAAGTAGCTGTTGAGTTAGCCAATGTTGTCATTAAATAATTGCTTACTCTATAGCCACTGTCACCAACAATTAAACTATCTTGTACAAAATCTCCATTTTCCATTCTTCTTTTAACGCTATAGTTATCAAACATTGTTGCACCTGCACTCAATACAGGCCAACGAACCTCTACATTGTTAATTATTAAATTGCTATCACATATAACTTGCACATTGAACTAAAAGAAGTCTTTGATGTTTCTATAAATGTCTGCATCATTACGCACAGGTGACTAAAATAAAACAAAATGTATTTTGCAAGTAAAATTAGACTACTTGAAGTTTAACATGAGGGCATCTAGGAAAACGGCTTATGTTGTAAAATCCTTGATGAATAGCATGAATTTTTGCTGGAGTTTGAGTCATCTTCAGAAATTGTGGTCGAAGGTTAGCAATAGCAATTAGACACAGATCAATAGTTATACTTGCAGCAGACTTATCAATGCCACACAAACTTGTAAAATTGAACCCTTGGCCAAAAATCATAACGTTAGGAGACTTTTTTCAGATACCATCAATGTTTTCTAATAAGTTACTTTCTGTAATAATTAAAATATTTAAATTAAATCGCGCACGAGACTGAATTTAGAATTACTTTAAAATTATGTGAGAGGTAGCCGTACCAGTAGTAATCCCCGCCGAAAGATAGATTCACCAACATTATGGTATAAGCAGTCGATCAGTCAGCTGCAGTGGCAGCCCGAAGTCCGAGTTGCAGCGGCAGTCCCTCGACGTTCAGAGATAGGTCAAACTGAAGGGAGCGAAGCCAATTGTACCATTGGAACCGTCATTCAGACCACGCCAGCCTAGGAGACGTGCCAGTACTATCCGATATCACCGATAAAGAGCGTTACACACCTTTTTCCCTTCCCCGGAATTTTGGTATAAATAAAAGTTTTATTTATTGAATTTTATTTTTGTTTTATTCCAGCAGCTAATACCCATGTACTCAACCCAGTAGAGCAAGTAAAGACCGCCCTTCTGACCGCTAAAGGTCTTGACGATGTCATATGGTCCCAGGAGCATTTTCTTTCTTCACTGAAGCTGCCAGAGCAAGGGACCTTTATACTATAAACGGAATCCAAAACCTCGATTAACGCGCCAAAATACCGCTTGATGACGCAAAGATTGTTACAGCTTTATTCGTAGAAATCTTTTGTTAAATAAAACTTCTTTCGACATAAGCCAAAATATACTAACCTTCCTGTTTGCCGAAACTAATACCGGAGAAAGTTCTTCTTCCATAATACGTATAATTGCTTTCGATAACCGAAAGCTGCACCTAAATTCCTTTTCACTTCACTCAGTAAAGTGGTTGGTTCTCATACTAAAAGTCCTGGGATTTCGAGGATATAAATACATATTTTGTAACTCATTAAAATCTTCATCATCTGTTAAATCCATTTTAGGTATAGAAAAAAATAATAAAAATCTTGAAAAACCGTAGCTCCTAAACATTTGACACCTAACTAAATTTTAGGTTATAATAGCTGGGTACATTTCCCTGAAATATTATCCAGAATTTGCCAAACAAAATATATTTCTTTTAAAACAGTATTTTTTACCATTCCATAATCTAAAAATATATTTAAAAATCAGTTCTTGCCGTTCAGAATTTGCCTTAGAGACGTGTAAAAAGTACAGCTCATAAATAATAATTCACTTAATCCTACTATTGTCATGGATACCCGTCTCTCTCTAAGCACTATAAAATTAATAAAAGCGATAAGTGCAGATGTAACTCTGATCACCGGACGAGTCGATTTTCATACTAGAAAAGAGTAACAACCCCCACTTACAAATAATCTTTTGGCGCTAGAAATGGCTTTAGACCACATCATTATCTTATCAGTTGAAATAAAATGTCTCGGCATTATAAAAAGCGGTTAACCCCACCCTGAAATTATGAAGGTGTATTTTATGAGGTTTTAAATGTGCCATAATTATGAATATTATTTTTACAGTGATATTGAGTAAGAGCAGTTGCTCTGAAAAAATAATAAATTGTAAAAAATGTAAAAGTAAGGATTTTATTGTAATAATAATCGGGTGAAGAATAGCCCTTACAGCCCAAGTTAATTTCGTTTGTTTTATTCAAGTACATATAACTGCTTGAAAAGCAGTTAGAAGTTGTTTAAAATCATAATTAATCATTTTGCTAACTGATTTGGTCCTTCGATAAATAGTCGATGTCAACAAGTCGACTGCCATAGTAAATTATTCCAGATTTATATCGATTCTCAATCATATTGTATAGCATCGTTAACTCCTTAAACATTTTTGGGAGTTTGGTAAATTGACCATCATAAAAGGGGTTTTACGGTAAACTCGTTTTATACAACCTGCCCTAACTAAAAAAAAAAATGTATAAACTTATATCCTGAAGTCCTTTTCTTCATTAAATAATAATATTAAACTTTTAAAAATCTATAAAATTATACAGTCTTCAATACAGTTAATTCTAGAAAGAGATAGTTATAGTATTATAAAATTTAGTATACTATATTTATATCTTTGTAAAATTACTCTCAATTAAGTTGAATCCCCAAGATAAAGTAAAAATCATTAGATGTGAATCTCAGATATAAATAAATCTTTTTCTGTATCAAAACACATCATTTTCTATACGTTCATGATTTAAAACATAAAAGACGGTAAAATAAAACAAATATGCACCTCTTAGTAAAAAGAGAGCAAACTAATGGAATAAAATATAGGTATCATTTTTTATAAGTAAAGTGCATTAGTGTTCCCCTTTTACCTCGTTGGCAACGATCCACTTCGAACAAATGGGATCAGTTCACAATTGATGTTTTCTGCTGTGTCGTTTTAAACGTCACAAGAAAGGATATAAATAAAAAATTAATGATAGAGCATTTTCCGATTGAAACCATCAATAAATTTAATTAGTAAAAAAAATTTTTGCTGATTATTTAAGTTAAAATAATAGTTTTTGTGCAGGTAAAAGATTTCTGGCATATTTCTGATATAATTGGCAATACTGGAGGATATTAAAATATTATAATATATCAAGAAGTAAAATTTTTATAAAATGATTTTTTTTAATATGGCCAAACAAAATAATTTATTTCAATTAATACGGTCAAATTAACTGCAGTATTTAATCACCGATATATAATTTAACCTATATTGTCGCATAATTACAATATACAAATGTGTGTAGTATCCGCGAATTTTACATTAGTTACCGATGTAATGTATTAATGTGCTATTTATTCTAATCTCGTACCAATTGAATATTAACAAACAATACATTAGTGGAAATGGTATACAAATATATAAAAGTGAACAACAAAAGTAATTCAAGTATTAACGCATAAAGTCAGGTACCACAAAATTTAATTGTAAAAATGTATAGGCAACTAGTTTCGGTCACTGACCATCATCAGGCCTAAATATACAAACGTTCGTAATTAGTTATAAGATATAAAATCAGTTACAAAACCAAACTTGCCAATATTAAGTACTTAGGCCTGATGATAGTCAGTGCCCGAAACTAGTTGGCTGCTAGTACTATACATTTTTACAATTAAATTTTTTGGTACCTGACTTTGTGCTTATTTACCTGAAACTTTGGACCACATTTGAGATTTAACAAAAGTAATTATTATTAAGCTCTGCCTTTTAGAGTGTGGATGAGTTTTTTGTACTATAATTTTTTTTAGAATACGTACAGTTTTTTAGAGTGTACTTTTTTATAATTTTTTTTTATTTAAAAAATAATAGATGGTCACGGCATCTATCGTAGGTTGATTCCTATAAGGATGAAACATGCATGGTAATGGTCGAAGTGTATGGTTTTTAATTTAATTGCGTGGTGCCTTATCCCCCATTATGATGACGGATGGGTTCCATCTATTGGCACCAAGTTGTACTTGCTCAATCGCTTTTACAGTAGCTGTATCCGGTTGGTACCCATCAACCTACGATAGATATCATGACTATCTATCATTTTTTAGTACATAGAAATACTTGGGTATACAGGGTAAGTCTTTTAAAAATATGCATTTCGAATAAGTACCTCTGATGATTCTTATAAGGATGAAACATGTATGGTAATGGTCGGAGCGTATAGTTTTAAAAACGTACTCTCTGTTTTTAATTCTATTATGATTTTTTTCTTTTTTTTTCTAATAATCAGCATTATTGAAATTTTTAAAAATACCAGCCTTTGATTGATTAATAGGTACTACGAGACAAATAAAATATATTGAATTTTTATTGTTTTAAATATTATCAGTTTATCACTTTTATCGTTGTTTATTGTATAATTAATCAATAGTAATTACTCAAGAAAGTTGATTTTTGAGCATTTATCAATGTTCGAGTGTAATTCGGATAGAATTTTTTTTGCTAATTCTTCCACCGTCCGATTTCTATCTAATTGATACTTTGTAACATGGCAAAAGTCCATAATTGTTTTCCATACTTTTTTATTGTGAACAGCATTTTTTAGTGTATTTAATTCGATTATTTCATTAATATTGTCGTCAGGATTACAACAAATCGTGACATTTTGAAATTATTAAATATTTTAAACGTCAAAATCGCAGAGTAATGACAGAAAAGAGCCCATGGGTAGTTTCTGTTGCACCAGATTGTTCTAGTTGTTCTGAACATTGTTCCAAATTTTCATGTCTTAAAAAAATTATTGCAAGCCCAAAATTCATAAAAACCATTTACGTCCAGCCCCCTACTTTTTATTTTCGAAGTTTTTTTTGTTGTTCTACATTGTTCCAGTTATTCTTAACAAATTTTCATGTCTTAAAAAAAATATTTCAAGATCAAAATGAATTAAAACCATTTATAGCTAGCCATCCAATATTTTTTTTTCGAATTTGTTTTTTGTTGTACTAGATTGTTCTAGTTGGTCTTGGTATTGTTCCAAATTGTCATGTGGTAAAAAAATGACGTCAAGATAAATGAAGTAAAAATAAATTGAATTCTAACTTCAGTACTTATTATTTAATTTTTTTTTTGGTGTTTACATTAATCTTTCGAAATATTTTTTATTTTTTTTATTGGCAAACGTTGTTTTTAATTAATTATTAACAAAAAATTGAAACCTTTGATATATACTATACTGTCTTATCTGTTGGTATGGTATAGACGTGTTTCTGCTGTACTCCGTAGTTTTGTTAAATTGATTGCAGTTTTCATTAGTAGTAATGAGTGAAAATAGTGATGGAAGAAGTATACCGTCTAAAGTAGAGTCAAACGTAGTGTTATCGGTAGATAAAAAACCAAGAAGTCAATCTGTAAACAATCAAGATAAAGAATTAATAAATCAATCGATTATAATGGACGGTGTGGAGACTAGGTCGCAAAAAAAGTCCAAAACCGATAAATTTATTTTTAATACATACAGGGGCCGATCAAATTCTTCACCTGTGATTCAAGAAAACGATGATGGAAAGAAAAATGAGAAAATGGATGAACCTGATATATTTAAGCCAAGAAGTTCATTATCACACTCCCCATCTCACACACCAATGGAAAATGATAAAGAAGGCCAAAAGAATAAAGTTGAAGAGAACGAAGAACATTCACTCAAATCCATTGAAACAGTTCTAAATTCATTAGAAGCCATCCATTTTATGCTAGAAAATAGTGATCCCAAGAAAACAGCGGAATATGACAAAAGAGAAGCTAGATGTGCTCTTTTTAATATTCATAAAATTATGACAAAAATGGCATATAAAATTGGGCACTTGGAGATAGAAAACTGTAGACTGGCTCAATGGGTAACAATCCTTAATCAAGGAAACATAGATATGAAGAAAAAGACAGAGTGCGAGGACATGGAGGAAAGGACATACAGTTCCATAACGCAGAGGCAAAAACCAGAAAACGTGTTCAAACAAAACCAGAATCAAGAAGAATGGAAAACTCCCCCAAAAGAAACGAAACACGAAATGATGATAAGAATAAATGAACAAACAGATCCAAAAAGGGTCTTGCATGAAATTAAGCAGAGTTTTGTAAAAAATAAAGTAACTGAAAATGTCAAAAGAGTTGCGCAGCTACAAAGTGGTACTGTAGTCATGGAGTGTCATAATGCGGAGCAACAAACTAAGATAAAGAACATACTTGTCAAGGAAGGCGGTTTCCTTCTAAAGGAAAAAGAAAATACAGATCCGATGATATTGATTACAGGCATTGAGAAAGGACATGACCCAAAAGGGTTTATAGAAGAACTAATTGAGCAAAACCCAGATAGCAAATTATGTTTTGGTGAAAAATTAATCGAAGATATAAGATATGTAACAAAGAGACCATGTAGAAATCAAAGAAAAGAAAACTGGGTATTGCAAATGAGACCGGAAATATTTAAATGGTTCATAAAAAATGAAAAAATCAGTTTTGATCTAACTAAATTATATGTTCAAGAGTACTATAATATAGCCATGTGTTTCAAATGTTGTAACTTTGGACATGTTGCCAAATATTGTAATGCTCCAAATTGTTGTGCTAAGTGTGGTGGGGAACATGAAACCAGGCACTGTGCAGAAAACGCAGGGCTAGACTGTCCAAATTGCAAAAAACTAAGATTATCTGAGAGAAAACATAGTGCACGAGATATAAATTGTCCAGCGTACATCTTACAAGTTAAAAAGCATCGCAAATATGTCAATTACTCAGATCCTGAACAGAATTTTTAATAACAAATAACGGGTCAATATTAACAAAAAGCCAACAAGGTACAAAAAAATTAACTTCAGTTATACACCAAAACCTACAATCAATTGGAAACAGTAAAGATGAAATAGAAATTCTACTAAGTAATGAACCCTCTTGTAAAATTTTTTGCGCAACTGAACATTGGAAAACAAGTCAGCAGTTAAAAAATTATAATATCAAGGGATTCTGGCCAGTAACAAGTTTTTGTAGAGAAGCGGAATACTCTCATGGAGGAAGTGTCATTTATGTGTCGGAGAAGTTTCAGTGTAAAGAAAGAAGTGATATTAATGTATTTGCAATAGAAAATATCTTCGAGTGTTGTAGTTGTGAAACAAAAAATAACGGGAATAAAATAATAATTATTTGTTTTTATAGACCGTCAGGTGCTGATGTAACATTATTCTTGGAAAGACTTGAAGATCTCCTGTCTTATATTGCAAATGAAAAAGCTTGGATTTTTCTGGTAGGTGATTATAATATCGATTTTTTAAGTAATACTAAATATTTACGAGACCTTTTATCTTTATTAGATGTATATAATCTGCATCATACTATTTGTGAACCCACAAGAATAACAAGTACCAGTAGAACCTGTATAGACAACATTGTTACAAATTTTGAGGGTGATTTTGAAGTAACTGTCTTACATTCTTTAATCTCGGACCATACTGCGCAGAAATTTCAATTCTTGTTAGACAACCATGAGGACACAAAAAGTACTTTAAGAAACTTTAGTGAAAATAACAAAACATCCTTTAAAAATTCGTTAAAAGAACTACAATGGGACAGATTATATGATCTACCAAAAAAAGACATTAATCATCAATGGGACTATTTCAAAAGTAAAATTATCGAAAAATTTAATCATTATTTCCCTATTAATATTAAAAAAGTAAGCATGAAAACTAAAAACACAAGATCAAATACAAATAATGAAATTAAAAAATGTAAGAGAGAACTAGATGTTTTATATATAATTAAAAATAGAGAAAATAGGTATGATGACATTTACAAACTAAAGAAAAAAGAGTACAATATGTTACTTCAAGACAATAAAAAACATGACTACTCAGAAAGACTTAAGAACTCTGACAATAAGTCTAAAAGTGCGTGGGCAATAGTAAAAGAAATAAGAGGAACTAAAACAAACAAAAAAGAAATTAACATAGAAGGAGATGCTCTCACAAAATCCAACGAATTTAACACTTTTTTTGCAAAGGCAGCGTTAGAATTATTGTCGAAGTTAGAAAATAGACCCTATACATCAAATATCCCATATTCTGAAAAAACAATTGAACACACAACATTAAACAAAAAAGAACTACTAAAATGCGTAAGGGAACTGAAAAATAAACAAAGTGCAGGACATGATGAAGTATCAATGAGTCTCATTAAATATATTGTCGATGAAATAGCCACTCCACTAGTTTACATTATTAATAATTCAATTAATTCTGGTATTTTCCCTGATGATCTAAAAACTGCACTTGTAGTTCCAGTTTACAAAAAAGGTGATGAGTCCCAAATTGAGAACTACAGGCCTATAAGTATGTTGTCATCTTTCTCCAAAATATTTGAAAAAATCATTGTTTCGAGCATCTTAAAGTTTATGAATTCAACTAATCAATTGAATAACATTCAACATGGGTATCTTAAAAATAAATCAACCTTAACAGCGGTTTTCCAATTTACAAATGAAATATTATTAACATTGGAAGAAGGAGACATTCCTTTGGGTTTATTCCTGGACTTATCAAAAGCCTATGATTCAATAAACTATGACATATTGTTAAGTAAATTGGATTGTTATGGAATTAGAGGGTCAATATTAAAGTGGATAGAATCTTACTTATCAAATAGGCAACAAAAAATTAGACTCAAATGCCGTAATAACCAAGTAACTTCTGACAGTATTGAGATAGGCCTAGGAATTCCTCAGGGGAGTGTGTTGGGACCAATATTGTTCATTCTATATGTTAATAATATAACAGAAATTATTGAGAATCCATTTTGGTGCTCAATAACAACTTTTGCGGATGATACAAATATACTGGTGAAAGGTGATAACTTAAATAATTTACAGCTCAGATCGAATAAAGTGTTTAATAGTAGTATCGACTGGTTCACAAAAAATAAATTAATCATCAATAAAGAGAAAACTGGCTTGATAATATTTAAAACAAATAGATCTAAATTAGATATACCAAATTCATTTACAATAAATGACACTCAAATCAAACCACAAGATAATGTTAAATTTCTAGGAATGATGTTGGATAGTACCCTGTCATGGTCTCAGCACATTGATTATATTCGTCAAAAGGTATCTAGGTCAACTTATACTTTAATTGTACTTAAAAAATATTTGGATTTCATGACTTTAAAAATGGTATACCATGCTGTCATTGAAAGTCATGTTAGATATGGCATCATATTATTTGGAAGCTGCACCGATGTCGGTAAATTATTTATTTGTCAAAAAAGAGCTTTGAGAATAATATTGGGATTGAAAGTGAGAGACTCTTGTAGGAATAAATTTAAACAGAACAAAATATTGACGACTACAGCAATCTTTATACAAGAATCAGTGTTATTTTTCTTTAAGAATCGATCACTTTTTGACAAAGATAAACCTCAAATTAACTACACAACCAGGTCAATAAATTATGTGTATCCATCCCACAGACTTTCAATGACAGAACATGGAGCATATTATACATGTATCCGCATTTATAATAGTCTTCCTTTAAACTTAAAAAATATCGTCAATATTACAGGATTAAAAAAGAAGTTATTTGAATTTCTAGTAGAATTAGAACCTTATACATTAAGTGAATTTTTTTAATAGATAGTATATTTCTGTAAATCAGATTACAAATATTTTTATCTTGTTGTTTAAATTGACCCTATTTCGTTTTGTGTTAGTTGAAACATACCTCTGAAATAAAGTTTTGTTTATTATTATTATTTTATTATTATTAGATAGTTTTGTAAAGCTTTTTATTTTATCAACAAATGTTACAAATATTTTTATTTGATTTTCTTTGTTTTCATTCCTAAATTGGCTATAAATAATTTTGTTTTTGTATGACCTTTTAGAGGAAATGTTTTAAATTAAAGGTCCGAATTCCAAATATATTCCCTTCAAACCTTTACATAATATTTGTAAGACATAAAAATTTGGAACAATGCTATGAACAACTAGAACAATCTAGTACAACAAAAAAAATCGAAATAAAGAATAGGGGCCTAGCTATAAATGCTTTTAATTGATTTTGAGCTTGAAATAATTTTTTTCAAGACATGAAAATTTGGGAAAATGTTCAGAACAACTAGAACAATCTGGTACAGCAAAAAAACTTTTGAATAAAAAATAATGGGTGGGCTAGCTATAAATGGTTTTAATTGATTTTGAGCTTGGAATAATTTTTTTAAGACATGAAAATTTGGAACAATGCTAAGAATAACTGGAACAATCCAGTACAACAAAAAAAGTTCGAAAAAAAAATAATGGGGGGCTGGACCCAAATGGTCTTTATTGATTTTGGGCTTGAAATAATTTTTTTTAAGACGTGAAAATTTGGAATAATGTTCAGAACAACTAGGACAATCTGGCGCAGCAGAAAAAAAATCGAAATAAAAATAATGGACGGCTAGCTCTAAAAATGTTTTTTTTAGTTTTCCTTTGTATTTAAGTTTAGGGAATAATTTTCTGGAACAATTAGCTACAAACCTAGAAAAATTTGAAACAACTTTCAAAATATTAAAATTCGAAAAATGGGGGGCTAACTTCACACACACTAGTTTTCAGTGTAATTTTATTCTGATTGCTTGTGTTCAATCAGATGATCTCAAATTAACTAATTTCATTGGATTTATTTTATTGTTCAGCAAAAAATTGTCTTTAATTTTTTCCGTTATTACCTGATTTGATTGATTTTTCATTCCATATTTTGTATTTTTAAATATTAATTAATAAAAAACTGAAATTTTTGTAAACAAATTAAAACGTTTAATAAAAAAATCTAGATTTTACTACAAACAAATCAAAATTTCTATAAAAAAATTGATAAAAACCAAAATGTTTGATGAAACATTGGAATGTTTGATAAAAAAATCAAAATTTTTGACAAAAGCAAAAAATCAAAAAGTTTAACAAAAAAAACTTTTTGTTAAAAAACAAAAATTGTTGATAAACTGAGAAATAAATACTTCAATTTGCTTCGTCACAAATTGTCAATTTTTTAAAAAATTTTAAATTTTCTTTAAACCGGGTTTAATTGTTTGATTTTTTTTTACTTTATGACGTAAAATTTTTTTGATTTAATTTGATTTTTATTTATCATTTAACTAGCTATTTTTCTCTATTTTTCACTATTTGTCCCTAGTTTTCCCTAGTTTTTCCTATTTTTTCATTATTTTCAATATTTTCTTCTATTATTACCCATTTGTCCCTATTTTTTATATATTTCCCAATTTTTTTCTATTTATGTCTCTCTTCTCTATTTTTACTATTTTTCCTAGTTTTCATTGGTATTTCATATTTTCCTCTATTTTTCCCTATTTGTCCCTATTTGTATGTGTTTTTCCCTATTTTCTGTTTTTTCCCAATTTTTTCATATTTCTCCTATTTTTCATTATTTTTTCCTAGTTTATATAAGTTTTCACTCCCTTTTTTTATTTTTCATTATTTGATTCAATTTTTCTATTTTCCCTATATTTATTTTTTCTGTATTTTTTCCTGTTTTCCCAATTTTTTCCTAATTTACTTTATTTTCCTCTCTTTTTCCTAGTTTTTTCCTATTTTTTTCGATTTTCCCCTATTTTTACCTGTTTTTTTTTTCATTTTTCGCAATTTTTTTCTATTGTTTCTTTGGTTTTTACTATTTTTCATGTTTTACATTTTTTTCTCTTTTTCCCCATTTTTTACTATTTTTTCCTACTTTTCCCTATTTTCCTACGTTTTATCTTTATTTTTCACTTTCTTTCAATATTTTTCCATATTTTTTCCTATTTTCCCTGTTTTTCATTTTTTTCGGTTTTTTTCACTATTTCCTTTGTTTTAACACATTTTTTTTATTTTCTCCATTTTTCTCTATTTTCCCTATATGTATATATTTTTCTTTATTTTCCCTATTTCAGTTTAGTTTTCCCTATTTCAGTTTATATTCCCTATTTTTCACTTTTTTTTCCCTATTTTCCCTATTTGTCTCTATTTTGATTTATTTTCCCTATTTCACTTTATTTTTACCTATTTTACTTTATTTATACCTTATTTTTCACTATTTTCCCCTATTTATCCAATTTTCTGCGCAATTTTCTTAATTTTTCTTTCAGTAAAAACCTACATACATTTTGTTGAAACAGAAAAAATGACCTGAAATATATACCAAAACCTAGATTTTTATTGCCGTTTATTTTTTCTGAAATAAATAACTGACGGTTGTATTTTAAATTAATAATTAAAAAAAAAATTAATTTAAGAAATCTTTGAATAATAATAATAATATTGTTACAATCACCCAGGCTAATAGTAATTAATATATAATATATTATGACAACGGTAGATAAAAGTAAAGTTAATTGTAAAAAGTATATTCAGAAGTTGAATAATTAATGATTAATTGAAATAATTATTCAACCGTCCGAATAAATATTAATTTTAATAAATTATTACCAATAACTCATCATGTGTATTTATTTTGATGTTTCAGAAAAATATTGCAAAACATAACAAAATTCAATCAACGGAGATGAAATATATTTTTTTCTATTTATAAAATATACCAGATGGTATTCATGCCTTTATTACTTTGCCGAAAGCCTGAACACGACACATTTCTATTACCAAAAGAACTCTTGCAATAATCTCAGTAATACGATTAACTTGATTGATGGCAAAAAGCCAAATTGATGTTTTTTTTAGGGCTTTATGCTAGATCCTTCATATAGGATGAAATTTTTTAGATAAATAAAATAATGTATTCTCTTATGTTTTAGAATTAGAAATAAATTTTTGTCTTCTACAATTTTATAGTAAACTGAACTATAATGAAATTAACTTACCGTTCGATTGCCTAAATTTCTAATTCTGCATCCCAGGTAGGTTGTTTTTCCAACTAGGGCCGTAACATTTTTTGAAACACTCGAGTCGAAATATGGTCCGCGGTCGATAATTAACGGTTCCACGTCACTGTCACTCGAAACACTGTACTCGTTGTAATGTCTTTTCATTCGACTCCAACCTGAAACAAAAAAAAATGTTATTTTTTATACAGAAATAATTTTTTTTTGTTTTTAATATCGCATGAACCTTGAGGGTTATTAGCGAGAGACAAGTGTTTACAATATATTAGATATTTACTATGTCGGTTGGTTTTAGGTATGAAATAATATTTTTCGAAGAACAATTTGAAACAAGTACTATATATAGAGTCTTATAAATATTAAGTACGTTTCTTTCTAGCTTAAATTGTGGACATTCACATTACAGTATTCACAAATAGGTTCAGGACCCTTACTGATCAATAGACCATGAGTAAGTCGCGTATGGCCAAGTCTTAGGGGCGTTAAAGTTAAGGCCACATTCCACCGATTCCGGCGGCGTACGACACGTTGACGTACGTCAACGCATATATTTTATTTTCTATGAATTGCTTGGTTGACCTCCCACCTAGTACGATACGTCAAATGACGTACGTCACGATGCGATACGTCGAAGTACGTTTTGGTTTGGGCATCAGTTGAATCCGATTCGCCGTGGTGTTTTGTAGGGGAAAATGGAGAAATTGATAATTATCGATGTGGAAAAGCTAGTTGTTCTATACGATTAACGTCTCACTGCCTACAAAAACTCAAATACATGCGAAGATGCGTGGAAAGAAGCGTCACATGAATTAAAACTAGGTAAGTATGTAAGTATTAATTACACATTGAATAATTACTATCAGCAAATTTCTTTTATTTATTTATTGTTGATTTTTGACAAATTTAGGGTTAAAAATACAAGAAAATAATATAAAATATATCATAAGTATAAGGAGTAATTATTAAATTAATTCGTATTGCCAGGGTACTTCTCCTGCAGGTGATACAAACCAATCTGCAAAAGAATTGCGGACATCCATGGCCCGTCTTGTCGGTCTTGAATATTTAACACAATACTCATTTAAAATTATTTTTGTATTATTTTCACAATTATTACGTGCAGGAATATTATCATTTGCATATCGTTCGTTTAACAAAAAGTTATGAAGTATACAATATGTAACTGTTATCAAAAATGCAAAGCTTACATTCACTTCCATACGTTTTAATAGGATTCTAAAAGTGTGAACAGTTATGCCAAATGCATTTTCTACTATTCTTCGTGCTCGTGATAAGCGATAGTTAAAAACTCGTTCACGTATTACTAAATTTTTTTATGGAAATGGTCTCAATATATTTTCTTTCAAAGTAAAAGCCTTATCGGCGACTAAAACCAGAGGCAAACTATTGCTGGTTTGTGGTAGGGGTCTCTCTTTAGGAATTTGCAATTTCGTTAAATTGGTCAATCCATAACGACCAAAGTTGCTATTAGCAAAAACACCACCGTCACTATTTCCTCCGTATGCGCCTACATCTATTTCTATGTATTTATAATTTGCGTCAACAACTACCATTAAAATAATTGAAAAGAATCCTTTGTAATTAAAATATTGCGAACCGGAGTTTCTCGGAGCAAAACGTCCTATATGTTTGCCATCTACAGCTCCTAAATAATTAGGCATATTCCATCTGTCCCAGAAATCATCACATGTTTTAAGCCATATGTGTTCACTGGGTTCCGGTATGTAAGATGGCATTAAAGTTCGGAAAATTTCAGAGGAAGTTTTCTTCACTATCAAATTGATAGTAGTTTCACCCATACGATATCTGTAAACAGCATCTCGAAACGACATCCCGGACGCCAAGACTCTGTAACATAAATATACGTTTTACACATTTATATTTATTGTATACCGGGTGTACGAAATTGAGTGAGCACTATTGTTACCTTAATTTGATACACCCTGTATAGTTATATTAAAAAAAAATAATTTAACCTAAACTTATGACAACAGTAAACGTATTTTTTTAAGAATGTTTTCTTTTAGATATTGATGTAGGTAGTCAGAAAGAGATGGCGGTCGTTAAGGGATGCCTTTATTAAATACCACCGTACCTTGAAATTCAAACCAAGCAATTCAGGAGCTGGGGGCAAAAAGGGATGGGCCTATTATAACTTTTTATTGTTTTTGATTCCTCATATATACATAAAAGAAACTATTCAGAGTTGTAGTACGGACAAAACTATTAATGAACCGAACTGTATAGAGGCACAAACTATTCCACAGACGCAAGAAATGGGCGAAATCGAGTACAGCACATCAAATTATGAATCTGAAAACCCCGTTCAATATGAAAAGTCTGATGTGGTTCTTCAAACTGAAACACTTCGAGCCAGCACTTCAAAATTCGCTGAGAAAAAACAAGCTCAAAATAAAAGAAAACGAGATGACACAGATCGGAAACTATTAGAAATTATTACAAAAGAAGCGGATCCCGACGAATACTTTCTGTTGAGTTGCCTACCTATACTAAAACGTTTAAATCGGAGAAAAAACAATATCGCTAGAATCAGGATACAACAACTACTATACGACATTTAGTATGACAACATGCCCAACGAGACATATCCACAAAGAGCGCTATCAGCAGCTTCAGGGCCTACTTCCACTTCTACAGCTACAAACCTCTTAAGTCCCATGACAGGAAGTAAAACTCAGATACCGTGGCAGCCAGATGAGTCTTCTGGGAGTTGGACATTTCTATAATTTAAGGTTTTCTATTTACTTTCTTACTACTTGTCATTATTTAACAATAATATTTTGGTTTATTGAATAAATGTAATGTTAATATAATGTTATAGACTTTAGTAATTCTACTTACCTTAAGGTTACAACAAGTCTTATCTTAAGGTTACAACAAGTCTTTCTGTTTCACCAATACATTTTCGAAAGTTGGTATTTTGCTGTGAAATTACGTTTGGGGATTTTGTCATTCTAAAGTATTGGAAATATCGTTCCGGGCAATGTTTAAGCTCACTACATAACCGATGATATTCTCCGCACTCAATTTTTAACTGATTTATAGGACGAATCCAGTACCTTGCAGACCTCTTAATAAATATAGTGCTAGTGCACGCTTTGATTTTCTTGAAAGACACACCATATTGTTTGCTGTGAAAAAAGCAACTAACAAGACGTACTTGGTGAAAAGACTCGTATGTTGTTCGACTATACCGTCGCCTGCCGTATTTGACGTACGTCAACGTGTCGCACGCCGCCGGACTCGGTGGTATGTTGCCTTTACTTCAGTTTTCCGATCCGTTGGCAACCTTGGCCACGGTCTCACTAACGGTTTCACGGTACGAAGTTTATCTGGTGAGGTTTGCCACGCATTGTCCTTTTTATAAAACTTTTTATGTCGTTTCACAGCACTTCCTGGATTTCTATTGAATCTGCCGCGTTGATTACATTTCTATATTTTCCAATATGTGATGGTATCCAGATGAAAATAATGTGTTTGTTCTTCTCTTGAGAATTCTACAATTCTTCTTTATCTCTAATTGCCAAGGGGTTGTTTGGGTATATTTATTAGCAAATATTACTTCGTGATTTATAGCATATAATTCAGCTGTATGGATACTGTTTGGTATGGAAGTGTGTATTTTTGTATTAAATTGGGTCCCCCAAGTGCAGCTCCTGCTCCGTCATTTGATTTAAATGTGTCTGTGCACACTTCATTGTTGCCTATGTATTTCTCCTTAAGTGTTTGCAGGTCTTGGATGTCTGTTCGTTGTATGCTTATCAAATGAGGTCAAAGAGAGGACAGTTTTTGGATTTTCGAGAGACCAGGGTGGTGAGGATCTGAAAGTTAGAGAAAGACAAGGTGGAAAGGATATATTAAGTGAAGCGAGGTCCATGTTTATTCTAGTATAAAAATGTTTTGCTATATGTCAATCTTAAATAAATTCGTTTATCGTTGAGAGATGGTTCAACTAGCTTCACAATATAGGCTTTCTGCTGGAGTTGATCCAAAGATCCCCAATATAAGGCGAAGGCTATTAAAAATTTCGATTAAATGAGTTTCAGCTAATCGTCGGAATAACCAGTTAGGTTTTGTCCGCCATCTGTCAAACGCAAGTGTCACTGTCAAAATGTGACAGAAGCAATATGTCACGGAATTTGAAATATGTTATTTAAAATCAATTGAAAATCTCTATTCAGAGCAGTTAAAATTATTTCTCTAACTGCCACCTGTCAAAAATAAAAAAAATTTCTAAATTTGAAACTTTAACATTAAATATCTGTAAAAGAATTCGTCTTTGAATACTTGTCGGTACAGTTTTGGGGCCATACAATCGCTTTTTTTTCTTAATTTAAGACTTCGAATAAGTCTATAAAGCCGGAATGCTCTCCCCTTGAGAGGATTTCTTAAAGGAGACGACAAAAAAGTCGAAGGTCTAAAAAATTGTAGTGCCAAAAATTTTTAGATATAACCGCATAAACTGCAATCAGTACTGAGTGCTAAAATTAAAAATTCCAACATTGTCTTAATTTCGAAAAAAAAATATGAACATTTAATTTACGAAAAATAATATAATGTTACCAAAATCAGTAATATTAAACCAAATATAAATTTGTTTTCTTTTTTAAAAGTAAATGGTCTTTTTTTGTTTATTTTACGGCACTAAAAATAATTACAAAAATGCTCTGGCGCCCATTAACCTTTATCTTTAACAAATCATCTGTAATCTATAATTAAATCCATATCCAAGAGTCTCAACAGCAATTTTCAGTCATTCTTTTAAACTTTTTTATAAAATATAATATCTCAACTACTACATTAACGGTGTTGGCAATGACGTGCTTGTAGCTACCGAAATATGCAATAAAAGAATTTTTAGCACAGTAGATTTTATTGACGTCTAGAAGTTTTATCGTATATTAGGGACTAGAAGCTGGGAAGAATGTGAAGAGACGGAAACTAATATTAAATATTTTGCATTGTTCCAGAAACTCCAATGTCAATTTCCTGCATTATCAGTAGACTGAACTATACACAGGAAATCCCCATTTTCTGATCGATCGACGGCGCTATTAAATTGGGAAATTAATTTTTCATATATCATTCCCTATATAATTGAATATATAATGTTAATTTAGTAAGTGTGTTATAGAAGGCACTACACATTTATTTTTGTTGGAGCAAATTTAATTTTTGTTGGGTTAATTTATTCATACTTTTGGTCAATGAAAAAATATTAAATATGTGCTATTTTAGGTATAATTTAATTTATTTTTATGAATGATAAAAAACTGTTGAATGGTAAAATTTATAATATTTTACGACCAATTTAAATTAGCTTTTTACCAGTTATATCAGAATTCTGGGCAATAATTGCCACCTGCAAAAATTAAGACACTAGTGTGGCCTATATAAGGTTAAAATGTCTACTAAAGTCTGAATATGTAAAGAAAATTTTAATTGGAACCGATGTTTGTTTTGTACGAACTTGAAAAATATACAATCTGAGATTTAGTAATGGTGAAAAAATATACTTTTAATTATAAATGTATTTAATCTGGAGAACTAAAATTTTTCTAATTTATGTTTAAGATTTCTTCAGTATTAGATTTTTTTTTAATAAACACTTATCATTGGCATTTAGTTTAATGTATACATGCATAAGTAGGTTATGTATACTGATGGTGTACAGACGTTATCACAGTGTTGAGCGGTGTAAGGTACTTGTAAGTTCCTTATAATTTCTGTGTAAGATCCTTGTGAGATTCCTGTAAGGTTCCTGTAAGAACTTAATAAAGTCCTTGTAATATCCTTGTAAGATTCTTGTAAGATACTTTTAAGGTTCTTGTATGTTTCTAGTAAGGTCCTTATAATGTTCTTGTAAGATTCTTGTAAGATTCTTATAAGACCCTTAAAAGGTTCCTGTTAGGTGATTTTTAATATCCTTGTAAGGTCCTTGTAAGATCTTTGTAAGGTACTTGTAAATTCCTACTAAATCCTAGTAATCTCCTTGTAATATTCTGGTCAGATCCTTGTAAGATTATTGTAAAACCCTTTTAAGGTTCCTGTTAGGTGCTTTTTAAGATCTTTGTAAGGTCCTTGTAAGTCCTACGATTTAATTGTAAGTTTTTGAACATTTATATTAGGTAGGTAGGTTCAATGTGAGTGGAGCGTTTGCTCGCCCCTCCACTGCGGCCAACAGAGTCCTATTGTGGCTCACCCCTATGGGCTATAATTCACCATACAATCCACACCTTCTTACGAAGTCTATGGTTGATTTAGGTGAAGCTTCCTTGAAGTCGGTAGGCTCCATCTATACAAAACCACACGTACGAAGCCTATTCATTTCCAGGGCAGGGCAGGAGCATAAAATATGCAAAAGCGACAGTTCGATGTTTGACTCAGACCTAGCTTCTTCAGATGGTACCATAGACGACAGTGCCCTCTAAGTAGTCCAATTAGGATACGTAGATCACATCTACTCCATTCTAGGATCTGCGATAGAGTGCTACCTGAGGGTTTGACTATAAACGCCTTAGAGTGAGCTAACCCAGGAATATATTTTCAGTGCTGGAGAGTTTTCCTCTTGGCCCATTTCCAGATAGTGTCTTTGGTACTGCTTTTGGATATGCTGAAAAATGGTTCCGGTCCAATGAACTCGGATTCTGCACCTCTTTTCGCAAGGGTGTCGGCTTTCTCATTGCCCTCCACCCCTTCATGCCCAGGTACCCAGAGTAGGGTTACTCTGTTACTGGTAGCAATGCGATCCAGTGATTCGATGCAGTTCCACACCAGCTTCGAGTCCAGCCGGTTGGAGCTCAGTGCTTTTAAAGCTGCCTGGCTGTCTGATAAAATGTAAATACTTTTGTTGACAAGATGATGGTTTACCAACTCTCAAAAACCTCCGCCTGAAAGATGGTAGCATACTTGCCGAGGCTTACTGTGATGTCAACTCTCGGTTTTCTGCTGTACACTATATACTGTATACAGTACATAAGCCGTCCCTGGAAAGAGGATCTCCCCCTTTTCCCATTCGTCTCTTCTCGGAAGAAGGACTTCTATATGTGAGTTCTGGGGGAAAGCACATCCGAAACCATTCCGAGAGTGTGGTGAGTACTCATCTCTCGCAGTAGTCCAGAGTGGTCCCATAGCCTCTCCCCCTCAATTTGACCAGCCACCGACATGGCTCTATAGGAGGTCATTCTGGCCTCCTGCTCCAGTAATATATGGAGAGGAGTAAGACCCAGATATCTTTCCATTGCCGCTGTCGGGGTAGATGACATAGCGCCTGTAATAGCTAATCTCTGTAGTCCAGATAATTTAGCCGCCGCAATAGACTGGAGCCCCTTCGTCCACCAGGCCATTGCGTCATATGTGACCATTGGTTTTATCTTTTGATAAATCCAGTAAATCTGCTTAGTTCATTCCCCACGACTTGCCGCATACCCTTCTGATATTCCAGAGGGATGCCCTGGCTTTATTGATTCTTCTTTCCAGATAGGAGTTCCAGGTAAGTTTTCTATCAAGGATAATCCCCAGATATTTTACCTCCTCCGCAAACGGAATGGTTACGCCTTCCAAAAGTGGATGACGTAGCTTATCAAGCTTCCTCCTTTTTGTAAAAGAAAACTACTACCGTTTTGTGGGGGTTCACAGACATCTATTCCTCCTCACACCATCTGTATACGATGTTAAGAGCTTCCTGAAGGATATTGGAAATAATCTCTTCAAATAAGCCTCTAACCATTATTAAAAGGTCATCGGCATAACATTGAAAATCCACCCCCAGTTGGGAGAGCCTGTCCAGTAGGGGGTCAACCAAGAGTAACCAAAGAAGTGGAGACAGCACTCCACCTTGAGGACACCCCTTCGCCGCCCTAAATCTAAGAGTCTCCTCCTGCAGTGATGATGTGACAAAACGATTTTCAAGCATGCATTTAATCCAGTTGCAGATTAGTCTGCTTATTTCCCTTCGCAGAAATGCAGCGTAAAGGGATTGAGCCAGGGCATGTTGAACGCCCCTTCAATGTCGAGGAAAGCTGTCAGCGCAATCTCTTTATGCTGTAAAGAGTGGCCTATTACGAGGTTATTTAGCGCCAAATCTGTGGATTTTCCAACCTGGTAGGCATATTGTCTGGGGTTGAGGAGAATTTCCCTACAGTTCCCATCTCTAATATGCCTATCTAGAATTCTCTCTAGAGTTTTTAATACGAATGAGGTAAGGCTGGTCGGTCTAAAGGATTTAGGCAGGGAATTATTTACCTGTATACCTGTATACACCAGGCTCGCACGATATAGTTTCACCAGAAGAGGCAACAGCTCCTCTGTCATTTATATTAAGGTTCATCGTTACGTTTTGAAACTATTTGGTATAAGATAAATGATATTTTGTTATAAATCATAAATTACTTTAAGCACTCTTATCAAAAATACAGCTGTAAGCAAGGTATTTATTTAATTTCAACACTTGTAATAAAGTAAAGTGATAATTTTTTTACATTTCTTGATCTATTTTGCATTTTGTGATCATCACTAATACGTTAAGTGTTTATTTATGTATCTATGCAAACAGGATCGTGATAGTTGCGATGTTAGTAATTATGCCTGTGTTACTTTGGCCGTTTATCACTTATACCGACTATGTCTCTGTTGTCGGGGTACTTCGTTGGTTCTTTGGTGTAATACATTCAGAGGTCGTTGACCTGTACCAAAACTGTACTAATATTTTTTTTCATTATTTTTCGCTCTTAGTCAGGATACTAACTGTATTAACTGGTAGATAACTGAAAACGGAGGTTGTGTTTATTCTCTAACCCAACTTTTTGAAAATTGTGTAACGCAGTTACTTTTGCCGTAATAATTAAAGTAAATAAAGTAAATCACCCACGGCAGTGGATTGAGAAATAACTGAAAATTATGGAGGAGGCCAGTCTACCAGTTGAATCTTCGCCCGACAGATGGATACCCTCGCGCCCGTGCTTCCTAGAAGCCGAAGTTATTATCTAGTAGGACGATTCAATTAATAAATCATTTAGCTGCAATGGCAGCCCGATGTCAGAGTTGCTAAAGCCGTTCCAGTGGTAGTCCTAGCGCGGCAGTCCCAGTCCGTTCACTTCAGCGGCTTTTAGAGATAGGTCAAGGTAAAACTAAGTTCAATTATAACCGGAACCGCCCATCCGTCACACCTCCAGCCTACAAGCCGTGCCTGTACAGTCTGATACGTCACCTTTGCACATTCTTGCTCGCCGGATTTGGAAAATTGCAAAATTGGTATTTAATAGGCAGTTATTTTGATTTAATAAATTTTATTTAGCAGCTAATACCCAGGTACTTAACCAGCAGGCCAAGTAAAGCCCGCTCTTCTGGCTGCTAGTGATTTTGAACGATACCATAACGACCTCTATAGTATTTCTTCTCCACTGATGCTACCTTTATACTATAAACGCAAGGTGGCGCATGTAGCGATCCGAAACCTGGACCAAGACGCCAAAAGACCGCTTCATGACGCAAAGAGCGTTATAATTGTCGGTTTGGTTAAGATTTTTTCCCAAACTTTTTGTAAGAAGGGAAAAGTAAGTAGGGCGAAGATAATTAGAGGGAAGTCTTAAAAAAATTAAATATATAGGTCTCTCCTAGTTGAGCTTGATTAATTTGAGTACTTCGTACCTAATCACGTTTGGTAAAGGTGGTCCATTTTTATTTTCACTTGTCTCCCATTGTTCCCGACTTTTCACTGATTTCTTTACGTTTCATACTTTATTTTTCACTTTAGTCTCACTTCTTCTTTTCTCTTTTTTTACTAATTTCTGTGTTTCAACAATTTTTTTCCATCTTTTTTTTTACTTTGTTCCCCACGTTTTTCCCTACATTTTTACCGTTTTCTTTAAGTTTTAAATTATTTTTTTAAACTTTTTTCTCTTTCGTTTCCCCTTGTTTAGTAATTTATTTGAGTTTGAAACTTTTTCATTTCCAACTTTTTTCCCCCATTTCACTAATTTTTTTATGTTAAAAACATTTTTCTCCTTCATTCCCCCTCTTTCCCCGTGTTTTCTTTGCCGTAATTCTTTACTAATTTGTTAGCGTTTTAAACTTTTTTCATTTTGTTCCCCTACTTTTTTCTGTTTCGAATAATTATTTTTCAATTTAATTGTCCACTTCGCCTTCCGTGTTTGTCCTACTTTTTAACTCATTTCTTTAATACTTTATTTTGGGCTTTTATCCCCCCTCCTGTTTTTCTTACTTTTATAATAATTTCTGTTTGTTTTTAACATTTCTCTCCATCTTTTTTTTTACATTCTTCCCCATTTTTCCCTACTTTTTATCTCCATTTTTTTCAGTTTACCTACACCTCACCTTCTTGACTACCTATTTTTTGTTTTGTTTTTTGTTTTAATTTTGTTTCAAAGTTCTTTTCCACTTTCGCCATATTTTTCTACTGGTCTTTTACTGATTTCTTTTGGTTTCAAACTTCTTTATTTCCAACTCTGTTTTCCATTTTTTCCCATTTTTCGACTTTTTTACCAATTGGTAAATATTTCAAACTTTTTTTTCACTTTCTTTCCACCTTTTATTTTTCCTACTTATTAACTATTTTCTTCGTCTTTAATTAATATTTTCTTTTTGATTTTTTACTTTCCCCACCCACCATCCGAGAAGGGAAAGTATTATGAACGAGCTAAAAAAAATTCGAGAGAAAGAGGGAAATATCTATTTTAAGGTCCCCGCAGATGATAAAAACTATTTCCAGATGGAAGTCTATCTGTCTGTCTGTCTGTTCTATCTGTATTCTTTCACGATAGGCCACACGTTTAATCTGATTGAGCTGAAATTTGGTATATGGGTTTCGGTCACCCATCGGAAGAACCCACTAGTACGACATCTGTCAAACGGACGTGTCACTGTCAAAAAATGACAGAAGCAATATGTCACGGAATTTGACTTGCAGTAGGTCATTTGAAAATCTCTATTCAGAACAGTCAACATTATTTTTCCAACTATCACCTGTCAAATATAAAAAATGTCAAAATTTTACACTTTAACATTAAATATATCTGAAAAAGTATTCTGGATACTCGGCGGGAAAGTTTTGGGGGGCACAACCGATTTTTTTTTCTATTTCGTCGCTTCTTTTGTCTCCTACTTTATTTCCTATTTCTTCGAGTTTCAATTTTTTTATTTCCAATTTTATTTTTCCACTTTTCCCTCCTTTTTCCTATAGTTTTTACCAATTTCTTTATGTTCCAAACTATTTTTCTCCTTTGTTTCCCTCTTTCCCGTACTCATTTTTACGTACTTGTACCTTATTTGTTTACGTTTCAAACTTAATTTTTTACCTCCCCCACGTTTCCCCAATATTTTTACTACTTTCTTGGTGTTTGAAACTTTTTTGCAAGACTTGCTTTCATTTCGTTATTAATTTCTACTTTTCACTGATTCAATCTTTTTTTTACTTTTTTCATTTTACCCCGCACTTTTTCTGCCCACTTTTTTACTAATTTCTTTGTGCCTCAAACATTTTTATCTTAAACTTTTTTTTATACTTTCCCCCTTATTTTGTCCCCTACTTCTTTCGTTATTTTAAACTTTTTCTGCCCTTTTCCCGTTCCTTTTTTTCTCTACATTTTTACTAATTTCTTTGTTTTAATCATTTTTTTTACCATTTTTCCGCTTTGTTTCATTTTCTCTTCTTTATTGTTTGCTTTATGTTTCAAAATTTTTGATTCCACTTTTTTCCAACGTTTTTGTCCACTTTTTCTTACTTTTTTCACCTACTTTTTTATCAAATTCTTCATTTCAAACTTTTTTCTCACATTTTTTTTGGACTTTCCACCTTCCCTGTTTTGCTTTTTCAACATCAAGGCTCTGAAATCAATTTTCATTAATTAGTGCAGATCCCTTTAAGATAACATATAATCTGGCGGGTTATAACTTTTCGCAATAAAAATTAGTACATGTATCATTCGCTCAGCGAAAAAATGCAAAAAAAACCGCTAACCCAATCCTGGAAAATAGTAAAACAAACCATTGAGTCGCGGACATCTTCTCTCGAGGCGGGAGCCACAGCAAAACAATAAAAAGAAAAACTGCCAGTACCACCTCCCCTATGGGGTACCGAATGCCCATAAACTTTTGGGAAAATGTAGCTAAGTAGGGAAAAAAAATTGAAAGAAGAAAATACTGCGCGACAGCGAATCAAAAAAACATTTAATCCGTGTCCAGGAGAAGAGAAATTGTCTGACAACAGGATTTTTTTTGTTCGCCGTTGACTTGGCGGTTCAATATTGACACAAACATTAATATAATTTTACATACAGTGAATAAAATAAAAATATTTTTATTGTTGTATGTATTTTAATTTTTTTTTATTATTATTTATTTTAATATTCGATAGTCATCTAAATTTTATTTAATGATACTATATTTATTTTAAATTTAAACCAAACTGACATTGTTTAATTAATTCCTTTATAAACGATCTTACCCTTTATTTTCATAAAATAAATAAAGCAGATAAGGCACTTAAGACTATGAAATCTGATTTTCGTCTGATTCGCGTAAATTATTCCATTATAATCGTTTTATTTACAGTAGAGTACTAAACACAAATAAAATTTATGATGAAGTCTGAGAAAATCTGCAGAATTAAGATTAAATTTATTAAGCAACAACACGCTAATGCTTCAACGTTAAGAAAAATTTATGTTTATTTAGGGAGTGAATTTGGAACGATAAATGTTCAACGTGCCCGCACTTAATGTTAATAAAAGCTGATCATTGAACTTTGCTATAGGGAAAGTGTGAACATTAATTATGTAGAGGGTAGAAAAATTTTATTAGGTGTAGGTATATTTTCGGTAAGGGAAATTTATTATTATTACAAGTATTCTATTAATAAGTAAATGCTCAGTTGTGGCAGTAATAATAGGATTCTTCCCCGGAGAAAATTAAATAGTAAAGTGGAAATCGTTACTCAATCAAAGCGTTCTTTCGAGAGTTACAGGGTTTACAGACATACAGACATACAGACAGACAGACAGTTGGATATTCATACGTTCAGATAGGATTTTGTTTTTGAATTTTCGGACCCTTCGATCTTGAAAACGACTAGAAAATTAATAAAAAACTGGTTTTGTGGCCTTAAAACTTTTCCGACGAGAATCCACGAATATTTTTTCAGATATTTAATGTTTCAAATTTTTAAATTTTTTGATTTTTGACAGGTGACATTTGGAGAAATAATTTTAACTGTTTTAAATAGAGTGTTTCAAGGGCTTTCAAATGATATATTGCAAGTCAAATTGCGTGACATAGTTCATCTGTCATTTTTTGATAGTGATACTTCCGTTTAACAGATGTCGTACAAAAACTAATGGGTTCTTCCGACGGATAAACCAAACCCATATACAAAATTTCAGTTCAATCGAATTAAACGTGTGGCCTCTATGGTGGACGAATACACACAGACAGACAGACAGACTTTCATCTGAAAATGGTCTTAATCACCTCAGGTAACCTCAAAATGGATATTTCCATCTTTATCTCGAAAAATTTTTTTGGG
The DNA here is from genome assembly GCA_963243735.1 of Neocrepidodera transversa. Lineage (NCBI taxonomy): Eukaryota > Metazoa > Arthropoda > Insecta > Coleoptera > Chrysomelidae > Neocrepidodera > Neocrepidodera transversa. The sequence continues at coordinate 31,021,996 of OY725339.1, forward strand.
TCGTACACAATACTTTCCCTTCTCGTGGTGGGTCAAGAAAGTTAAGGTGCGGGCGCAAGAATTTATTTTCGTTATCAGTAAAATAAGAAAACCAGCAAAAAATAAAATTATCAAATATGAAAAATATCAAATGACTGAAAAATATAAAAAGAACGAACACTATGGAAATGTTAAAAAAATCAGTAATAAATAAGGAAAGGTAATCAAAACTAAAAATATCAAAAATAAAGATAAGGAAAATGTATAAAACCCAAAAAAATAGAAAAATCTGAAAAATTTAAAAAACCCCTGAATCTAGGGAATTATCTATAGCAGAAAAAAAATCGTACCACGCATATACAATATTAGTAAATATAAAAAAATTATAATTGTAATAAAAAATTTGAAATGCTTGTTGTTTTGTTAGTAATGCTGACAAATATACAACAAAATTCTAAATTTGAGGATTTCTTTGCGGCACAAAAATTCATAAAACGTACAAAAAATATTGGTACATATTTTCTTAAATCGGAATAATTTTATTTAACTCTTGTCAAATTTTCAAAAATCTCCTCAAATTTAAAAATTTTTTGCCATATTTTCTCCCCAAATACTTCTAAATATTTATTAATTTAAGGAAATAATATATTTTTTTTAATTTTTCAGAAATTATCAGGTAAAAAATAAATATTTTTTGGTGAGTTTAAAAGCAATTTGAGCATTTTTTAAAAATTTTTATCTCCAGTTAAGGAAATTTGACAACACCGCTTTAAAATTTCTTAGATTTAGGAATATTTTTGAACATCTTGCAACATCGTTTTAAATACATCAAAACTGATTAAAAATTATTGATTTTTTTATATAGATTTATTATGAATAATAAAAAAAAAATTTGTTTTGCAGCATATTTTTAGTTTTAAAACAATTTTTTGGAAATTTACGCTTAAAAAATTCATAAAAAAGTAGTGATTGTTTTATCAATTATATTTGTATGAAATCCTTTTATCTAATTAATTTTTTTTCTAATTTTCCTTTATCTGGAAATGTTTGTAAATATTTTATTATCTCAAAGATATTTTTTTCTCCCTATATTTAAAACATTCTGAGACGTTCCCTAATCAAAAGTCGCTTGAAATTTATCGATTAGAAAGACATTTTTGTGCATAAACTAAAAAAATAACAAAAGAATGATTTTTTTGAATAGTTTTAAGTACTTTGAATATCTTGTTTGTATTTGTTTATGTAGTAATAAAATCCTCAGATTTGAGGACATTTTTGTAAATTTGGAAACAACGCATTAAAATTTTCCAGATAGAAGTATATTTCTTATTTATAATATTTTTGGCGATAAAAAAAATTTTTTTGGGATTTTTTAACTATCCTAATATTTCAAAATCCACATTACCAAATTTCCGAAAATTTCTTTCAATTTAGAGATTTTTAAAATTTATCAGAAAAAATTAATAACAAATAAATGATGTTTTGAATGTTTTTCGTTACTTAGTTATTTTTTATTTTGAAAATATTTTTTTACATTAACCAATTACAAAAAAACAATAATTAATAAGAAATATTAACTACTCTGATATTTTTAAAGCGAGGTTGCAAAAATTTCCAACAAATTCTACTAATCTGCGGAATTTTTTACAACACTCAAAATATCAATTAATTCAATTTTGTTATCTAATTATTTTTTTCAGACCGAAAAATGTATAAAAACTTACTTAAATCGGGTATATTTTATTTAAATTTTTACTTTTAAAAAGCTCCTGAAATTTAAAGAATATTCTTAACAAACATTTTAAATTTAGTTATTTTAAGGTGGATCCACATCAATAAAAATTTGTGTTGGGCGTTGTACTTTGAATTTCAACACAAATATTTGCGGCGCAAATATATATTTTATCACATATTTTACCACGTAAATATGTATGTTGTTCATTGTACTGCCCAATCCAGGTGTGCTTCAAAATATAGAGAACGTATGCTAGAAGAGTACCTAACCTATAAAATATTAAACAACACGTGTCAGGAGTAGTGAAATACCTAAGTATTGAAAGAAAATGGAATGGAGCAATGAGGATTCATGTGAAGAAAATTGTAAAATTGTGCCTTTGTCTCATCAGTAGCTAAAGTTCGTAGTATTTTTTCACCGCAATTTTGTTTTCTATATAGAAACAGCTTCGTTGTCCAGTAACGCCTCTCTTTATATCTCTTATTATTCATTCTATTTGTGCGGTGTAGATACATCTCTTATTATTCATTCTATTTGTGCGGTGTAGATAATCTGATATAATTATAAACCATGCACACTTCATTTTTAAAAAATAAGTACATGATGATCTCAAAAATAGCTATTTAAAAGTACGGAGCAGGTCAAGCGTGAAGCAAAATAACAGATGCACTTAAAATCAAGTCCACATTAAAACTACTGTGCGACGCAATCTCTTTGAAGTTGACTGGAAAACCGACTGTACCGCGGATAGCGTGCGTTGTTCGTTACGAAAATATTTGTGTAAGTTTACATGCAGCGCACAGTCCACATCAACAAAAATTTAAGCGCACACGAGCAAATCCATGTCAAATACAACGCACAACGCAAATTTTTATTGATGTGGATCCACCTTTAGGAAAAATGCATCTTTTTGAGAATAATAGAAAAAAAAAACAACATATTTTGCCATTTTTTTTCAAAATTACTATACAAAAAATTATTTAATAAAATAATGCTAAAAGATAGTAAGTAACACGTTTACCTGGTTTTGGGCTATTATATTTTTAATGAAAATACGTTTTTGTTGAAATTTTAACCAATTTTTTTTTGAGTTTCTCGTTTAGTAAAAATTGTCCTTTAAAAATAAAATAAATAAAGTTAAGAAGCCGTCAGCTTTATTAGATCTGACACCATTAGATTTTTATTCATTATTGAAGAAATTCATATAATTCATATAAAAAAAAATCTGATAAATACTTTCATCAATTCTTGATGTCATAGATCGACCAGAACGTTCGTCATCTTCAACTTCCTCACAACCTACAAAAAATCGTTTATGCCGTTAAACACTCTAGCTCATGACACTCAATTTTGCAAAAAGGATCAAGATAACACATATTCCATCCCCACTCCCCGCTCCCAATCCTACTGACTGCAACACATACAGTCTCATTACTTGTCACACCTCGTTTATACAATGGGGACGTGTGATGCGGTAGCTCCAGCAAATTCATTTGTTGTATATGAAAATCTACTTAAAATTATTCATAAAAATAGGCTTGGTTAACTTTAGAACACTACGATTACTAAGAAATAAATTTTCAAAGTTTCCAAGTGACGCCAGCTACATTAATTTGTTTAAAGTAATGAAGATGTCAAGAAAAGGTATAATTTACAGTTATCTGTCGAATATTACTAAACCAAATAGCCTTAGCGACTTGGACCATTTAAAAAAAAAAGAAGAAAAAAGTAAAACACATATAGGTGACACATAAATATTTAAATAATATATAGGTTATGTTATATTGAAAAGTGAAAAATAAAACGCTGTGACTAGCATTACATCGGAAGTACCCATTTATTTTGTACATGAACCGTTCACCACGTTTTAAGGTTTACAACCTATGAAAATATATTGGCGCATCTGCTTGATAAGTTTGATAATATTTCTGTCACTTTGTTTTTTTCGTAATGCGTATAGTACCGGGTGATTCGTTTAACCTGGAATTTTGTAATATCTCGAAAAATACGCATCGTACAGAAAAATGTGCCAAATCGAGACTTTAATTTTTACTAGTCGATTACCATATCAATTCCACTTATGCCAGTAAAGTCGCTTGCCTGGCTTTACGCCATAACCATTTAATTGCAAAATGGCAAAGAAACACTTTATTTCATCACCACTAATTTTAGGATCACGGTAATTTTTCAAGAGAACATATTTTCGACATTCTCCTTGTACATATTCTATGAGATCATCACTCCAAAACAATTTGAATGTTTCCACTGGTGACAAATGTTCAAATTGAGAGAAATTACAGGGTGGTACAAAGTTATCCATTCGATTTACTAGCTCTCCTATTTTTATTTATCTATGAGCTCTACAGATGTCGCGAAAAATAGCGCCATCTGTCTCGATTCGAAACAATTTTTTCATAGAAATAGTACGTAACTTTCGACGTAGAATCCGAATCTGCGATAAAAATAGGGGTTCATATTTGAGATTTCTAATTTGCCGCCTACCCCGCTCATAGAGGATATGTAATTTAGTACTACCGGCTGCCCCATCTGAGATATTAAAGTTTCGATTTAGCACATTTTTCTGTACTATGCGTACTTTGCAAAATATTACAAAATTCCAGGTTAAATGAATCACCTGGTATGTGGTTACGGTGTAAAACGGCCGGAGTTTAATTCCCAATATGGCCAACTTTTTTTATGTTTTGATAATTTAAAAAAAACATATAAAAATAGTGATTTGTAACCGGTTTGATTTGTACCGTAGAGTTTTTTCTCCAATATTAATGATTATTAGATTTCCCTTTTTTAACATCTTAAAAACCACATAAAAATAGTGACTGGTAACTAGTTCATTTTATACAGTACAGTGTCTTTTTTTTTCGTTTTTTATCATTTTTTTTTTCAACGTACGAGATGTAAAAATTAGATAGTTTATTTTATTTTCCGATGTACGGTATAAGCGAGTACATCCGATGTACTGCTAGTCACGACGAAAATAAAATCATTACAATTTTCTTCTTTTCTCATGTTTTACATCTGGCTCTATTAATAAGGAATTCAGTTCGAATATACTGCCATCTCTTAACAGCATTATCAGTTAATCTAGATATTTTTAATTTATTTCTTTTTAAATATAATATAGGTTTAAAAAATATATAAACATTTTTTGTAGGCATATTTGATAACAGACTTTTAAGTGCTAATTTAAAAAAAATACATAATACGTCCCCATTTGTGATAAATTATGATTTAATTAATACTTTAACGCGCGAGGTAGGAATTTTTCGTTATAAACGTAACGAATCTTTGCATCGTCAAAGTAGCTGCTTGAGCGAGATGCATACATTATTATTTTCACAAACTCAAAAGAGTTAAGTATTGGAATCTAGAAGTCTGTGTGTCTGCGTGTCTGCGTGTCTGCGTGTCTGCGTGTCTGAGTGTCTGCGTGTCTGCGTGTCTGCGTGTCTGCGTGTCTGCGTGTCTGCGTGTCTGCGTGTCTGCGTCTGCGTCTGCGTCTGTGTCTGTGTCTGTGTCTAAGTCTGTGTCTGCGTCGGTGTCTACATACAGATTCCAAAACGGGAGTTTTTGCGGTAGATGCTAGAATAGATGTTTTATTTTAAATATTACATCATTCTCGGACTCAGATTTTTCTTATCTTTACAACGTATCAGCGTGATGTCATAGCGTTTTCGCTCTATTATACTTTGATCTTATGTATGATCTCTCTTTCCCTGAAAGTTTGATTTTCCTGTACTTATTTCAACGAAGGATTTATTTTGAAATAAATAATTTTGATTCTTTAAAGTTGTTATATTTAGCTAGGTTGGCTGTTTTTGCACAATGTCACAAAAAAATAAGTAGCTGCCGTACCTATTTGTTTTTAAAAATTTATTGCAAATTTTTTATATAATACTTCATATATTCAGTCTACGTTATTGTAGAATCACTAAATGAAAAAAAAAACTTGAGCTCAAACACATTAATTAAAATACTAAGATATTAAATAAGTTTCAGCAACTTATAACACAGTCATCTAAAAAAGCCTCAATAAGGTAGGCTTAAAATATTGATACAACGAGGACGTTCAAGTTAACCGTGAAAATAAATAAAAACTATTTATTAATTTAAGATTATGAATATAAAAAAAATTAAATCAAATAGGATACCGAACAAAATTTAGTTAAAATTAAGATACATTTTTTAATTTAAAACTACTTAAATAAAAATTAAAAGAATGATATTTAGACGGCCATGTGCAATTTTCTATACCGGTATCCGCATGTAGGTTGGTATAAGAACAATGAACCTCCACGTGTGCCGAGGGGACGGGGAAGATCCGTTACTATTGGTCCCATTTGAATGGAGCTGTATAATAAATGTGACGTAGTATAAATATATAAACAAAAATCATGCGCAGTGGCAAAGACAAAATGGTATTAGTGTTTAACTTCGTTATTAATAGTCGGATTTCGGTGATACAAACGGTATTGTGTTTGGATCATGATATTAAAAAAAATCATACGCAGTAGCAATAGCAAAATGGCATTTATATCAAAATATTGGTCAGTTTTAAACGGCGAAAACGGCACTGACAACAAAATATTTAATTAAAAAAATCATAACTTATAGAAATAATAAACAATTGCGTTTATTATGTCGCCGGTCTCTCATATTTTATCATAAATAAAATAAAGAAATTAGATCGATTACTAAAACACTTTGTAATAACGATACCAATATTTGCGAACTTATTTATTATTCTATAAAATAAATATATACATTCAAATATTTCAAGATTTGGCGTTGGTTTGTTTAAATGGGAACTGTTTCTGTACGTTAAAATGTTAGTATTTAAAATAAATTTTTGTGTCAGATCGATTCATCTTTTTTAGCCTATATACCCTAAAGCCGCACCTTTCCCTAAAAGCAAGAAATTGCTCATCTATTATTGTTGAGTCGGAAATAAAACATTTCAGATAAAATAGCCCTGTGAAAGTTAATATTAATCAGTGTTAGATAAATTCGAATAAAAATAAGAATAAAAACATTTTTAATATAACGAACTTTTCAGATATAAGACTGGATTAAATTTTAATGAAAACGTTGAACATCTTCATTTTATTATAAAAAATTTTGGTGAAATTATTTTAAATTTTATCACTACTATTAGTAAAGTTTAAAAAATTATCAATCATCATGTATTCTCCAGTTTTGTAATAAAAATCCATTTAAAAATGTTATTTCGTTTATTATCATATTTTGTCGATTGTTACGAAAACCAATTTTTATCCATTTTTCAACATCAATAATAGCATGAAATCCATCCCAGGGCATATAATCGAATAGAAAAATAATCCAGAGTATACGGTTTATTGAAAAAAAAAATACATTTGGTGTTAATGGAATGAACAATGAGATTTTTGTAGCCCGATATGGACATACAATAGTTTATTGCAAAAATTTTTTATTTTATATATTTATTTTAAAGCTAGAATATAATTTGATAACTTTTAAGTGCATCCATTTTATGTTCAAAGCAATTTTATAAAAATATGTTATTGGGATATGGTACTTTGGAAAATAGCTCAGAAAATAAACGTTAAATGGAACTAACGATTAAAAAGAAAATATCGCAAACAATGTATGCAAAAATAAGGTTAAATTAATATTGAATAATAAGGACATATATGTTGTTTATATATTATACTTTCTCCTGTTGTATTTGGAAAAATAAATTAGCAATATATATTTTTTTTTTAATCCTTAATCTAACCTGTACCATTTTAGTAGTTAAAGAATACCGATTCTTAATATTAAGAAAAAGAGGTGACCTTTACCTTATTTGGCAGACCTATAGACTAAAGGCGCGTTTACATTAGTTGATCAAATATCCTTAATATATTAAGAAAAAACTTAATTATTTCTTAATTCCAAGTCATTTACAATTTATTAAAAATTCTTTGAAAAATAATCCTTCAGAAATCGTTAAAAAATTCTTGAAAAATCGTTAAAAAAATTCGTAAAAATCCTTGAAAATCCTTGAAAAAGACTTGAAAAATATTTGAAAAATTCTTGAAAAATTTGTGATTAGGTTAGGTTAGAAAAACTATTAAAATTTAAAAAAAAAACATTAAAAAAGACGTGAAAAATTCTCGAAAAATGCCTAAAAATTATTGAAAATATACAAAAATACAATATCCATGAACAAACCTTAAAAATTGAGCAAATAAATAAAACATTATTGAAAAATTTAAAAAAATTCCTGAATTTTTATTTTAAAAATTATGATTAAAAATTGTTGAAAAATCCACAAAGAGTCTACGAAACACCAGAAAGATCATTGAAAATAATTAAAAAAAAAATTTAAATCCTTGACAAATTTGCCTTTATAAAATCATTGAGCCTTTGAAAAATTCTTAAAAAACTCTCCAAAAATGCCCAAAAGATCTTTAACAAATCTATGAAAAATCCATGAAAAATCCATGAAAAATCCATGAAAAATCCATGAAAAATCCATGAAAAATCCATGAAAAATCCATGAAAAATCCATGAAAAATCCATGAAAAATCCATGAAAAATCCATGAAAAATCCATGAAAAATCCATAAAAAATCCTTGAAAAATCGTTGAAAAATTTTTCAGAAATCCTTGAAAAATTATCTTTGAAAAATCCCTAAAGAATCCTTGAAAAATCATTGAAACATATTTGAGAAATTCTTCAAAAATCCCTAAAAAGTATTTAGAAAATTATAAATAATCCTTGCTAACACACAAAAAAGCAATAGCCATGAATAGTTCTTAAAAAATCTAAAAAATAAATAAAACGTCATTGAAAAATTCTTTAAAATTTTTGAAAACGTCTTCAATTTTTTCTGAAAAGTATAATTAAAAATCCTTGAAAAATCCACAAAGATTCTTTACGAAATACTAGAAATATCCCTGAAACTACTAAAAAATATTTTTTCTACTACCGTGCGTAAAGTACTTACTTTACGCACGCTAAGGAGTACGTAAAGTTCAACTTTTTTTCACTAGTGCCTAAAGTAAAATAAAATTTTCAAAATAAATTTTTTACATGTGCAACACATTTTTTGTAATATATTTATGTTTCTTATCTTGCCAAGGTTCTATGTGCCAGAAATCAACTGGTTAACTTCAAGATTTTGGAAAATAGCTTGTTAACATCTCGCATGCGAAATCTATTTTTGTACATAAAAATAATGGTAATAGAAAAAACATTGTATGCAACTAGTGTGTAAAGTGCCTTTTTTCACTCATGTGATTGTCGCACTCGCCTTTGGCTCGTGCGACAACATTCACATTCGTGAAAAAAGTATCACTTTACACACTTGTTGCACAAATAACTATTTTGAATTCTTGTAAAATTTGTGATAAAAAAATCATTAAGATCCTTAAAAACAATCTTTGCAAGGATTTTTTAAGGATTTTCAAACATTTTTGAATAATCAATAACAAATCCCTGAAAAAATTACCTAAAAAATTTGTAAAAATCCTTGAAATATGTATTAAAAATTATAAAAATTTCATAAAAAGTCTTTTAGAATTTCTTAAAGTATCTGTAAACAACTTTTTAATATTTAAAAAAAAAATAAATATTGATCTAAAATCCTTAAAAGGCACTTAAAATAATGCAAATAATTCTTGTAAAAATACAAAAATAAAATATTCTTGAACAACTTTTAAAAATCTAGAAAATGATTAAAACTTCATTGAAAAATTATTGAAAATTTTTTTTAAATTTCTTTAATTTTTTTCGGAAAGTTTTATTAAAAATCCTTGAACAATCTACGATGTCTATGAGAAATATTTGAAATAGCCTTAAAATAATAAAAACAAAGTTAAAAAATCCTTGAAAAATTAGGGATTAAAAGATCATTATGTCTTTGAAAAACTTGAATAATAATCCTTGATAAATCATTAAAGTAATCTTTGGGAAATCCTTGAAAAATCCTTGCAAAATTATTGAAAAATCTTTAAAAAAATACTTGAAACATTTGTGATTAACAAATCATTGAGACCTTAAAAAAATCTTAAAAAATCCTTGAATAATAATCCTTGAAAAATCATTAAAAAAATCCATGAAGAATTCTTGAAACATTCTTGAAAAATCTTTGAAAACACTTTGAAAAATCTTTGAAAAATCTTTGAAAAATCTTTGAAAAATCTTTGAAAAATCTTTGAAAAATCTTTGAAAAATCTTTGAAAAATCTTTGAAAAATCTTTGAAAAATCTTTGAAAAATCTTTAAAAAATCCTTAAATATATTTGAAAAATTCTTGAAAAATCCTTGAAAAAGTCTCCAAAAATCTTTAAAAAATAATTGAAACATTTGTCATTAAGAAATCATTGAGTTTTTGGAAAACTCCTTGAATAATAATCTTTGAAAAATCATTAAAAAAATATATGAACAATTCTTAAAAGATTCATGAAAAATATTTCAAAAATCTTTGAAAAATCTTTAAAAAATCTTAAAAATCCTTAAAAATCCTTGAACAGTCTTTACATTTTTGTAGAAAGTATAATGAAAAATCGTTGAAAAATCCACTTAAAGTTTTTAGGAAATACTTGAAAAATATTTCTGATATTACTATAAAAATCTTAAAAATTAAAAACTCATTGAAAAATCATTAAAAAATTCTTAAAAAATCCTTGAAACAATCCTTGAAAACGTCTTAAAAAATCTTTGAAAAATCCGTGAAAAATCCTTGAAAAATCCGTGAAAAATCCTTGAAACTATCCTTGAAAAAATTCTTAAAAAATCCTTGAAAAGATCTCAAAAAGTCTTTGAAAAATCCTTAAATATATTTGAAAAATCGTTGAAAACTCCTTAACGACTATACATAAACAAAATAATTCTAAGAAATAAGACAAGCATTTTTGAAATATCTAAAAAAACTTTTAAAATTACCTAAAAAATTGTTACAAATCCTTGAACAATCTATTAAGAAGTACGAAAAAATCCAAAAAAGTTTTTAAAATTGTTTTAAAATAACTTTAAATAATCCTTAAACAGACCTCGTAGTATTCTTGATAATTTTTTGAACATCCCTGAAAAATCGCTACAAAGTACTTAAAAATTTGTAAATAACCCTGGCAAAAATACAATAACAATCCTTAAAAAATCTTAATAATAAATTTAACTTCCTAGAAAACGTTTTAAGAATTTCTTTATTTTTTTTGAAAATTATTATTAAAAATCAATAAAAAATCAACGAAGAGGCTGAGAAATACTTGAAGTATTGTTCAAAATTATAAAAATTTTTTTTTAAAAATTCTTGAAAAATTCTTAATAAATCATTGAAAAACAATCCTTAAAATGCCCTTTAAATATCAGTTTATGTGTATGTGGTAGATGGCACGGAGTGTGTTAAAGTTCGACTTATAGTAAATAAGTAAAAATAGAAATATATGAAATATATAAATAAGATTCGTGACGTAAAATATAAGTACAACCGGTATGTCGTTAAATAATGATTATATTATACGCTATGCATAAAAAATATTCACTTAAAATTATTAACAGTCCAACAACGTTTATGTACAGCAACAAAAAAGCTCTTACATTTGTCCAAAAGTTTTTGTTATTTTGATAGCAAAATAATTATAAATTTTAATACATTATCATAATAGTCAAATAATGGCATCTATTGTTGCGTAATAGTTTTATAATTTTTTATTTCTACAAAAGACCTAGATAGCCGGAATATGTATCAACGAAAACAACCCATATTTTAGCGAAAATAAAATTTCCTGCAAGTAAATTTTTCAGCGTTGAAACTTGTTGTAGATCATTTAAATTTACGATCTTCATGAAAATATATTACTGGAAATATTTTAATTGAAACACTTAATTTTATATGGTAATTAACTCCTGTGAGCATAGTCTGGTCGTTAATCACGATAACGTCAACTGACAGGGCGCCATGATGAATCGCATACCGTTTTGGACCTTAACCTCCAATCTCATTTCGCGGCTAAATTTCGAAAGAATGTAATTGTCTTTCTGACGCGTCTTAAAAACTAAAGAAAACGCGAATGCGACTTTCTTTTAATTGTATTTGTCTTTGGTGTCGGTTTGGTTCGAGACAGTTTAAAAATAAACAAGAATAAGGAGAAAGACAGATAATTAAGTTAAAAAATAGCGCTTTTAATTGAAAAGTGTATTAATTTTTTTGTTACTTCCCACCTCTATTCCAAATTAACTTATAACAAACACCTATAAATAGATGGGTGACTGGAGTTTTTTGCTAAAATTTAAACCAAAATGTTTGGATTTTTCATTGATTTATTCAAGGATTTCTCAAGGATTTCTCAAGGATTTTTCAAGGATTTTTCAAGGATTTTTCAAGGATTTTTCAAGGATTTTTCAAGGATTTTTCAAGGATTTTTCAAGGATTTTTCAAGGATTTTTCAAGGATTTTTCAAGGATTTTTCAAGGATTTTTCAAGGATTTTTCAAGGATTTTTCAAGGATTTTTCAAGGATTTTTCAAGGATTTTTCAAGGATTTTTCAAGGATTTTTCAAGGATTTTTCAAGAATTTTTCAAGAATGTTTCAAGCATTTTCAAGGATTTTTTAATGATTTTTCAAGTGTTTTTTAATATTTTTTTAACAACTTAATCATTTTTAAATCAAAAATTTTACAATGAATTTTTAAGTTTTTTTACTATTTTCAATGATTTTTATAGTATTTCATAAAGACTCTTCGTGGATTTTTCAACGATTTTAATAATAATTTCCAAAAAAAAATTTTAAATTTTCAATAATTTTTCAAGAATTTTTTAGGGATTTTTCATGAATTTTTCGATAATTTGTCAAGGAATTTTCAAAGAATTTTTTAAAAATCTTTTAAGGACTTTTCAGCGTTTTTTCAAAATTTTCAATAATTTTTCAAGAAGTTTTAAAGGATTTTTCAAGGATTTCAAACATATTTTTTAAGAATTTTTCAAAGACTCAAATCACTAATATTTTACAAAAAACAAAGTTTGTTTGCAATATATTTTTTTAATATTTTCAAGGACATTGTAAGTATTTCTCAAACCTTCGTGGATTTTTCAAGGATATTTACTAATACGTCCCAAAAAGAAATTTTCAAACATGTTTCAAGAATTTTTCAAGAATATTTTATTTATTTCCTAGATTTTTCAAGGATTGTTCATGGATATTGTATTTTTGTATTTTTGGAAGGATTATTTACAATCGTTTAAGTACTTTCAGGGATTTTGCAAGAATGTTTTTCAAGGATATTAAAAGGTTGTTGTCAAGGATTCTTTAAAGGCATTCAAAAAAATTCTAAGATCTCTTTATGAATCTTTTCAGATTCCATTTTTTAGTAGATTGTTCAAACTTTTTAAGCATTTTCTAAGGAGGTAATAAAATTCAAAATCAATTACCACATAACATATATTTTAATTGTAGTTAAAACGAAAATAAGGTAACGGCAACTAGTTTCGGCGTCTGTCATCATCAGGTCTATAATACACAGTGTCAGGAGAAAATAATACAACAAAAATTAAACTTTAGGTTAGTAAAAACATAGAAATAAAATGATGGGTGCGCGTACAGGTACCAGAGGGTAAAAATTATTAAACTAAAAGGACTAAAAAGAAACATAGGTTGTACTAGGATGGAAATATTATTAAAGAACAATTTAGAAAAATGGTAACGCATTAAAACAATGTAAGAATGGAACCTGAGACCCTAACAACAAAAGAGTACCACAAGTAAAAATAGGGTGATCTAAAGGAAATTAAAAAAAATCTAGGAAAGGCGCAGTGCTCGGTCACACCCGGCACGCTGACAAATTTTGTCCCATTATGGGGTACAAAATTAAATTTAATCGAAGGCCAACCATGAGAAAGACCTCGTTTTAATAAAGTGGTAGTTAACATTAGTTGTAGAAATCTTATCATAAAAAGTATTATTAGAAACATCGTATTCACTATCTGTGAACATGAGAACATGAGATTAACTGAAAATGGTTGAAATGACAATTGACATAAAATATTAAGCTCAGTTATTTTATTGTAAATATATAGTTACTTTAGACATTAAGACAATTAAAATTATACAAATGTTTGATAGTAGCCTAAGGGGCGGCAAAATGGTAGTAGGTTAAGTTAACCTAAAAAGTTTGTAGAACAAAAACTTATTAAAATTCTTACGAACGAAACAAGGGAACTAAGTACACGTGCGTAGAGAACGACTAATCCAGTAAAGAAGAATTATATGAAGAGTGTAACAAAGTTATTTTTTCCGTAATAATTAAAACATATTACTTAAATGGTGCATGGCACTGGATTAGAATTAACTTAAAATTATGAGAGAAGCTTCGAGTATAAGGCCAGTTGTACAAGTTAAACGTCCGTCCGACAGATGGAGGCACTCGCATTCGTCCTCATTAGAGCCGAATTTCTTATTGAGTAGGACACTTCAATCCGATGTCGAAGGTTGAGGTGGCAGCCCGAAGTCCGAGTTGCTGTGGCAGTCCCTCGACCTTTAGAGATAGGTCAAGGTAAACTGAAGAGAGTGAAGCAATTTCAATTGTACCGGAGTCTAGAACTGTCAAGCTTACCACAAGGTCCAAAAGTTCTTATCGGAGATATTTTAGCAAGCTACATATTACTGAATATAAACGACAATTTCCAAGAAAATAATATCCGTTTCATTCTCCTCCCAGCCAATAGCACATATATGACACAACCGTTAGGTATCAGAGACAGAGACGGATTTTAAGAGAGTGAAAAATTGATAATTTGGGGGTTGTTAGAAAATATTTGTTTCTGAGGCTCTTGAAACATGCATTAAATTAAGTTGGCATAAATAATGAAGTCTGGGTTTATAGCTGCAGGCAATCAGCCCATTTATCGCAATAAAATTTTAAATAAGCTGCCTCGGTCAGAAGTGGAAGGATGTTAACAAGTAGATGATATGACCACATCCCTAACCGATATGCTTGAAAAATCTTGATTTAAAAATGATGGTTCATCTGTAGGCAGAAAGAAAAAAATGAACAAAGAAGCTGGAAAGAGAAGATTTTTCTCCAATAACGAGAGATGTTTCAACAAATTCAAATGTTTTAACTGCAAAAATTGAAGAAGCTATAAAACGTAGAAAGCCGAATGATCATCGTGGATCTTCTTCAGACAGCGATAAAGAAGTGCTGACTGCTGACAGTGTTGTAGATCCAGAAGTTTTCTCAGAATTGGAAGAAACAGATGAAAATGATCGAAATTCTTTAAATGTTTCTATAGACATTAAATTTAGTAATAATTTCTAAAAATTTTATCTCTGTTAAAATAAAAACAGAACATGGAACCACAAAAGAATATGTTGCCAAAATATTAGCCTGCGAGAATTAATGCACATATAGGGAGAGCAAAATCCAAAATGCTTATATTTTTCTTGCAGCAGAAGATAAAGGAATTGTGAATAGGTCAGAAATAATTAAAACTCTAACAAAACAAAAAATTTTAAGATGAGGGCAGCAAAATTTTCATACAATAGTTGTAGGGAATTTTATGCTTTACAACTTTGCACTGAAACATTTTGCACTAAAGAGCATAATTTACCTCCAATTTTAAAAAAATGGAAAATTATAAATGTGTATTTTTCTCGCCATCTAGCGGCGAAACTATAAAGAATTCTATAAAAAGTTATACATAAAAGTTAAAGAAAATTTGATGCTTTACAACTTTGAACCAGAAAATTTTGTCCTAAAAATCAAGAAAAACTAGAGAAAACCTACATGCACATTTTTTACGCGCCCTCTAGTGGCTCAACTATTGGAAATTCTAGAAAAAGTTTTAGACAAGAGTTGTAGGGAACTTTATGATCTAAAACTTTGTACTACAACATTTTGCACTAAAGTGCATTATTTGTGTACAAAATCAAGAAAAACTAGAGAAAACCTACATGCACATTTTTTACGCGCCCTCTAGTGACGCAACTATTGGAAATTCTGGAAAAAGTTTTAATCAAAAGTTGTAGGAAATTGTATGCTATAAAACTTTGTACTACAACATTTTGCATTAAAGTGTATTGTTTGTCCTCAAAATCCAGAAAAACTTTGTACTACAACATTTTGCATTAAAGTGTATTATTTGTCTACAAAATCAAGAAAAACTAGGGAAAACCTACATGCACATTTTTTACGCGCCCTCTAGTGGCGCAACTATTGGAAAATCTGTTCCAATTTAACGGTCGCATTCTAGGTACACACCGACCCTCCATACCAAATTTCAGCTTGATTGGTCAAACGGTTCGGCAGTTATCGTGGAAGTTTACACACAGACACACAGACAGACCATACGCTGGAAATGGTTTCAATCTTCTTGGGGGACCTCAAAATGGAAATTTTCATCCATATCTAGATTTTTTTTTGCTCGTTCACCTTACTTTCCCTTTGATGGCTCCGGGACAGTAATTTGTAGGTATTTTTATAAATTCAGGTTTATTTACTATGTTCCTTTTATTCATTTTCGTTTTGTTCCGTTTATTTTTTCTAATAAAATAAGTTGTTCTTATAAAACCAGAATGTTTTACTTAAAATAATCTCTGACACGCGATTATCGCATATAATTTTTATTAAGACGCCTCTAATGTACGTCTTAATTGAATACAACTGGAAAAACAAACAGCTTTCAAATCACCTTGAACTGGGGCATCCTGAAAATAACCCTATTAATTTTCTTTACCTCTATAGAATTGGTTTAAGAAATAATCTATATATGTAATTCAATTCTGCTTACCTCAAAGTAATCTAAAAAATATAGTTACATCCAAAAACATTTCATATATCAGTAACACCTGTTGAAAGGTAAATCTCAAGGTTTACGGTATTGGAAAATATACCGTTACTTTTTTTTTAACAAGTCTTCGGATTTTACAATAATAATCTTATTAAGTTCAGGTTATCGAGTAAGAAAAAAATTCTATAATTATTTATCGGGCTATAATTATCTATTTCTACAATTTATGAAAACACTTAAAGTTAAAGAAAAAAAATTGTAATTAAGTGAGTTTTTCTAAATTTTTCAATGATGTTACCGGTATTTAGTGTATCGTTCTCATTGGATTATATATAAATAGTTTTTAATCTAAATAAATTTATACTAATCAATAAATTTTTGTCAACATAATTTATAGACTTGTCCAGGACAACAAAATATACACCCTTCAAGGGTTATCCTCAAACGAATCTCTGAATATCAGTGAATTAACGTAGACATGAATCTCACTTACCGTAAATAACCCAGAATTCTTATCAGTGGTGGATGAAACTAGATTCTAAGTAAAAAAAATTTAATACCCATCGTACATCACGCCATATTGTCACGATATATAACATCAGTGCGTGAAGGTGAGTTAATTAATTGCTTTAAAATAATTACTGCTTTAAATATTATTGTATTTTTTATCTGAATTGTAATCAAAAATGTAGGAAAATTGAAACATGGTTTTGTAACGAATTTTCGTTTTATAATCACGAAAGCAGTATTTGAAAAACAAAGTTGCCATCCAAAAATTATATCATCTTAACGGTTTTTTTCTACAATAATGCAACTAATTTTAGATTAAGAGACATTTTTACTTAGATCTAAATCACTACGTTACTTGAGTTTAGATAATTCTACTGGTCCATAATAGCTTCTAGTATATTTTACTCAATTAAGTGATGTGGCTAAACTGGATAAGTGTATTGCTTTTTACTGATCATTAAACCATTTCTCAAGCTTAAAAAGTTCAATGCTTTTAAGCCATCAAACTAATAGTTACCGGTCAGCTTCGGTCATATGGTAAAGATCTGCTGTCACGTTCCATCTTGAAATAAGAGTTTAAATTTGTATCACTGTCAAATTTTATTATTAATATTGTTAATCGCACTCTGAACGATTGCACTCACTCCCTTGCATACATCTTGTAAGTTGAACTTCAATAAGAATATGTTGTAGGCTAAATTCGTCTTAGTGGATTCTGAGTTTATGGTAGGTGATAATTTTCAAACACTTTATTCTATACAGATGTGTATATGTAGACGTCTACACCGAACGAGGCGTTATTAGTCCAGCAAGCATTGTTCAATAAAAATCAAGACCGTAGTCAAAATGAATAGCTAGTGTATAATTAGAGAATCAAACCATCAAAAGAGAATAGTAAAAAAGCAAAATTAGAAAAACAGATGAAGAAGAACTAAGCAGAGAAATAGCAAAATTCAATATTAGGCTACCATGTTGGCTGAAGAGAATATGAAAATAATTCTCACTGATGCAGATGCATACAGAGTATACAATACAAAAATGGCATATTTTTCATTTAAAAACAGGCAGTCAAGGCTGATCAAGGTAGTTGCGAAATATTTACACCAGACTTGCGAAGCTGAACAAATTTTAGAAGACCTTAAGAACAAAGGTTTAAACATATTTAAGGTAAACCAGATACTAAGCTGGAAAAATAAAATGCTACCACCACTCTTTAGCTTATCTTTTAATCAAGATGAAGATATTAAAAAAATATATGCCATTATGCGTGAGAGTGAAAAAGTGGATTAAACACAGAGAGAGTGGAAAATAGACACTAAACTTGAAGAAGTGCTGAAAGAATTTAATAAAAAAGTACTTGAAAGACATGAAAACAACAGAAACTGCTTCTAATGTCCATTAGGATATTTCAATGGAACACAAATGGACTGTAACATCAGCAAGAGTTATTAGTAACACTAGAAACTACCTAGTTGCAGAAACACACTTGATGATATATTTATTCATTAGACTACGAGGTTATTATATCTATCAAGCCATACATACTGCTCTCATTATCAAAAATATCATTTAAAAATAAAAAATACATGCTGACCATTGTTGATACGTATTTCCCATCCCAGTTACAACCTCAAAAAAAAGATCCCTTACTGGGTGCAGACTTTAATGCAAAAAAAAATATCTGTTGGTTCTCCAGACTCACTACTGAAGTTAAAGAAATATAGTATACTGTGAATAAACGCAAATATAGATAGTGCTCATAAATTTACGAATCAGGGAAGCTTTCAATTTGAAGTTAATAAGAAAATTGAGCTGAATCCCAATAATAGAACAATTGGAACGAGAAGCTGAGATGTTTATGACAAAAATCCAACAGGCTGCGTGGAACAACACATCAATAATTCAAAGAAAAATAGTAGGAAACAATTATTTAAAAAAATAAGAAAGACAATTCAAGAAAACGAAATGCTAGGAAGGTATAGCAAAAGACACGAACAGCGGAAACTAAAAATAAGTTAAATAAGCTTACACAACAACCTGAGAACTAATTGAAGGTGAGTGCTCTGATTACTCGCTTTGGAATACTCCAATACAAAATAAACCTCTTTTACGAAAATAAAACGGGCAAGAAATCCCAATACAGAATGTGGATGCTTGCGTTGACTATTTAGAATAGTAGTGAGATTGTGCAACAATTGTGGATATGACAGCCATATCGTACGCGGCCGAAGTTTGAGCACGACGCCGTAGGAAAAAGGTATTTTTATTATAAAATTCACAATGTTCAAAATGGTTTTTCAAATTTTTTTTTTATTAAAAGTGTGTTTTTAAGGACATCATTAAAATATAATCAAAAAAAAACTCAATATGATCCAAAAAAAAATTATTTCTTTTTGACCATGGGCCGGCGTTTTAAGCGTTTTAAATTTACTATTACTCTAATTCAAAAAAGTTAAAGGAGTATCTAGATAATTGATATCACTTGATTTTTTCTAATAAGTTCCAATATACATCAAAAATTAGGAAATTGGAAGAACCCTAATTTTAATCAAATTTACTTTATTTTTTTCTAAATATTTGTAGTACAAGTTGTAGAAGTTGTACCGAAGTTACTCTAATTTCCGTTATAATTAAAATAATTAAATTCGAATATAAGGTTAGTCGTACCAGTTTAACCACCACCCGACAGATGGAGACACTGGTGTCCGTACTCCTTTGACGCCGAAATTCTTATCGAGTAGGACAATTTATTCCGTTGTCAGCAGTTGCTGTGGCAGTCCCAATTGGAGTTGCAGTGGCAATTCGAGTTGGAGCTCAAGCCGCCAAAAAGATCTAGCTGAAGTACTGGTTAACAGCGACCTTTAAAGACGGATCAAGCTGAAGCCAAGTTCAATTGTACTGGAGACCAGAACCGTCAATCCGACCGCCACGCGAACCTGGAAGACGTACCGTACCATATAACACCGTAGAGGACCTTGTTACATACTTTTTCCTTTCAAGCCGGAATTGGTAATTGGTTTGATATAATTATTTTATTATAATAAAAGCTGTATTTTTTTATTTACGAATTTTATTTTTTCCAAGTTTTTAAATATATAGCAGCGAATACTTAGACACTCAACCCAATGATGTAAGTAAAGCCCGCCCTTCTGCCCACTAATACCTTTTCGATGCCATAACGACCCCTGGAGTATCTTTTTCTCCACTGATGATGCCCTGTGCAAGTGACCTTCACACTATACACGAAAGGTTAGATTAGACGCCAAAATACCGCGTCACGATGCAAAGAGTGTTACAAAGTATGTATTATTCAAAAAATAAAAAAATAAAATTTGAAATTCATTGAATAACTCCCCAGCAATTAAAATAAGAATGGCGATATCATCAATTTTAAAACCAAATAGTTTTTTTTGATTATGTTGAAGCTAGAAAAATCCAAAACTTATTTCGAAAATTGTGGATTTCAAATTAAAAATATTGACCCTCACATTTTTTGGTATATTTACTTGACTCATAGGGGCAATAGCTCTTAATGCAACTTTTAGACTCAGATATGTTGTCAGCCTATTTAAAACGTGGAATGTGATAACGGTAGCTAAAGTTGGAAAATCTAATAATAGAGACTTAAAGCACGACCAGTTTTTAACACGTGTACCTAACCATATCTTTCTGCGACTGCGCATAGAGGAAACGGATAAGTGTCAGTAATACGTTCACGAGTTCTTCAACGCATCACGTATGTCGTTATCAAAATATGGAAGGAAGTGATACAAAACAAAAACCTAACCTCAAATTAATGCAGCTTGAATCTGATATATGTATGTGATTTTGTTTTTCGATAAAAAAATAATTTAAAGACATGTCGAATATTATTGGTGCCAGTCAGAAACCACGTATATTCTTTTTTTTAAAGAATTAGTGAGACAAAAACCCTATTAGGAACCCTCAAGATGGGAGCTCAATCTAGGAAATCTAACAGAGATTATTGGAAAATGTTTTATAAATTAATTTTATTAAAAACAATCTGTCAGGCGATAACGAGAAACGTTTGGTTAGAAACCACTTAACCACTGTAACATTGACGTTACGTTACGTAGTAAAAGAAGTCGAGCTTTAGGTCTTTTTAATGGAACAAGTTTTCTAAGACTTAACCCCGATACGTTAAGATATACGCGATTGAAATGCGTTGACGTTGTGTGTTGGTTTTAATTCTCTACTGAGTAAAAGTTATACAGGCCCATCTCCTTACTACCCATAATCTCAATGTTATAAAAAAAAACATTATCCCATCGCACCAATTTGTATTTCGTGATAAGCATTCTACTATAAATCAGATTCATTGAAAAATAACGGAAATACAGAAATCATTGGAAGGAAGAAGATAAAATTTTCTCAGCCATATTTCTGGTGGATATCACTAAAGCATTTAACAAAGTATGGCACTAAGTTCTGAAAATGAAGCTAAAGAAAATATATCCTCTTGTTGAAATATGGCAGTTATACCTAATACTAGCAAATATTTAGAGTTTAAATGAAAAATAAGTACTTGGAGCTCAAACCAAACGCAGGGGTCCCACAAGGCTATGATTTTTGTCTGGTACTTTTGTAATAAATCTGATATTCTGAATCGAGAAAACATAAAACAAGACACATCTGCTGATGATATGGAAGTTTTAACAGTAGGAGCAACTATAGAAGAAACAATGGCCAATCTAGAAAATGCAGTTAATGATATAGAACACTGGTCTAAAAAATGACGTATAAAATTAAATGAAGATAAATCATTACATATTAACTGAACAGTTGAATATAAAATATAAAAATATGCTTCCATTCAGAACAAGTACTAATTTGCAAAACAGGTTTTGAAAACTGGTGTGAATTTAAGGCTTACAACTATGGGGTTGTACCAAAAAACCCAATATAGATATCTCTAAACGTTCCAAAATCGAATTTTAAGGAATATTTGTAGGTACTCCTTGGTATGTTCGTAACAACGATTTATATAGAGACACCTAAGTCCAATCTATCTCAGATGAAGTTATGAACGTCGTCAGAGGCTCTATAAGCATTGAAGTGCTCAATCTTTTAGATAAGCAACCACATATGCGAAGGCTCAAAAAAAAACTAAACCGCTTAAGCTTGTATAAGTGATAAGTTATAGTAATGCAGAGCTATTGCTCTTCTGTGTAGCCATAACAAAGAATTATGCAAATTACGTCAAAAACTATGATGGATTACAGGTGGCTTCTAGATTATACAGTGTAAGAAATTTATTTTAAACTTAAATCTTTTGGATTAGGTGCATTCTCATTGTAATAAAAAAAAAAACTTAATTTTATAAATTCTTCAGTTGCATCTTTAAATATGAACTTTAGTTTATTATTGTTTTATTGTATTGTACATTTATTAAAAAAAATTTCATTCATAATATTATTAGGAGACATCAACTGACACTCTGAACAATTGCACTCGTATCCTTCGTTAAAACATAAGTATATATATTGAACTCCAATAAAAACCTTGGTGTAATGCAAAACTACTGTTTTCAATAAGGTTATGTTGTGGACCAAATTCGTCTTGGTTGATTTTGTTTTTGGTAGGTGAAGATTTTCAAACACCTTTTCTATATAGACTTTTCAGTTTCATATTTAAATGAGAGCTAAATTTTATATTTGCTTTATTGTCTGATATATATTGAAAACGCTGTCAATTTTTTATTAATTAAATTGTTAGGAGATATCATCTGCCACTCTGAGCGATTGCACTCGTAACGTTCAATTGAAAAATAAATAACGGTTAATAATATAATTAACAAAATAAGTAGATAAATTGTTCGCACTTTCTATGAGAGAAATGCAAAGAACATCAAATTCTAAGAAGATTTTTTGATTTAGAGTACACAACGCTTTTGTGATAGAATTTTAAAAATAAGATTAATATCTCCATAATAGAAAATGTATTGTTGAAAACGATTTTATACATAAAGAGAGAACATTTTAAAAATAACATGAACTTTATTAAGCCATATGTAAATAAAAGAGCTACTAAAAGCTGATCGAAATATGTTCAAAGTCGAAGTAGTCAGCCGTGATATTATAACTCGGCAAATTCAGCGGATCTGTTGCAGCTCCTTTACTGATGTGTTTTTCCACAATGAAAGCACTTAACACATGTTTACTTTTTATATAACTGTCTATTGCTGTGTATTTAAGGCATAATTGGTTTCATATTAAATATTTCTGTAATAACATACATTCTTTGAACCGCTGTAAATGTAATTCAAAATAATGTAGTTTGATGTTTCTACTAATTAAAACTTATAACAATAAAGACGCTATTAGACTCGCAACACGCCAAAAGCTTACCCTGTATGTTAAGCCATTTTGAGTGTTATGCGAGTCTAAGTGAAAGGGCATCCAAAGCGTTTAATCTCAAGAACAATAAGAAAATAGAATCCGGTTAAACGCCTTGGTCCTTAATTAAGTAGAGCAGAAGAGCCTCCTAAATTTAGAAAGTTGTCCGCAAATGAATAGAAGTGGGGTTCTTATTCAAACAAATAAATTTGGTGGTAGGAAAGTAAGGATTCGTTTTGGGTTTATATAATTTTCAAATATATTAACAAAAGAAGCAACATTTTCATATATTATTTATTTATATGAATTATTAAATTTCTACTATTAATTTTTGGTCGTGACTTAAAAATTTTTTAATAAAATTGTTTAAAAAAAATTTTTGAATAAACCGGAAAATTTTAATATTGTCTATTATAGTTTCTAATACAATTATTCTGGTATTGGATAATATCAATTTTGTGCATCTTAAAAGTTTTGAAAAAATTAGAAACATTTTGAAGAAATTGGAACAAATCAAAAAAATAACAGGAAAAATCGGAAAAAATAAAAAAAAACCGAAAGCTATCTAAAAAAATTAAAAATTGAAACAAATTCTAGAGACCCTCAAACGGTGGTGGTGCACCGTTTTGGGACTTCGGCCCATCGAGAGCGAACCCTTTTTATGCTGTGAAGCATTTTCGCTAAATACATGTAGAACAATATTATACACGATCTGACATAAATTAATTTTTTTTTATTGGCAGTGTAAAAAAGGTTATCCCTTGGGAACTTTTTATGGATCATTGCGGAACGGGTACCGGAATGGATTGTGCGATAGCAGACAAACTTTTCACATACACGCAGGGGAATATAATACATGATGTGAAGTAGAAAAATTTCAAAAAATTTGAATTGGAAAAAAGTTTTCCCATGCAAGCCACTTTAATTTGTATGGTGGGTATCGGAAGGGCCGGTCCGATCCTGCTCAAATTCAATAGGGTTCTTCCTTAGATAAAACTAACTAGTAAAGTGAAAACCGGAACTCAATCGTAGCTTTCGTTCAAAAGTTAACTTTAATCTGTATGGTGGGTACCGGACGGGCTGGTCCAATTCTGATCAAATTCAATAGGGTTCTTTCTTTGATAAAAATAACTGTAAAGTGAAAACTGGAACTCGATCTGAGCTTTCGTTCAAAAGTTACAGTGTTTACATCCAGATAGACAGACATCCAGACGTCTGGACAGGATTTTTTTTTGCTTTTTCGGACTCAGGGAACTTGGAAATGTCGAGAGAAACTAATGCTGAGGCTTTGGGCCCCAGTAAAAACGAAAACAATTTTAAAAGTTTTAAAAGAAGTCAGAAACTAAAAAATCTGAAAAATCTGAAAAATCTGGAAAAATAAAAAGACAGTAAAAAAAAATCAGAAACATTTCGAAAAAATCTAAAAAATCAACAAATCGAGAAAGATCTTAAAAAGTTTAGGCAAAAGCAGAAACAATTTGAAAATAAAAAAATCGGAAACACCGAAAAAAACGGAAAAAACGAAAAAAAATACCGGTCACAGTCGAAAAAATTCGAAATAAAAAACAAAAAATAACGAAAAAATCTCAAAAATAGATAAAAATAAAAAAATCGGGAAAATTAAAAACGAAAATCGAATACAATCGAAAAAAATTGAAAAAAAAAAAACAAACAAAAATTACGAAGAAATAAAAAAAAATTATCGAAGAAACCGAAAAAGTCGAAAAAATCTAAAACAAATTTAAATAAATCGAAAAAAAAATTGAAAAAATCAAAAAAAAAATGATCAATTGGAACAAGAGTTGAAAAGTGATGGTGAGAAATATCGAAAGATTATAAACTATAGGAAATATCATACCAGTATTATAAAATAAACAAGAACTATATTTTATTTTGTAAAAAATATAGGTTATGTTGTTTTCTTCTTTTTTATAAAATACAAAATAAAGGTATATACTTTGAAAACATTCATCGTTTTGAAAAGAAAATTGGAATAACATGAAATTGGCTATGTATGTACAAAATGTATTTCTATTATATTTTATTTTTTCAGTATCCATGAGGGAGCCTTTAAGGGAAAGCATCTTAATTAATCAAAGTCCGAATCAAGGTATATTACTTTTTTCAAAGAAACTTTCATCTTTTTGACGACAATCATATTTTCCTTTTCAAATAACCCAGCACAGAATGTTTAGAAATTGGAAGTTAATGAAATTTTTTTTATGTTGTTTCTGTTACAAAAATCTGATGTGGCCAGCACATGACCTCTCGCCATTTTTGAATCAAAAATTTACAGGTTAGCACAAAAAAGTATGAAAAAAAAATTACTTTTTTGTAAATCTGGCAACAATGGCAAAAGTTATGAAAATTTTAATGATACGAAAATAAACTATAGTGTATACAAAATGTGTAAAACTTTTTTGCCGTTTTGTATAGTAATGACGTCATCACTCATAGTTACTGCTACTTCCGGTTGTCGGATTGGCACCAAAATCAAATCAGATCTAATCTAGGGTATCAGAATCCTGTCTGCAAAATTTCAATTTTTTTAATTCAGAAGTTTTTGAGTTATCGTTACTACAACATCCATCCTAACACACACTAACACACACACACACACAGACATCATCGCGAAAATATTAAAATCGTATTATAGGGACCCTAAAACGTGTTTATTCATTGGAAACTCACTACCCAATTTTTAGCATGATTGCTATACCTCTCTTATCTGAAGGGCGAGAGGTAAAAAGTAAAAAAATGGTAAAGTATAAATTTTCTGCTATGACTAGTTTAGCCTTTACAGAGTGTTAAAATTTATAATATTTTGGTAAACCCAATCTAAAAAATCTGATGTGGCCAGCACATGACCTCTCGCCATTTTTGAATCAAAAATTTACAGGTTGACACAAAAAAGTATGAAAAAAAATTATTTTATTGTAAATCTGGCAACAATGGCAAAAGTTTCGAAAATTTTAATGAGATGAAAATAAACTATAATGGGTATACAAAATATATGTGTAAAACTTTATTGCCGTTTTGTATAATAATCGCGTCATCACCCATAGCAACTGCCACTTCCGGTTGTGCGATTGGCACCAAAATCTAATCAGATCTAATCTAGGGTATCAGAATCCTGTATGCAAAATTTCAAATTTTTTTATTCAGTAGTTTTTGAGTTATGGTTACTACAACATCCATCCAAACACACACACACACACACACACACACACTAACACACACACACCTATACGGACTTTTGTACTAATACGAGGACCGAGCCCGATCGAGCCCGATTTCCGGTTCTACATCTGCGTTACGAGGACCACCATTTCTAAAGCTATTAGAAGCTTAATTAATATTAGAATCTTTTCCATTACAATCAAGTAAGCGTCAGTTAATCTAATTTTAATATACACTCCATATTTCGTAAGATATTAAGATATATGTACATCAAACATACACACAATAGTTTATGTAACATGTCCTATGAGGTCTCCACACAAGCCCATACGTATTAGGACTTGAAGATTTCTTGTTATGAGGACCTAATTAACTTGTATCTCCTATATAACGATTTTTTATAATTTGAATAAATATTTAATCTTTTCTTATTTTAATTAATTATGGCAAAAATATGACTCTTATTCTATGGTCTATATTTTTAACGTTTTTATTAAATAATGGATGGCTAATTTCACAGTGACATTTTTAACTTTCAATAGTAATTATGCGCCAACTCCGTTTCTCGGCGTTTCGAGGTCTTTAGTGGAACACAATTTTCTACCAAGGCTCATATATAGCATTTTTTTCACTACTAGCATTTTATGTTTTAAAAATATTCAAATTTGTTCAAATTTGTGATTTGAGTAACTGACTTAAATGCGTCCACAGCGTGATTATGTAGGTATACAGAGTGTCCAGAAATGCTTTTCAAAGAAAACTGCAAAATCTAGAGCAAATTTTATGTCGATTTGACTTAAATCACCTTATCGAAAAATGCAGGGAACTGGAGCTCTTTAAAGATCGGTTTAATTTAAATAACTTCAAAACGCGCTTTTTGACGCGGAGAGCATAAATTTGTTTTTTAAACTCCGACTAACGAATTTTAATTAATTTGGTTTAAATTTTGTACAAGGTTTGGTACCTTAAAGTATTATATTCTTACATGGTCCTCATAGGGACCGTGTGCGTAGATACTATTTTTTGTGTGTATTTTTCCCAAAAGTATTATATTATTGCACGGTCCGTATATGAACGGTATACTCAGACAGTTTATTCTTTAGTGTGTATTTGTTCCCATAAGAATTATAATAACAGGCAGGTGCGACATTTTTGTTTTTAACTGAAATCGAGAGATTTTGTTATTTAAAAACGATCGAAAAAGATTGGAGCCCAAAATATTAAAATTTACGTCCGCTGTAAGCAGTTTAAAATCAACGATCGGCGAGAGGCTGGAAAACGGTACCTGTGCGCGAGACTAGACCGTGTGACGTCATTAGCCATGAACGGTTGGCCCCTGGTTCGCTGCTGCGCTGTATTCACACACATTTTACAGGGTTACCGTTTTTAGTAAATTTCCTACTTAATTAGTAGATTTTTAAGAAAAATGAGGGTGTATGGTAGAATTTTAGTAGAATTGATACTAAGTACGTTCGACATTTTTGTTAAACTGAAATCAATATTTTTTTTTATTAAATTGAGCACAAAATGTTAATATTTACGTCAGCTGTAAAATTCAGTAGATTTTTCAGATTTGAATTTAAAACTATATTTTATCGCTATTTATCTATGGTATATTTAAGACGAGTGTATCATTGCAGAAAAAATATTTTGTATCATCCAAACGTCACACGTGATTCGCTTAAATAAGTTGTTTGAACAAACGTATGTATGGGGTCTAGTAGAAGCGTGGAATAGTGCTTTTTACTGGTGCAATAGGTCCGGGATCGAATCCCGCACACAGGACATCTTTTTTTTTTTTTTGCTTTTTATCGTTATATTTTGCTTTTCAACCTGATTAAATATTTTTCAATAAACCGTATTCTACCAACATTTCAATAATAAACTACCAAAATCACGACTGTCTCATCGCAGTAAAAATATTTTGTACATACTTTTTACCTACCCGGGGATATGTATTTTTTTATTAAAAGAAGTCTTGACAACCCAAACTAGCCTGTGTATTAAGAAAACATTAAAAAAAATATTTAATAACGTTGAAAAGTAAAATATAACGATAAAAAGCAAAAAAAGGCATTATTTTTATTAAAAGAAGTCTATCTAAACTAGCCTGTGTATTACTTATTATTTAAGCGAATCACGTGTCATATTTGGATGATACAAAATATTGTTACTGCAATGTGTCTTATATATACCATAGATAGATAGCGATAAAATATAGTTTTAAACTAAAATATAAAAAATCTACTAAATTTTACAGAGGACTTAAATATTAATATTTTGCGCTCATTTTTTTTTATCGTTTTTTAATAAAAAAATATATCGATTTCAGTTAAAAAAAAACCTGCCTATTATCAAATCTACTAAAATTCTATTAAACACCCTCCTTTTTCTTAAAAATCTACTAAAAACAGTAGATGTGTTTGTATCGTGAATACTGCGCAGCAGCGGGCAAGGGGCGAAGCGTTAATGGCTACTTACGTCACACGGTCTAGTCTCGTGCGGTACGTTTTCCAGCCTCTCGCCGATCCTTAATTTTAAAATACTTACAGCGGACGTAAATATTAATATTTTGCGCTCAATTTTTTTTTATCGTTTTTAAATAATAAAACCTCTCGATTTCAGTTAAAATAAAAAAAATAAGAAAAATGTAGAATCTGCCTATTCAAGGTGCTTATAGCCACAACATAATAAGAAAGTTTTATCTGCAAAAGATAGATTTATTAATATACCATAGAAATGTACATTGTTTATAGGAGAAATTAGTAAAAAAAGTATAAATAATAAAATTAACTAGAAATAAAAAATCTTTAAATAAAAACGAATAGTAATTAAATATAACAAATCAATTAACTTATATAATATATGTAACACAATGTCAATGAACTTATCCAGTAGGAACGAATTTATTGGTTTTATATTAATGAATGAATAGCTTAAAGATCATACTTAGTTGCTTATGTTGATTTTCAATGTTCTAATAATATTCATTAATTAATAAAAATTAATAAAAAACAATTCATATATTTTGAAATTGGCGCTGCTTCCTGACCAATAATTAACGTTTTACTTTCTACAGCATTGCCAAGATTCTAGCTTTGTTCGTTTGTAGACAAATTTAACATACTTCTTTCCTTCTTTTAATCATAACAAATGAGAACGAGAGTTGCCAATTTAATCGATATGACAACATAGCCAAATATAATCTGTTTCAATTGGGCCACGTCACAAGCCACTATAGCCCCAATTTTCAAATTTTAAGAATTAATTACAGCCGCAGGATCGGTCTCAGAAGTGCTGGACCCGGTGCAATGTGTTATGGTAGGCCAAAATTATAAAATAAAAATATAAAAAAATCACTGGATTAGTCCATTACAAAATAAATAAATAATTTTAATTGTGAATTTATGCTTTGAATTTTTTTACTGCTTTTATTTCATTTATTCTTTTCGATATATTTATTAGGGTGGAGCCCTTTTCGGCACAACGGTCAGTTTTAACCGAATTTAATCTTTTGTTCTTCTAAAGATGTAGCCTTTCTGGACACGAGAGCGGTATTAAGGGTTCTAGAAAAATGAAGTAGGATTATTTAAATTTTAAATAATATTTTTGTAATCTCTTGAATTGTGGGTTAATTCCTAGATACAGTTTAAATAAAATTATTCACGGTAAGGCTAATGGTTTTCATTGAAGTCCGACACAATCAGCATATATACTTAGATATATTAGCAAATTTTGAAATACAACGAACAAATTTGTTAATATCAGCGTAGCCGACAAAGATAGAAAAAAAAATTATAAGATGAAAAATGCGTTTTTTAATGGAACTTATACGACTGCACAGATAAAAATAATAAAATATCGAATATCACAATTGGCATAAATACAAAGGTACGGAACCCTAAAAATAAGGGAATGTTAATGAAAAAATTATATTTAGTAATATATTGGTATTTGTTGGTAAAATATACATAACAATAAACATTATCACCAAATTTCAAGTTCATAGGTCAATGGAAAGTTAAAAATACTTCGGAACAAAATTTTGTAAAAAATGCTGACTTTGGCGGCTTCTCATGCCTACGTTTTTCAAACTTTTTGAAACATCTACTGAATGAGCTCTAAACAACGATACCTCACTTGATGGGGTAGGCCAAATTTTGCGCCCCACTTTGGCTGTATGGGAGCCTCCCTTGAAAGCATTTTAAAAAATTTAATATAATTTCTATGGCTTTGAGTCAACAAGTCGCATATACTGTGAAAATTTGAAGACTCTAGCTCCAACGGTTTAGCTGCTAGACCGGTGTGACAAACGGACGGACGGACACGCGAGTGAGAGCACTAGGATTCCGTTTCGACGCTTTGGGGTACGGAACCCTAAAAAGGATTAGTTACTTTATAGTTGATAATCACTGTGCCCAAAAGGACCACCTCAGTTTAAAACTTTGAAGCCCAAAGACCGGTAGGATTACGGAAACCCCTTGACAAAATTGACCACTGGGACCAAATGAACAACACCAATTTATCAATCAGGGTGTGTTTCGCTTAAGTACCGACACAGAATAGGTACATGTTGGGAACCCCAAAATATGATGTTTTAACGCAACTTACCTCTATACCAAGTTGTACCCTTAAGGAGTTACGGAGACCAAAAGTAGGGAGATAAATTTCGAAAAAAAAATTAATATCTCTGCAACCGTTTAACTTAAAAAATCTATATTTCGTATATTATTTAAGCGCATTTATTTGGGTACTGGAAATTTAAAAAGTCTCTAACGGTATGACTAAAATGAGGTGGTATTCCATTATGCATGAACCAATGTTCCATTACCAATAATAGCAGCCCAAAATGAGAGAATGGAGATCATTTTCGACAAAATTCTTTAAAGAAATTTTGTTAAAATGTGTTTGCTTAATTTTTGTTATTATGTTTTCTGATTTAAATCGATTTTATCAAAAATTATTTGCTGGTTGTTAAATTTAATTGACAAATGCATGGTCAACTAAAGTTATTTTTGTATTAACATTTTTCGAAAAATATTTAGTATTTCTAAAAATAAAAGAGTAAAAAAAGTTTTAAAATGAAACAAAAATTTTAAAAATCGGCCGATGGACAAAAAAGCTCTTAATGGTGATAAGGGTGGGTTACCCCCAAACAACTCCTTAAAATGATTTAATTAATTATTATTCACCCCCAATTTAAGACTTATGAAGCGCCTAAATCCTAAATAATGTACCATATATAGATTTTCTAAGTTAAACGGTTCCAGAGATATTAAGCCACCACTTACAAATCTACAATGATCAGCTGGACACTCTTTAACGCAGGAAAGAGATTATAACTATATAAAAATACAAAAATGTTTATTCCTTTTGAAAAGGTAGAAAAAGACAAATGGATATATATGCGTTCACACATTTATCGGAGATAAAAGCTTTTACTGGGACCGCAGAATTTGCATCTCAGAAAAAGAAAAGCAATATAGGCCTATAATAGACAAAAATTTCTTTAGTTAGTCAATACTACCTTCATAAATCATAACAGTTCCAAATTCTTAGTCATCTTTCAGTATAGCCCCAACTTATTTTTTTTCAAAGTTTTTTTTTGTTGTTCTAGATTTTTCTAGTTATTTATAACATCGTTCCAAATTTTCATGCCTTAAAAAATTATTTCAAGCTCAAAATTAATTAAAACCTTTTAAAGCTAGCCCCTAATTTTTTTTTTTTTGAAATTTTACTTTCCCGACCCACCTCTCTGAGAAAGGAAAGTATTGTGAACGAGTTG
The DNA here is from genome assembly GCA_963243735.1 of Neocrepidodera transversa. Taxonomy (NCBI): domain Eukaryota; kingdom Metazoa; phylum Arthropoda; class Insecta; order Coleoptera; family Chrysomelidae; genus Neocrepidodera; species Neocrepidodera transversa. The sequence continues at coordinate 31,054,309 of OY725339.1, forward strand.
AAAAAAATTGTCGAGATAAAGATGTAAATATCCGTTTTAAAGTGACCTGAGATGATTAAGACCATTTCCAGATGGAAGTCTGTCTGTCTGTTTGTATGTCTATCTGTGTGTATTCTTCCATGATCACACGTTTAATCTGATTGAGCTGATATTTGGTATATGGGTTTGGGTTACCTGTCTGAAGAATCCATTAGTTTTTGTATGACATCTGTCAAGTGTAAATGTCACTATCAAAAAATAACAGATGCAATATATCAGGGAATTTGACTTGCAGTAGATCATTTGAAAGCCCTTGAAAAACTCTATTCAGGACAGTCAAAATTATTTCAGTAAGTACCACCTGTCAAAAATAAAAAAATGTCAAATTTTGAAACTTTAACAATTAATATCTGAAAAAGTATTCCTGGATACTCGTCTGGAAAGTTTTGGGGCGACACAACCGATTTTTTTTATTGTTCTAGTTGTCCTTAGCATTGTTCTAAATTTTTATGTCTTAAAAACATATTTCAAGCCCAAAATCAATTAAAACCATTTAGAGTTGACCCCCATAATTTTTTATTTATATTACAAGATTGTTTTACTAGTTGTTCTTAGCATTGCTCCATTTCTATCAGATTATTCCATTATTTTGAATATTGTTCCTTATAGTTTTAATCCTAAGGAAAATATTATCATATATAATACAACGAGTGGCATCTTGATTATCGATAATCCCATAAGTAATTTCACGAAACGTGTTGTCAAATATTAATTTCACGAGTCCGCAGGACGAGTGGAATTATAATTTGGCAACACGTTGAGTGCATTAACTTATAGGATTATCAATAGACACGATACCACGAGTTGTATTCAATAGATTATATCACGAATTAATGGCATTTTAAAAATTTGACAGCTCAATAATTTACATTTACAGTACAAAAGCAATGACAAAGATATAACAGCATTAAAAGTACCAAAGTGTGATTATCAGTTATTACTCAGTATATGGTGAATGATTATCGATTATTAATCAAGTAACAATATAGGACATTATTACATTATGAGTGATATAATCGTATTAATTAGGTACGTGTAAGGAAAAAAAATTGATCACGATCCTCATTTGTTTTGGCTGACTATTTTTTTTATCATATGAATTTATCAAATTGTCAAAAATTTTAAGGTAAGACTGCTATACAAAATTTCAAATAAAGGAAAAGAAAACTTTTTATTGACTAATATAAATACATATTACTGGTTTTATTAAAATCTTTTCGCAGACACTTTTTATTTTGTACTTTGCTTACTTTTTTAGAGCTTTAAATGGTTTTTTTTTAACACGAAAATTTGAAATAATGTTAAGAGCAATTTCTTCGCGCTCCAACACCGTCAAAACGTTTAAATTTCATGCATTTAGTTTTAGTGATAGATAACACAATACTGAATAAATTTCACCACTTTTTGTTTTGTAACAAAGAAAAAGGATTAATATACAATTTCGTCGAATTTTTTTTGAAAAAACCGACAATTCCGCCTGGAAAAAAATGTAAGCTTGGTGAAATTATTAAAAATAATAAAACTTTTCCTTACAATTACTGTATTAAAAATGTATTATTAAAATATTAAAAACGTATTATTAAAAAAAAAGAATTCGAGCAATCTGCAGATTCATCTTTCCTTAATATAATACAAGAAACAAATTAAATAGTCAATTCGATATGAGCTTCTAATCACTAAAATACTGGATATCGTTATGTTCCTAAAATAATTATAAATAAGACAAATATTGTCCCTACTACTTAAAATGTCATTCTTTCGTTGGCCGAGGTTCGTAGAGTCTCGGTTTCGATCGGTTTGTCGGGGACTGTATTTAAAGAACAAGGTCGGACTCCAAGAGTTAAATGAAATAGCAAATTTTAATTCAAACCAAATGAAGTAATTTTTAGAATTAGTTGTAGTTTTTGAAATGTATACAGTGTGTCCAAAAAAAATTCTTGTAAGCTGTATACGGTATGTCTCAAGCTGGGTTTTTTAGGAATACTTTTTCTAAATAGTTGGTATATAATATTTGTCTTTAAAATATTTTTCCTTTTCAGAAAATCTCTTAGTTTATACCAGTAAATGTCCCAAAAAAAACTTCTTGTAAGATATATACAGTATGTCCCAAAAATGAAAATTCTTGTAAGTTGTATAGAGTATGCCACTAAAATGCAAATTCTTATAACAGCATGCCCCAAAAATAAAAATTCTTGTAAGATGTATATAGTATGTCCCAAAAATGAAAATTATTGTAAGTTGTATACAGTATACCACAAAAATGAAAATTCTTATAACAGCATCTCCCAAAAATTACAATTTGTGTAAGATGTATACAGTATGTCCCAAAAATGAAAATCCTGGTAGGTTGTATACAGTATGCCACAAAAATGAAAATTCTTATAACAGCATGTCAAAAAAATAAAAATTCTTGTAGGATATATACAGTATGTCCCAAAAATGAAAATATAAGTTTTATAAAGTATAGTATAAAAATGAAAATTCTTATATACAGCAGGTCCTAAAAATAAAAAGTCTTGTAAGATCTACACAGTGTGCCTGAAGTTGAGTTTTTTGGGGAATACATTTTCTAAATAGTAGGTATATATTATTTATCGTTAAAGATTTTTCCCTTTCAAAAATCTTTTAATGTTTTTACCTACACTACGTCCCAAAAAAAGTATTGTCAAATGTATACAGTATGTCTCAAAAATGAAAATTCTTGCAAGTTGTATACAGTATGCCACAAATAATTGAAAATTGTTCGATTGATATTGATATTTGCTCACAATGATATTTGCTCACAGAGAAAATTTATTGGTCATTATTCAACAGTTATTGAGTTTATACAAAAGCAATTATAGAAATATTTTTTTTACAAAGTTTAATTAAATTTCTACTAAACGTTTCTTATATTTCTATTTTTTTTTCAACATGAGCACAAATTTTATATACTTATATGTATGCGTTCGGACACTTTAATTTGTTTAAAAATTACAAAGATATTTGAATGAGTACAATAAAATATTAAATATATTTTAATAATTACATTGTGAAAATTCATTAGCAAGTTTTGAGAATTCTATTTATGAAATTGTATTATTTTAATACTTTCGTTGCCTAATTATTAAGTTATGCTTAATCGATATACACCGATCAACACAAATTTCATCAGAAGATTATAATTATCAATTAATTATTTTTAATTTAAACTCAATAACTATTGAATAATTACCAATAAATTTTCACTGTGAGCAAATATCATTGTGAGCAAATATCATTGTGAGCAAATCTATTGTGAGGAATTATCTGTGTAAGCAAATTTCTATGTGGGCAAATTTCGTGTGGGTATTTCTACTTGTGGGTAATTTTCTGTGGAGAATTATCATGTGGGGATTATTCTAGTGGGGAAGTGTCCGGTCACCGTTTTCGTCAATCGCCTCGGTCGCTTAAAAATTTGTGGTGGGGGCCTCACAGGAGAAATTTCCCCTTTATCTGAGATACAGTGCACGAAGCAATTTCTCTTAAGAACAACTAAAACAATCTAGTACACCAAAAAAAATTTCGAAAAAAAATAATGGCGAGCTAGCTTTAAACGGTTTTAATTGATTATATGAGCTTGAAATATTTTTTTTGAAACACAAAAATTTGAAACAATGTTAAGAACAATTGAAACAATCTGATATAACAAAAAAATTTACGAAACAAAATAATGGAGGGCTAGCTCTAAATGGCTGTAATTGATTTTGAACTTGAAATATTTTTTTAAGACATGAAATTTTGGAACAATGTTAAGAACAACTAGAACAATCTAGTACAACAAAAAATATTTCGAAAAAAAAATAATGGTATTACTTAGTTTAAGAAATAATTTTCTGTAACACTTTGTTATAAACCTACAACAATTTTAACAACATTCAAAATGCCAAAATTCGAAAAATGGGGCTTATTTCGTACACACCAATATTGATCGTTGAAGACACTGAGATCAACAGTATGTGAAGTCAAAATCTAAGCAAAAATTAAACACATTGTGAATACATGGTCTTTACAACCAATGCAATATCATTGCCTAATACACACAAAGTGTATAGATGACGGCGCCCCCTTCAGGTATGTTATAAGAACCTCATCCACCTGACACATTACTTATGGGGACCAAATATTTTATTAATGTTATAGGTACCATTTGAGACCAAAAACGACGTAGATTACAAAAATCAGGTTAATTTCTTATGAAGACCGGCTTGATGTCCCAATAAGAAAAACGGTCCTCACAACCATAAGCGTTTTTCGGAAATTGTCCCCGTAAGGTCTCAAAAGTCCACACACACACACACACACACACTAACACACACACACAGACATCATCGCGAAAATATTAAAATCGTATTCTAGGGACCCTAAAACGTGTTTATCCATTGAAAACTCACTACAAAATTTTTAGCATGATTCCTATACCTCTCTTATCTGAAGGGCGAGAGGTTTTTTTTTTTTTTTTTTTTTTTTTTTTTTTTTTTTTTTTTTTTTTTTTTTTTTTTTTTTTTTTTTTGTCCGGGACCGTTCTTTGCAACCGGATTCACTGCAGCCTCGTGGGATTATTGCGTTATCTCCCGTCTTTTGTCTACTGCACCCAGTCCATCAACCTTGTTCCCTGTACTAGTTTGTACAGGTTCTTTAATGACTGTTTGTAGTAGTCTTCTGGATCCATTTTTGGTTTTCCATAAATTCTTTGCCTTCTGTGATCCAGCGCCTCACAGTTGCATAGTATGTGGAGTGCATTCTCGGTCCCTTTATTGCATTGTCTGCATTTAAGGTCGCCGTTATATAGCCCCATTTTGTTTAGATGTTCTCTGGTGGGAAGGTGTCCCGTGAGGAGCCCTGTGGTAATTCGTAGTTGATTCCTACTCATTGAAAGCAGTTCTTCAGTTACGTTCTTTGTCGGTTCTTTTATAAACTTTTTCCCGTGTATAAGTCCGGGTACATTGTCCCAGTATAATTTGTGTTTTCGCTTGATCCAGTCTTTTATATGGTTCCTAAACGTACGTTTTGGTACGCCCATCGCTGGTTCTGGACCAATTAATGGGGTGGACGACCCGCTTCTTGCGAGCTCGTCAGCCTTTTCGTTTCCAGCGATACCTTTGTGGCCTGGTACCCACGATAAAGTTACTTTATTGTGGGTCGCCAGTTCCCTAAGTTCTTCGCCACATTCACATACCAGTCTAGATGTCACCTTTGGACTTCTTATGGCCTTAAGGGCTGCTTGACTGTCTGAGTAGATTATGATTCTTTTACCCTCGTGGGCTCTCATAATACTGTGTCTCGCACATTCGAGTATTGCATAGACCTCTGCCTGGAATACAGAGGTATATTTTCCAAGAGAGAAACTCTCTTGGTACTTGTTCTGTTCGCAGTATATACCAGCTCCAGTTCCCCCTTCGGTTTTTGACCCGTCTGTGTACCAGGTAATTCCGTTAGGGTTTGTCCTGAAATCTGTGCTTGTATTCAACTCATTCCGATTCTTAATTATTATTCTCAGATCTTTGTTGAAGCTATATTTAGCAGTCATGTAGTCTGACCTCATGCCAAGCATGTTGCCTCCCACATGGTCTAGCTTGGTGTGTCCCAGTCTATGATTTCTTTCATAGAATGGTAAGTCCTCTAGCCGTCTTAGAGCCATTCTAGCCTCCCCCATTATAACGTATTGTAATGGTGGGAGGTCAAGAAGAGTTTCCAAAGCAGCTGTGGGTGTTGTTTTTATGTTCCCCGCTATTCCCAAGCAGGCAAGTCTTTGTATCTTGCCCAATTTGGAGACAGCGGTCCGTTGTTTTATCTTTGGCCACCAGACCAGAGATGCATATGTTACCATGGGCAGCACTACCATATTGTACAACCAAGAGAGGTAAAAATAAGTGTAACTTATAAAAACCGTTTAGTACTATTATACAGGATGTCTTATTTATATGAAAAGAACAGATTACTTTTGAGCTTCAAATATCGATATAAATAGAGGTACCCGTACAGTTAATAAATGTCTGCGTTTAAATCTTTATAATGAAATATACAGGGTTGCCCATTGTATGTATAAGCGTCGCGTTGGCTTTATATGGAAAACTGTAAAATTGCGTAAAAAATGTTTACTACAGATACATACACGGTCTATATGAATAAAATTTATACAGGGTGCTTCAATACAGGCACCACATTTATATTATTTTAAATGAAAAACTGTGTTTTTTATTGAAACGAAGTTCGTTAAGAGGCGTCAATGCCATATGTTATCTAACCTGAAATTGTTTTTGGACGAGCGCTCCCTTAATTTTAAAGGTAGGAAGCTGCGGTTTTCACCAATCGATGCTGTAGTTAATTCTTTAGAGCGCGTATGTGGCACTTTTTTAAAAAATAATTTTGGTAAACGTGATACGACTATCAACTTTTTTCTCTAGACAAATTTGAAAAATGTAGACGCGCTCTTCTCATAAATATTTTAAATATCATATAGCATATTATTGATTGTTATATTAGGTGAGTTCTCGTCCAAATACGAATAATTATGTTTTATGGCTTTTATCCTGTTCTGCGCGGAAAAAATTGGACTAAAGGGTAGGATTATTTCACATAAACCGGAAAATACAAAAAAAAAAATTTTACATTCAATTTATTAGAATACGAGCACATTTTCCTTGGGTAATTCTCTAACCGGCAAACACAAAAGAGACGTGGTGTGTGGGCCTCTTAATTCGGCTTGCGATAGTGGTTAATTGGCAGAAATCGTCAAGTAACGAAAAAGCGTTATGCCCCCTCCAGGCGACATTCCCTTTTTTTTTCTTACTCTCTGTCTCTTTTTACAATATGTATCTTTTGTTATTTAGAATTTTTTATATCATTTGCAATTGTTTTATAACGAGAGGTTTTTCTTATTTTTCTGATTTTTTGTTTCTATTTTCTCTTTTTTTATGTTTTTTTTTTCTGACTTTATAAATGGTTCCTCATTATTTTGTTTTTTTTTCTATTTCTTTCTTTTGTTTTCTAGCTTTTTCTCAATTTTCTTATTCCTCTGCTTTTTTGTGACTATTTGGCAGTTCAGAAGAAAATTCACATGGGAGGCTGTTATCCATGTTAATTTATAGGGTGACAGTTTATTTACAATTATTTAACTTCTAAATAAATTTCTGAAAATTGTAATCCTGTATTTTATAAACAATATATATCCTACAAAAAATAGCATTTCCTACTCGCGATAAAATATGTAAGGCCTGTCTGTGTGTATGCGTGTCTGTGTGTAATCTTCCACAATAACCGTTTGACCAATCGAGCTAAAATTTGGTGTGAAGGGTTGTTGTGTGCCTGGAATGCGACCATTAGGTTTTGGTTTAAATTGGTGCCGTAGAAGGTCTCCAAGAACGATATTTTTTGGCTTTTCTGAAATTTTAAGGACATACAATACACTTTAGTGCAAAATGTTTTAGTGAAAAGTTTTAGGGCATACAGTTCACTACAACTTTCTCAAACTTTTTCCAAAATTTCCAATTGTTGCGCCACTAGAGGGCGCGCCAAATATGTGCATGTAGGTTTTTCCTAGTTTTTCTTGATTTTGAGGACAAGCAATGCATTTTAGTGCAAAATGTTCTGGTGTAAAGTTGTAAAGCATCAAATTTTCTTTAAGTTTTGTATTTAACTTTTTTTCGAATTTCTCATAGTTTCACAGCTAGAGGGCAAAAAAATACACATTTAGGATGCTCACATTGTATTTTTAATTTTGAAGACAAATTATGCACTTTAGTGCAAAATGTTTCAATGCAAAGTTGTACAGCAAAAAATTCCCTGCAAGTTATGTATTAAAATTTTTCCCGATTTCCAAATAGTTTTCACATATGATTTTATGAGATCATAATTGTAGCAGTATGATATACAATGTGCGCATGCGCCCGCTTATGTCATTATCAACATTGATATATCAAATGTTCGATAAACTAATGTAATGCTTTTAGTATTTTGTAATTAAAATAATCCTATTCTTTATAGTCGAGCCAGGAAAGTTCTGGGGTGACATAGCCGATTTTTTTAAATTTAAGATGAATTTTGCCAAATATGACTTTTTACTTGCAAGAGAAAAAACTAGGGTATGGTCAATTATTTGCATTTTATCTTATGGCTAATGTGATTTATTGCTCACTTTATATGTTAATTGTTTGGGGTGACATTAATTATTTGCAGAAAATAAAATGGTATTGAGCGGGTAGCATGATTTATTGCTCACAAATAAATATTTTTCGTATCATTAAATATAGAGTGGGAATTTTCGTTTAATTTAATTTAATTCAAATTAAATTAAATATATCTAATTATTATAAATTATTATTAAAAATATAATAAGTTTGATTTGACTTTATTTTTTAATTATGTTAATAAACTTTTTTAGTAAAAATATATATTTTTCGATACGATATAAATTACTTTCACAAATTTCCCTACGGATAGTCATCATAGAAGATAACAGATAATAAATATGAAATTGAACAAATAAAAAAATATTGGTAGCGCATTTGCGTGTCTCTCTGATCCTCAACAGGACAAATATTATATCTTTTTCCTTGAAATATGAAATATATAGAGTATGTCATAACTGAAATAACTATTTCCCCCATTTTACTTTCCCGACCCACCTCCTAGAAGGGAAAGTATTGTGAACGAGCTAAAAAAAAAAATCGAGATAAAAACGGAAATATCCATTTTCGGGTCCCCTGAGACGATTAAGACTATTTTCAGATGGAAGTCTGTCTGTCGGTCTGTGTGTGTGTCTGTGTGTTTGTGTGTGTGTGTGGGTGTCTGTGTGTGTGTGTGTGTCTGTGTGTGTGTATTCTTCCACGATAGACGGCACACGTTTAATTCGATTGAGCTGAAATTTGGTATAGAGGTTTGGCTTACCCGTCGGAAGAACCCATTAGTTTTTGTACGACATCTGTCAAACGGAAGTACCACTATCAAATAATGACAGATGGAATATGTCACGGAATTGGACATGCAATATGTCATTTGAAAGCTCTAGAAAAACTCTATTCAGAATAGTCAAAATTATTTCTCCAACTGTCACCTGTCAAAAATAAAAAAATGTCAAAATTTGAAACTTCAGCATTAAATATCTGAAGAAGTATTAATCCGATTGAGCTGAAATTTGGTATATGGGTTTGGGTTAACTGTCAGAAGAATCCATTAGTTTTTGTACGAGATCTGTCTAACGAAACTATCACTATCAAAAAATGACAGATGCAATATGTCACGGAATTGGACATGCAATATGTCGTTTCAAAGCCGTTGAAAAACTCTATTCAGAACAGTCAAAATTATTTCTCCAACTGTCACTTGTCAAAAATAAAAAAATGTCAAAGTTGAAACTTTAACATTAAATATATGAAAAAGTATTCGTGGATACTCGTCGGGAAAGTTTTGGGCGACACAACCGATTTTTTTTTTCTATTGTCTAGTATGTTAATAAAAATTTTAATCTAAATATGGTTTTAAAAAATAAATTAACAAACATTATAATACCAAAAAAATAAGTTAAAGTTTCATTAGAATACATTAAGTATATATAGAATGCTATAACAAAATATGTGTAAGAAATTACAATTTTTTCTATTCAACTTTAATGTAATTGGTACCTACCTACATTTTTATAAAACTAGGTAAACGATTATTTTACCTGGAAACTAATATAGACGCTTATATTCTCGTGTAAGCACTCTAGTGATGTTAAATAATTTTATTACCCTTTAGCTATATAAATCATAGTCTGTTGTAATTTTATACCATACATAGTAGATTTCCTTATAAAGTATTAATCATTTATGATCGATTTTCATCGGTTATGTTTGAAGCAATTTTCTAAACGGGGTATATTGAATAGGTAAATTATGAAGGAGTAGTTGGAGTCAGTTTACGTTCAGTTTTTAACTTATCTTGTTATTACAAGAAATAAACAAAAATTTAGATAATTTGAAGATCAGTAATTACTGTAAATTCAGAAATATATTGCTAAATTTAAAAAAAAATTGTACTGTAAAAGTGTAGTTAATTTTTTGTAAATTCTGAACAATTTTCTACAAATGTTAAAAAAGGAGCCCGCACGGTTCTTATGGAAAAAGAGTTCCAGTCGAATTGGCTGAAAATTTAGTATATTGTAGATTATGATGCCCTGATCAAATGTCTCCATAGGCCAACGAGATCTAATGGACAGATTTTGAGATACAGGGTGTTAAACATGCGGATGCCGTATTGTTTCTTGTCTTTAAAAAATAAATAGTTTGTTATAAAAAATTAAAGATAGTAATTAAAATAATAATATTGTCGATATGAGTTGTAATGAAAAGTTCTAAGACTCAGTCTACAGAGTAATTCTTTTTCTACCAGCCAATTTTAAGATTTTTATGTAATTCTTTGAACAAACTCAGTCAAATGCAAAAGACGGTAGATGCAGAATAAGTAAATATCATTTAATTTTAATATTGGATTATTTCACGTTACTATTATACAGGGTCACTCAAAATTGTCTTCTTTAGTTGTATTTATTTTAATTTTTTTGAAAATATAAATAATTTAAACATGATGTAAGGAACTAAATATAATGTGATCCATAATTATTACCTAATTAAAGTAACTAAAATATATCCTCAATCAACTAAATGATGTGCACACGATTTAACCCCCACGGGAATATAGCTACTTCTTGTTAAATTAAAACATAAGCCCTATATTCCATAGATTTTGGAAATATTCATCTCAGGTACATATCATGTACGAATTATTAGGCATTTTGGTCATTTGTACCATCTTATACAACATTTACTCTTGTACCAATACTCGTCCCAATTCTGTTATCCCAAGCCTTTTAGCTGATTTGACCGTTTCAATCCTATCATCTATTATTATACTAATTTTAAACTTCAACAGTTGATTTTAGATAATTGTAAAAATTTTAAATCAGCATATGTGTACAGGGTGTTATAATATATTTTGTTTGTCTTGTAATTTTTGATAACTTTTATTATAGTTGATAATAAAGTCGATCATCATTTTTAATAATTTACGCTGTATATTATAAAGAATTAATGTATCGCGGTTGTCTAGCTTTCATCCATTATTTCGTACAAAAAATTAAAATAAGTATCCCACCGAGTTACTAAGAGAAGCGTCTAAATCCCAATTGCAAGTGGTCCAGTGCTTGAGTGTATGCTTTACACATAAAACTTCCTGGTTCGAATCCCGAGGAATTTTTTTTTTATTTATTTTTTTTTTAATACACATGTTAGATTTAGATAGTCAAGGCTTCTTTTAATAAAATAAATATTTTTTTTACGTCAATAAAACACTTAAACCTGGCAACAGCGGTGGGCACTCGAGTTGCAATTGGGATCTAGACGCTAGTGTTACTAAGCACGGTGTTACTACATACGATTAAATCAAAAATACCATTGAATTTTTTTTGACAGTTGACTTTATTTAGTGCCTGATAATTGTAATTAGTTTATTGGTTATAAAAGCAGACTACCTACTTTAATATAGAATGAGATGGCTCTAAGAAATAGAAATCTCCTAACTTGTTTTGTTTGTGATGCACGACTTCAACCACGTTTAATGACTAGAATAAATGGCGATGAGAATGCTGCGAAATATGAAATAGCTACCTATAGAGAAGAAGTTTTGAGATCTCCTCTTAATGTAAATACTGTTACGAAAATATGTACCTATTGCAATCAGTCAATACGCAATGAAATATCTTAAAATTGGCTAGTAGAAAGAGAATCTCCCTATAGACTGAGTCTTAGATCTTTTCTTTACAACTTGTTGCTATCCTTCTCCTCTCTTCCGTGCCCATCATATTTTTAATTGTTGTTATCTGCCTAAAATTCAAATATAAATCAAATACAATTTAATTATTTCCGAGAATTAGGTAAATATAACCTCTCTTATACTCGCTTCTTTTCTTGATGAAAAGTGTCACCCTTCAAAAATCGATTGTTCTTCCTTTGCTCTCAGTTACATCTATTAATCGATATTATTCGGATTTCACATAGTACCAATCTGATAAATTATTTTAGCACTAAGTTTTACCGCCTAAAAAACTGGCCTGAGAAACCGTTTTTCTTGGTGAATGAGACACACGTTGATATGCTTAATAGCGGATTTAATCAGGAGTTTACTATCCAGGAAAGTTTAAGAAGGTCTGGAACAGTACCGGACTACACTTTGTGGATGTATTTTTGTTCCTGAATAGTTCTCCAAAATTTTCTGCTTCTTTTGAAGCCACGTTGAGGTTACCCACCATCCAACGTAAGCCTTAAAATCTAAAATAAACTTTTCTTCATCAATAAAATCCCATTTACCTCTTCCTAAATCTTCTTACTCTCTTTTAGGCCTTCATTCGTAATCGATTACTCCGATATCTGTCTCGTTTACTTCTCCTGGTGTTCGACTCTACGATTAATTTGGAGCTCCATCTGTCTCTGGGCCACCGTCTGAACGAGACCCGCCTGAAACGCCGGCCCACCCTACCTATTGGGACTCCGGAGCACCAGAGATCGGTAGCCTCTCACCGAGAGCGAAACGCACGCCGCTGACTTCGCGAAAGATAAGCCATTTTCACATTTGACTACATAAAAATAAAATAAACGTAAACAATCTGATATTCATCATTATCTTGATTATTCTTACTTATTTTTATCTATCAGCGTCTGACTGTCAGTAGATATAACGTCCTTTAACTTTAACGGTTCTGTAACTAACGACAATGACGTTTAGATTGTGACAATTGTATAAGAAATCAACTTGTTAAATTTTATGCTAAACGTCATCGCCTTTAGTTATTGAATCTTTAAAGTTAAAGGACGTTCTATCTACTGACAGTGAGTCTTCTAGAAGGTATCAATCCGCGGATCTTTTGTATCTAATAAAACAATTTATTTTGTGTCAAATTTAACCCTATTGCACATAAAACGGCAGCATTATAATAAACAATAGAAAAGAATAGGAACTGTTTTCACTTTACCTTTTTAGCGAACCTAGTAAAACCCCTGAATTCCCCTTCGGGAGAATTTAGGTGGTAGCAAACTCATATTGACAATATTAATATTATAATTATTATCTTCAATTTTTTATAACAAACTATTTAATTTTTAAAGATAAGGAACAATACTGCCTCAGCATGTTTAACACCCTGTAACTGTCCATTAGATCTCGTTGGGCCCATGGAGACATTTGATCAGGCCACCATAATCTACATTATACTAAATTTTCAGCCAATTAATCGATCGATAGTAATCCGAGATATTTTGGTAATCGATATATGTACATATTCCGATCAGCAATATTTTCGCGTTGATTTTATTTCTTGATGGTTTGATGACATATAAATAGTATATTCGCGTTTTATCATTTCAAATGTTTGATCGGTACCCAAACAGCACAAGTACGTCCCCTGGACATCCTCGGGACGTCCGTTTTCGGATGCTCGTACGTCCCGCGTACGTCCAATTCAGGACTTTGGACGTCCCCAGGACGTCCTCGGGACAGATTTTGTTAATAATCAAGGAGTCCCGAGGACGTTCGATATTGGTCCTAAATTAGAACAAAATTTCCTTCCTAGGACAGATATAGGACATTTCTAGAACCAATTTAGGATCCTTTTAGGACCAATATAAAACCTTTTTGGGGCCACTAAAAAGCCTCTTTAGACCTGTATGGGATCTTTCTGGGACCGTTATGGTCAAATAAATATTAATACAGTATTATTAACGAGTTTATTAAAAAAACAGTAATAACATTTTTTTGTTTATTGTTTTTTCTCGTTCTGTATTTACTCAGTTTCAACCAGTATTTTATTGACAATTCAGTCTGTGCCTCATTATTGGTTAAACTTGCTCTATCATCTGCAACAAAAAATAATAAAAATCATTCGAAATTTTAATATGCTAGAGAGGAGTTATGAATATAATTTGTTTATATTAGACATTATATATTATAAAAACACTTATATAATTCTCCTTACCTTTTGGCAGCAAACGGCACACCCAAAACAACTTTTAAACACTTATTTTTTCTTATTATTATTATTATATTCTTAAATTATTCCTTGACGTTGCCTCTTGCTTAAAAGTGTAATAACTGTAATGGCGGACGGCTCGGGGAACGATGAAAGATGTCAAAGCGGTGTTGCCAAGAGGAAAGATTTACGTTCTGTATAACTCATGTACAACATTTATTATAATCCGAGGAAAAATAATAGCGAAATTAGCTTTTAATGAAAATTCATTTATTGACTTAATAAGAATAAAAACACCTACACGGTCAAATAGTATTTATTCTTAAATTGTGAAATTCTACTTCACCTGGCAACACTAGTCTGCTTGCAACGAATCTCGAGCACCTCGAGACTCGTACCGCGTGCGCGATGAACCGACCTTTGGATATATCCATGTTATAATTTTTATATCAACCACTCGACTTTGGTATTAAATTTTTTTTAAATAATATTTTTAGTTTTTTACAAATTATTTTAAAATGGAATATTTATGGGTTAGTTCAACTTTAAGACATTTTACTTATATTTTTTTCCAATACAACCCATCAGCGGCATCAGTTTACGCAGTTACTTTTAATTATTTATGATGAAAAATATAAAAAATCAAAATCACTGGAATGCTCAACAGTGGACCTAAATCGGACGTCCTGGAGACGTACAAGAAAGATGTCCCAGGGAAGTCCAAAATCAGTCGTCCCGAGGACGTCCTGAAAAAGGCCTGGGACCTTCAGACCTGAATCGGATCTAAATCGGAGGTCCTCGGGACGGTCTGTGCTGTTTGGGTATACAGTTAAAATAAATGATTGATATAAGTCACAGTAATTTAGGAATGAAATATAAAGGAATATTTTTAAACGTTTAAATTTATTTGGCCGAACATTTTTTTTTCATAGGGGAAAAAAACAGATTAATAATAAGGTTTCATTTACTTTGATTTCAATTGGTTTTATTATTAGTGACTTTTAAGTAAATACATTTCTATTGTTTTCGCTCAACTTATTGATAAGTTGATATAGGTTTTTTTTCAGCTTATTTTCATAGTATTAGTTCTGTTGCCTACTTTGAAAAAGTATTAAACTACTTATTGGATTTTTTTTTTCGTTCTTTTTTTTGTGTTTATTGTTTTTGGGTCTAATTATTTTTTTGGGCTTATTATTTATTATACGCAATAATTTTCTATAAAATTGTAGGAACTTCACCAGTGTTGGACGGTAATTTTTGGTTTTTGTTTTTTTTTTTTTTGGTAAACAAATGAGTTAAGTTTGGGGTACTTTTAATATGGAAGTCAATAGGCTGCTGGGTGATGAAATCACCTACGAATTAATGATTAGGGGTTGTCCGATAGAGGGACGGTTGTTCAAAAAAGATCTATGTTGAGTGAAGTGCTCAAGATGGAAAGAGAGGGAGAACGTGAATCTCCTTTGTCGGTTGTTTTAGACAAGGATTATGAGTTGATGACCTGTGAGGGTAAGTTGAGTGATTTATCTGAAGATATCCAGAATTTTAATAGGTTTAACCGGACAAACGATTTCAAAAGGATCTCGTCGCGACTTAATCATCTAGATCAGCGGTTACGGAGGTTGGTTTGTGATTCTGTTCAGGGGGAGAGGCGTTCTAATCTGCTAACTTTTTGCGAAGATCTTAAAACAACAGTTCGAAATATTTTCGATAATGATGATTTTGAGACAAACGTGGTTGTCTCTAGAACAGAGAGATCTATATTAGATGAACCAAATCCATTACTGCCAGAAATTCTACACGATTCTAGACGTATCATCACCTTCTCAGATGAAAAACATGTGGATTTACAGGATGATGATAGGGGTTCAAGAGTAATCGATGAGCCTAGGGTGTCTACTGTTCATATTAATCCTGTGACTACTTCGACCGTTTGGGGAGTTGATAGGCGTGGACCGTCGAGAGTTTCCACTTTACGAAATATTTTTGAAAATCTTAATCTACCTGCTCAGACTGATTTATCGCTAAACAATCCGCAAATTTCTGCCAGTCAATCAACAGCTAATTGCCCTATTTATCCTCCACCTATTTATAGTCAGTCTACATCACTTCATCCGATAAACAGACCACCAATGTTTTATCAAACTAACCGTCCTGTGCCAACACCTTTCGTTCTAAATCAACCCACTTTCGAGTAATTGCAAGTACAGCCATTATCTCACCCTCAAGTAAGTCAGGGTAATTCCCTTTATCAAGGTAGTTATGACACCAACATTAATTCTAACATGCAGTCGTTCACGTCTCAACCTAAAAACATGGAAGATATTTCAAAGTTACCTGTGAAATTTGATGGGATATCTAGAACTCTTTACTAAAGATGCTCTATTATGGTATAGAATGGGACAATTTTCTACCTGGGAAGAGATGATTCAGAAACTTCGGAGTGACTTTCAACCTTATGACTACGAATATTCCTTGTGGGAGGAGATACGTCATCGCACTCAGGGTGCTCAGGAGAAAGTTATAAATTTTGTATCAGTTCTAGAAAATCTTTTTCGAAAACTATCTGTTTTACCTCCAGAGTCCACCGGGGTACAAATTATCAAAAGAAACTTTCTTCCCTACAGTCAAAGACAATTGGCAATACAATCCATAGATTCCTTAACTGATTTGATTAAATTTGCACGACTCATAGAAGAGACGGAAGTTCGAACTCAAAAGTTTTGTCCACCTCCAGCCAATATTCGTCAGTTAGTAGAACCTGAGTTGGCTTATAAAAAACCTATTAACCCCGTTTTTCCTATTTCTTTTGCGGATTGTTCTAGTTTGGGAGTTAGTAATAATAACCCGATCTGTTTTAATTGTAATGAATCTGGCCACAAATTTCGAAAATGCGGCAAACCGAGAAAAGTTTTTTGTTTTCGTTGTGGGAAACCAGGAGTTATAAGTACGTCATGTTGTTCAAAAAACATCCGGACTCCTTCACAGTAGGTCGGCTGACGGAGGATTTTTCATCTACAACGACCCTAAAATCGGAAAATAGGGCATTAGCTCATGCCCAGGGGGATCAACGACCTTAGTTGAAGGTAAAATTGTTAGGGAAGGAATTCTTAGGTCTTTTGGCTAGTGGAGCATCTAGGACTATAGTAGGTGGTCCAGGTTGGCAGATTTTGAGCAAGATGTGCAAATTAGATTCTAACAAGGTGTTTGCTTGTACGGTCGCTAATGGTCAATCTTATTAAAGTCTTGGTACATGTTTGCTTCCTATACAATTACAAGATAGAATTTCCGTCATTAACATTCTAGTTGTTCCTTCTGTGCCCCATCAATTGATATTAGGCATCGATTTTTGGGCTAATATGGGTATTATTCCGGATATGTTTACAGGGGAGTGGAGTTTTAGGAATGAAGAACGCATTGGTAGTGTTGAAACTAAGGGAATAACCAATTTTGATTCTCTTACTGACAAACAACGTAAATCATTAGATCAAATCGTTGATGAGACCTTTAAAGATATGGGAGAAAAACTTGGTTGCACCCATTATAATAAACAATATAAAAGAATAGGAACTGTTTTCACTTTACCTTTTTAGCGAACCTAGTAAAACCCCTGAATTCAACAAAATAAGAAAATTTGGTACTGAAAAATTAAAAATTTTTTTTTTGTAAAATCAACAAATTAATTAATATTGCAAATTTTAAAAATCCTGAACAATTTTACAGTAAAAGTTGATCAAACATTAAGAAAAAATCTGATGTGGCCAGCACATGACCTCTCGCCATTTTTTAATCAAAAATTTACACAAAAAAGTATGAAAACTTTTTTTTTGTATATCTGGCAACAATAGCAAAAGTTTTGAAAATTTTAATGAAAATAAAATATAGTGTATATAAAATATATATGTAAAACTTAATTGCCATTTTGTTTAGCAACTGTCATTTCCGGTTGTCCGATTGACCCTAAATCTAACCAGATCTAATCTAGGGTATCAGAATCGTGTATCCAAAATTTAAAATTTTCTAATTCAGTAGTTTTTGAGTTATCGTTACTAAAACATCCATCCTAACACACACACAGACATAATCGCGAAAATATCGAAATCGTATTCTAGGGACCTTAAAACGTGTTTATCCATTGAAAACTCACTACCTAATTTATAGCATGATTACTATACCTCTCTTATCTAAAGGACGAGAGGTAAAAATGAGGAAGAGAATAGGAAATGTCAGTTTCACGTTATTATTATACAGGGTGGGCCACGCTCAACGGGACGGAGCTTACTCGGAAAACGAAAAATGTTATGAAAAAGTTATTTGGTTTAGATATTGGTAAAGGGGACCTTGTAGTAATTTGAAAGGGAATTGTTTTACCCTTTTATTACAATACCAAAATACAGGGTGTCCCATTTAGAATAACGCAGTAATCGTATAAAATATTGTATTGTCATGAAACTCTCAATTAACAACACCCTGTAAATAAACTTTAGAATACAATAATTCGTATCGATGGCCTCCCTAATCGGCAATTAATAAACAAAAATGCGTTAGTTAATTTTTATGCGACGAAGTGGAATGAATATATTTAAACCATATTAATTACGCAAAAAAAGTCATTTAAATCGAAAACTATCAAGAATGGGTATAGGGAGCCCTTAATAAAGTGACATCATTTTGTTCAATATACTTCAAAAATAAAATAAAATACAGAGTGTTCCATTAAAAAAAACATAAATTTGATATATCACGCTTTTTTGGAACACCCTGTATATGTCTTACTAATTTAGAAATGTAGTTGTCACTAACCTACGTACTCCTGCCAAATAACTTTTTCATAACATTTTTCGTTTTCCCAGTAAGCTTCGTCCCGTTGAGCGTGGCTCACCCTGTATACGTTGATGGATATTAGACTTTTTGATATGCTAGAAAAAATAAGCATAGCTGATGGATAAGCAGATGCTTATTTGATATAACAGAACGCTTCATACAACCGGCTCTTAATCATTGTTCTCAAATTGTTAACAGGAGAAGTTCAGATTTATGTAATCACGGATTATAAAACAACTGGCTGAATACACGTGCTTTGATACGGAGTCTCTTTATTACCTTAACGACCGAGCTTTGTTTGTTTTTTTTCCATTTTTCCCTATTTTTTCCCATTTTTCTATTTTTCCCTATTATTCTTTATTTTTCCCTATTTTTCACGACTTCTTCTTATTTTTTCCTATTTATCGCCATTATTTCTTATTTTCCCCTGTTTTTCCTGCTTTTTCAAGTTTTTTCCCGTTTTCGGTATTTTTTTTTATATTCTTCTCCGTTTTTTCCATATTGTCTAATTTTATTGTTTTTCCTATTTCTTCCTATTTTCCTGTTTTTCTACTCTTAACTATTTTTCTATATGTTTCCCTATTTTTCCTGATTTTTCTCTATTTATCTCTAATTTCCCTATTTTCTCTTTTTCTTATTTTTTTTTTATTTTTCACAATTTTCCCATTTTTCTATATTTTTTCGTAATTTTAAATATTTTTGTCTTTCCCTGTTTTTCCATATTTACCTCTATTTTTCCATGTTTGTCCCTATTTTTCCCTAGTTTTTCCTATTTTTCAGTATTTTCCGATATGCTTCCCCATTTTTCTGTATATTACTTTCCCGACCCACCTCCGAGAAGGGAAAGTATTGTGAACGAACTAAAAAAAATTTTCGAGATAAAGATGGAAATATCCATTTGAGGTCATCTGAGATGATTAAGACCATTTCCAGATAGAAGTCCGGCTGCCAGTCTGTCTGTCTATCTGTCTGTCTGTCTGTGTGTATTGTTCCACGATAGAGGCCACACGTTTACTCCAATCAAGTTGAAATTTCTGATATTGATTTGGGTTACCCGTCGGAAGAACCCATTAGTTTTTGTGCGATATCTGTCAAACGGAAGTGTCACTATCAAAAAATGACAGAATATGTCATCGAATTTGACTTGCAATATGCCATTTGAAAGCCCTTGAAAAACTCTATTTAGAACAGTCAAAATTATTTCTCCAACTGTCACCTGTTGAAAATAAAAAAATGTTAAAATTTGAAACTTTAACATTAAATATCTGAATAAGTATTCATGGATACTCGTTGGGAAAGTTAGGGCGACATAACCGATTTTTTTATTATCACCATCTTTCCGTGTTTTCTCCATTTTTCTCCATTTTCCATATTTTTTACTATTTTTTCCTATTTCTCACTATTTTCGAATGTTTCCTATTTTGCTCTGTTTTTGTCTAATTTTCCTATTTCTCTCTATTTTATTGTATTTTCATCAATTTCCCCCTATTTTTCCCCGTTTTTCCACATTTTTATCTATATTTCGCAAATTTTTTCCTATTTTTTCTACTTTTTCTATTTCTTTCGACTTATTTCCCGTTTTTATTGCTTTTTTCTATTTTTCCTATTTTCTCCTATTTATTCCCCTTTTTCATTGTTTTTTTCCTGTTCCTTATTTTTTCCATTTTCCTCTTTTTTCACTATTTTTTCCTATTTTTTCATTTTCCCCCATTTTTTGTAATTTTTTACTGTTTTTCTGGTTCATTCCCTAATTTCACAATTATTCCATATTTTATCCTGTTTTTATCTGTTCTCCCTAATTTCCCTATTTTTCCCTATTTTCCCATATGTTTCCCTATTTCAGAAAAATTTTACTATTTTTCCATATTTTACTCTAATTTTTCCTGTTTTCCACTATTTCCCCGTATTTCCTTATAGTTTAGCTATTTTCCCTATATTTTTCTAGTTTTTTCCTATTTTTTCTGTTTTCCATTATTTTTCCTAATTTTTCCCCATTTATCCATTATAGTCAGTATTTCGCCTTTTATCCTATTTTCTCCATTTTTCCTTATTTTCTACATTTTCCCCATTTTTCCCTTTTTCCTTATTTGTCACTATTTTTTCATACGTTTCTTTATTTTTTTCAAATTTACCAATTTTTTTCCGTTTTGCCCTACTTTTCCCCATTTTTCCTATTTTTTCCATTATTCCCTATTTTCTCATTTTTCCCTATTTGTGCCCATTTTCCTCTGTTTTCTTCCTTTTTTCTCCATTTTTTTCATCTTTCTTATTATTTTTTCCTATTGTTCTTATTTTTCAATATTTGTCCCTTATAGTCCTAATTTTTGAGTATTTTTTTTCCATTTTTCCTATTATTATCCATTTTTTTCCATTTTTCCAGAGTTTTCCTATTTTTACTTTCCCGGACCCATCACAGGGAAAGTATAGTGAACGAGCAAAAAGAAAATTCGAGATATCGATGAAAATATCCATTTTGAGGTCCTCGAAGAAGATGGAAACCATTTCTAGCGTATGGTCTGTTGAAACCATTTCTAGCGTATGGTCTGTCTATGTGTCTTTGTGTCTGTGTGTCTGTGTATCTGTGTGTCTGTGTATCTGTGTGTAATCTTTCACGATAACTGCCGAACCGTTTGACCAATCAAGTTGAGATTTGGTATGAAGGGTTGTTGAGCGACAATTAGTTTTTGGTTTTAATTGGTACAGTAGAAGGTCCTCAAGACCGACATTGATGAATACACGTGTAAGAATTTTTGAATTTTTTTAAATTTTAAGGACAAACAATACACTTTAGTGCAAAATGTTGTGGTACAAAGTTTTAGAGTATAAAATTTTCTACAACTTTTGTCCCAAACTTTTTCCAGAATTTTCAATAGTTGCGCTACCAGAGGGCGCGTAAAAAATGTGCATGTAGATTTTCTCTAGTTTTTCTTGATTTTAAAGACAAACAATGCATTTTAGTGGACAATGTTTGGGTGCAAAGTTGTAAAGCATCAAATTTTCTTTAACTTTTGTGTTTAACTTTTTTCATTGTTTCGCCGCCAGAGGGCTAAAAAATACACATTTAGGATTTTCACCTTTTTTTTGTAATTTTGAAGATAAATTATGCACTATAGTGCGAAATGTTTCAGCGCAAAGTTGTAAAGAATAAAATTCCCTACAACTTTTGCATCAAAATTTTTTCAAAAATTTTCGAGTATTCTGTGACTTTTAGTGACGTCTGTCAAAGAGTGTCAAGATTATCACATAGACATTCCGTTAATTTAAACATTTAAAACTGCGATAAAAGTTAATAAATAAGTAATTTATTCAACAAATAAATCAAGAAAAGAACTATAAAAATGAGCGACAAATATGGGGGAACCTCGAAGGACCTTCCAAAAAATTCAAAGTTAGTTAGAAAAAACAGTGCTTCGGAAAGAAATATAACTAGTAACCAGCCTGTAACATCCTTTCAAACTACTTCTAAAGATTCTGCTTCATCAGTATCTGCTTCAGAATCTTACTTTATGCAAACTGAATTAACTTTGGCCTATACTGATTACTTAAATGACTTACTTAAACAAGAAATAGTGGAAAATCAAATAAAAGAAAAAGAAACAATACTAAAAGGGCAAATTTTACTACAAGAAGAAAATCTTGGTAAGAAAAAAGAGGTTCTAGCTAAAATTCAAAAGGATATTGAACAGTTAAAAAAAAAAGAAGAAATTGTTAAAATGATCAATAATTTGGAAGAAAATATAAACAAAATTAAACGTCTTCATGGAAATCCTCAAATGCAAAAAAATATGGAAAGTGTTCATAATGCTTTAAAAGATAAAAGTGGTAAATTAGTTTTAAAAAACATTAAGCCTTTAGATACAAACGAAGAACAACAAAAATTGGTCCACTCTATTAAAAAACTTGCTTCAGCTACTGATAAAATTGTAAAATGCGGCCGAGATTTTACTGGCATTCACAAATTAGCTGAGGATTGTATAAATTTGCTTCAGATTATAAAAAATATTCAAGAAACACAAACTTTCATAACTACGATGGAGGAGCATGCAGGCCTGACAGTTTTACAGAAACTGTCAGATCACTTTGCTAAGCAATACGAATGAAATATTGAGTTATAGTACTATTTATGTACTGTGGTTAAGTTATTTTAATTTTAGAATAAATCATGTTATAAGAATTTAAGAAGGAATCAACATTGTATTCCAGTTTAAATATATTTTTTGTACAATTAATAAGATTTTTTGCTTTAATTAAATTTTTCTACGATCACTATGAAAAGTATACATTTAGACACGGCATACTTCCGTTCAAATTGACTAATTTCTCACGATTCTAAAAGGCAGTGTGGGAATTTCCAGTAGCTCACACTGCACATGCGCAGATGTCTAATAGCGTTTACCATTGGCAAAACTAGGGTGCACTGAAACTGAACTGAGTGCAAAATTCGTGTACTATTGGTTGCACTGCACCAGAGTTTCGTTTACAATTGGAAAACTGGTGCAACCAAAGTTGCACTGAGTGCGGATTTTGCCGCACCTTCTCAGGAGGTGGTGTCGAGTGTAGTGCAACACAATAAAAATGGCATCTAATTATGAGAGATGCGAATTGGGAAAAAAAACAGCTTATTTTTTATTATCATCGTCATCTTCGGATGATAGTGATTTGGAAATTTTGGAGCAAATTATTCAAAAACGAATAATGTTGTAAGTGAAATGTACGAGAAGCAGGTGAGAAAATGTTTAATTTCGTTTAGTTTAAAGGCCACTTCAGACTATTACCAGAAACTTAATTATATATTTTTTTGCAGGTATCTGGATTTCCTGGAATTTTAGGGTATATCGATGGAACGTCAGTTAGAATCAGAACACCAGCTTATAAATTGAAATCTACATATGTAAATAGACATGACATTCCATCAATGAATTTACAGGCCATTTGTGACTATAATAGACGTTTCATCGACATTTTCACTGGAATTCCAAGAACAATTCATGATTTACGGGTACTGAAATTATCCTATGTATCTAATGATCTCCCGGAATTATGTCAAAACCGTTACCACCTATTTGGGAATAATGGTTATCCAATGAGGGAATGGTTGCTTGTTCCTTACAGGGACTATGGCAATCTTACCCAAAGGGAGCAGCAATTCAATAAGAAACTCAGCTCAACAAGGGTGTTAATTAAAAATTCATTTGGAATTTTGAAGGGCCGATTTAGACAATTGCTCCAATTGGACATGCATACCGTCCCGAGGATGACGCAATTTATAATTTCATGTTGTATTCTGCATAATATATATATAATCGATAATAACGATACTTTGGAAGAAGAGGAAATGGTTAACAGCCATATTGATAATGGTGTTCCCACAGAAACTGATTCTGAATGGCAATTATAACGATTAGGAGAGGAAAAACGCAATAGGCTGAGGGATTATCTGCATTACATGTAATTAATTCTAGTCAGAATATGTTTTGTAAAATGTAAAGTTTAATAAAAAAAATGTTTTTTAAATAAAAAACCTTTTATTTCATTTTTATTACAAAATCAAAAATACAGGGTGGAGCAGGGAATTATCTCAAATTTCACCAGCGCATTGTGAAAAGAGTAAATGTCTTAGGCGAGGGGGGATGGACCCAAATGACACAGAGGAGATATTTGGTAACTAGTACGCTGTACCTCAACAATCGATCTATTTTGGAAAAAGTAAACTACGACAGCAAAAGGTTGCTCCTTCATTATTTTTTCGACTGAGATAAGTACTATCTGAAACTTCCCGAAGAACTGTGTCATTTGGGTCCATCCCCCCTCGCCTAAGACATTTACTCTTTTCACAATGCGCTGGTGAAATTTGAGATAATTCCCTGCTCCACCCTGTATTTTTGATTTTGTAATAAAAATGAAATAAAAGGTTTTTTATTTAAAAAACATTTTTTTTATTAAACTTTACATTTTACAAAACATATTCTGACTAGAATTAATTACATGTAATGCAGATAATCCCTCAGCCTATTGCGTTTTTCCTCTCCTAATCGTTATAATTGCCATTCAGAATCAGTTTCTGTGGGAACACCATTATCAATATGGCTGTTAACCATTTCCTCTTCTTCCAAAGTATCGTTATTATCGATTATATATATATTATGCAGAATACAACATGAAATTATAAATTGCGTCATCCTCGGGACGGTATGCATGTCCAATTGGAGCAATTGTCTAAATCGGCCCTTCAAAATTCCAAATGAATTTTTAATTAACACCCTTGTTGAGCTGAGTTTCTTATTGAATTGCTGCTCCCTTTGGGTAAGATTGCCATAGTCCCTGTAAGGAACAAGCAACCATTCCCTGATTGGATAACCATTATTCCCAAATAGGTGGTAACGGTTTTGACATAATTCCGGGAGATCATTAGATACATAGGATAATTTCAGTACCCGTAAATCATGAATTGTTCTTGGAATTCCAGTGAAAATGTCGATGAAACGTCTATTATAGTCACAAATGGCCTGTAAATTCATTGATGGAATGTCATGTCTATTTACATATGTAGATTTCAATTTATAAGCTGGTGTTCTGATTCTAACTGACGTTCCATCGATATACCCTAAAATTCCAGGAAATCCAGATACCTGCAAAAAAATATATAATTAAGTTTCTGGTAATAGTCTGAAGTGGCCTTTAAACTAAACGAAATTAAACATTTTCTCACCTGCTTCTCGTTCATTTCACTTACAACATTATTCGTTTTTGAATATTTTGCTCCAAAATTTCCAAATCACTATCATCCGAAGATGACGATGATAATAAAAAATAAGCTGTTTTTTTTCCCAATTCGCATCTCTCATAATTAGATGCCATTTTTATTGTGTTGCACTACACTCGACACCACCTCCTGAGAAGGTGCGGCAAAATCCGCACTCAGTGCAACTTTGGTTGCACCAGTTTTCCAATTGTAAACGAAACTCTGGTGCAGTGCAACCAATAGTACACGAATTTTGCACTCAGTTCAGTTTCAGTGCACCCTAGTTTTGCCAATGGTAAACGCTATTAGACATCTGCGCATGTGCAGTGTGAGCTACTGGAAATTCCCACACTGCCTTTTAGAATCGTGAGAAATTAGTCAATTTGAACGGAAGTATGCCGTGTCTAAATGTATACTTTTCATAGTGATCGTAGAAAAATTTAATTAAAGCAAAAAATCTTATTAATTGTACAAAAAATATATTTAAACTGGAATACAATGTTGATTCCTTCTTAAATTCTTATAACATGATTTATTCTAAAATTAAAATAACTTAACCACAGTACATAAATAGTACTATAACTCAATATTTCATTCGTATTGCTTAGCAAAGTGATCTGACAGTTTCTGTAAAACTGTCAGGCCTGCATGCTCCTCCATCGTAGTTATGAAAGTTTGTGTTTCTTGAATATTTTTTATAATCTGAAGCAAATTTATACAATCCTCAGCTAATTTGTGAATGCCAGTAAAATCTCGGCCGCATTTTACAATTTTATCAGTAGCTGAAGCAAGTTTTTTAATAGAGTGGACCAATTTTTGTTGTTCTTCGTTTGTATCTAAAGGCTTAATGTTTTTTAAAACTAATTTACCACTTTTATCTTTTAAAGCATTATGAACACTTTCCATATTTTTTTGCATTTGAGGATTTCCATGAAGACGTTTAATTTTGTTTATATTTTCTTCCAAATTATTGATCATTTTAACAATTTCTTCTTTTTTTTTTAACTGTTCAATATCCTTTTGAATTTTAGCTAGAACCTCTTTTTTCTTACCAAGATTTTCTTCTTGTAGTAAAATTTGCCCTTTTAGTATTGTTTCTTTTTCTTTTATTTGATTTTCCACTATTTCTTGTTTAAGTAAGTCATTTAAGTAATCAGTATAGGCCAAAGTTAATTCAGTTTGCATAAAGTAAGATTGTGAAGCAGATACTGATGAAGCAGAATCTTTAGAAGTAGTTTGAAAGGATGTTACAGGCTGGTTACTAGTTAAATTTCTTTCCGAAGCACTGTTTTTTCTAACTAACTTTGAATTTTTTGGAAGGTCCTTCGAGGTTCCCCCATATTTGTCGCTCATTTTTATAGTTCTTTTCTTGATTTATTTGTTGAATAAATTACTTATTTATTAACTTTTATCGCAGTTTTAAATGTTTAAATTAACGGAATGTCTATGTGATAATCTTGACACTCTTTGACAGACGTCACTAAAAGTCACAGAATACTCGAAAATTTTTTAAAAAATTTTGATGCAAAAGTTGTAGGGAATTTTATTTTTTACAACTTTGCGCTGAAACATTTCGCACTATCATGCATAATTTATCTTCAAAATTACAAAAAAAAGGTGAAAATCCTAAATGTGTATTTTTTAGCCCTCTGGCGGCGAAACAATGAAAAAAGTTAAACACAAAAGTTAAAGAAAATTTGATGCTTTACAACTTTGCACTCAAACATTGTCCACTAAAATGCATTGTTTGTCTTTAAAATCAAGAAAAACTAGAGAAAATCTACATGCACATTTTTTACGCGCCCTCTGGTAGCGCAACTATTGAAAATTCTGGAAAAAGTTTGGGACAAAAGTTGTAGAAAATTTTATACTCTAAAACTTTGTACCACAACATTTTGCACTAAAGTGTATTGTTTGTCCTTAAAATTTAAAAAAATTCAAAAATTCTTACACGTGTATTCATCAATGTCGGTCTTGAGGACCTTCTACTGTACCAATTAAAACCAAAAACTAATTGTCGCTCAACAACCCTTCATACCAAATCTCAACTTGATTGGTCAAACGGTTCGGCAGTTATCGTGGAAGATTACACACAGACACACAGACATACAGACACACAGACACACAGACACACAGATACACAGACACACAGATACACAGACACACAGACACAAAGACACACAGACAGACCATACGCTAGAAATGGTTTCAATCTTCTTCGAGGACCTCAAAATGGATATTTTCATCGATATCTCGAATTTTCTTTTTGCTCGTTCACTATACTTTCCCTGTGATGGGTCCGGGAAAGTAAAAATAGGAAAAATCTGGAAAAATAGAGAATAAATACTCAAAAATTGGGAATACAAGGGACAAATATTAAAAAATAAGAAAAATAGGAAAAAATAATAAGAAAGATGAAAAAAATGGAGAAAAAAGGAAGAAAACAGGGAAAACAGTGGAAAATAGGCACAAATAGGGAAAAATGAGAAAAATAGGGAATAATAAAAAAAAAAGGAAAAATAGGAAAAAAAGTGACAAATAAGGAAAAAGGAAAAAATGGGGAAAATGTAGAAAATAAGGAAAAATGGATAAAATAGGAAAAAAGGCGAAATACGGACTATAATGGGGAAAAATAAGGAAAAAATAATGGAAAACAGAAAAAAATAGGAAAAAACTAGAAAAATATAGGGAAAATAGCTACATATAAGGAAATACGGAGAAATAGTGAACAACAGGGAAAACTAGAGTAAAATATTAAAAAATAGTAAAATAGGTCTGAAATAAGGAAACATATGGGAAAATAGGGAAAGATAGGGAATGAAACAGAAAAACACTGAAAAATAAGGAAAAATAGGGGAAAATGGAAAAATAGGAAAAAATAGTGAAAAAAGAGGAAAATGGAAAAAATAAGGATCAACAGGAAAAAAATAAGTCGAAAGACATAGAAAAAGTAGAAAAAATAGGGAAAAATTTGCGAAATATAGATAAAAATGTGGAAAAACGGGGAAAAATAGGGGGAAATTGATGAAAATACAATAAAATAGGGAGAAATAGGAAAATTAGAGAAAAACAGAGCAAAATAGGAAACATTCGAAAATAGTGAGAAATAGGAAAAAATAGTAAAAAATATGGAAACCGGGGAAAAATGGAGAAAACACAGAAAAATGGTGATAATAAAAAAATCGGTTGTGTCGCCCTAACTGTCCCGACGATTATCCACGAATACTTCTTCAGATATTTAATGTTAAAGTTTCAAATTTTAACAGTTTTTTATTTTCGACAGGTGACAGTTGGAGAAAGAATTTTGACTGTTCTAAATAGAGTTTTTCAAGGGCTTTCAAATGGCATATTGCAAGTCAAATTCGGTGACATATTGCATCTGTCATTTTTTGATAGTGACACTTCCGTTTGACAGATGTACAAAAACTAATGGTTGCTCCTTCGATCACATTATATTTATGAATGAGGATACATACTGGTTGAAACTTCCCAAATAACATTTACTTTTTTTACAATGCACTGGTGAAAAATAAAGTTCTGTTTGTGTTATAAAAACCAAAAATAAAATTAGGAGTAACTTTTAAAATTAAAAAACAAAACATTATAACACCCTCTACATTATTTTTTAAATAATTCTTTTAACAAGTCGATCTTTTCTTTATGGCGCCTCTCTCTCGATTCTTCTTTTTCTTTGTGGATTAATTTTAATGTTTGTGACAGTGAATTTTTTTTTCAGTTTCAGCACAGGTCTTCTTGAATCAGATGAAGTTGATGAATCTTGCCTTGATGTGCTGGCAAGGCTCTCTGCATCGACATGCATATTAGGAGTAGGTTTTAAAATTCTAATTCCAGATGCACTACCCAGTACTTCTGGCTCAATACTATCGTCCAGTGCACCAATTTTGTTTAATTCAAACTCGTAGGGTACAGTTTGACGCAAAGAGCCCGACTTGATATTATTTTCAACAGCTGCTTTTTTCTTTTCAGAACAGTTTTGTAGCGATTTTCCACCTGTATTGCTGTTCTGTTGATTTTAATTTTTTTATTTATTATGTTAGTAACATCCTGCCACATATTCTTTTTATTTTTATATTTTTTCATTGGCCCTACCCGGGATATATTATCTTCATATTCATCCAGTAACAGTCTAGTCTCAGCCTCAGTCCACTCTAAAAATAAAATGTTATTGAAGGGGTTGTGCTTTTTATTATAATACTAAAGTAGTTAACATTGGATTTTTAATACCAACAGATACTTAACTGCACTTGATGTCACAGAAATTTACACACCTACTTTTTTTATATTATCGTCTTGGTTTTCTTGTTGATCTTGGTTCTGTTTTTTATTTTTCTCCCCAATATGTCTTCTTTCATCTACATCTTTAACTGAATTTGATGAATACACGAGAGTTTCACTATAAAAAAGGCATTATTCTTATTTATGATATTCATTAAATTTTGATACTTACTTGTCATCATCTATTCTATAAATTTCATTTAGCGGCTCTGCTAAGGACAGATAACCAGTATTAATAAGTTTTATAATGTATTTACCAGCAAACTCGTCTTCACCTAAAAAAAATAGCAGTTTATATTTCGTTGTGATATTTTTTATTACTTACTTCTAAATCTATGGATAACTCTTTGATCATCATTGGTAAGGGTTAAAGCAACGTTCTCATTATTTATTTTAAAATTTATAATTTCTTCTATTCTAACTAAACATATAATATTAACAAAACCAAATAACAAAAATGATGCCTTGATTTGACAAGTGACAAATTCTCCGTTTACCATTGACCCTCTGCACCCAGTGCAATATTACGGTGTACCGGTACAGGGCAACCTAGAACTCAGTGCAAACGCAGTGCATGTCAATGGTAAACGCTATAATATTTGTCTTTTTTTTACACTGCACATGCGCAGATGACAGTAAAGAATTATTATTCTAAATCTCCCATGAAACTATCGTAGTAGGATGCTGCATTTTTGTTGACATGTTATTTGACGTTTGCTATGTCATATAAATTTAAACTTCAATAAACATTAATACAATAATACTTCGAAATGGAAGAAATTGACAATAATTCTGATTCAGAAGTCGAATATACGGAAAACACACCTCCAGAAATTTTGGAAATTGCATTGAAAGCAACTTTAAACCTTTTACCTCAAAAATCAAGAGAAAAATATGAATGAGTTTATAGAAAATTATGGAATGGAAGGAAAATGAGAAAATCACAACAATTTTTGAAACTGTAATTCTGGCGTATTTTCAAGAACAATCAAAATCATCTAGAGCATATAAATATCACATTCCAAGAAAAATAAATCGCCGCAACCAACATTAAATACCTTTTTTCTTAATTTTAAATTTCGACTTTTTTGATGTTTAAAAGTAAAATTATGACACATTTGACGTTTCGAATTGATTTAAGAGTAAAATTATGACACATTTGATGTTTTGAATTGATTCTGTGTAAATCATTCAAACATAGAATTGTCATTTACACATACAGTGTTAACTTCACATCATTGTTATAAAAGAACCAAGAAAGCGATGTTGTCATATATATGTAATGGAAATTAGTTAAGTTGTGAATAAAATCTAGTAGTGAGGTGATGAATTTACAAACATGATATAAAATTAATGAAAATAAAGCTGAATTGATAAATAATCTCCAAAATTGGGGTATGATCTCACAAGGGCAATTTATGTGCCCTGAGTATAATCGTACTTTAAAATTATCTTTAGATGAAAGATTGTAAGTTTTTTTTCATTTAACACTTACCATAAAGTAATTATTCGATAAGTATACAAAGGAACAGTTCAAATTGGTTCAAAATCACTCTATAAACAAATCTTAATCATAAAATTGTATTTTAGACCCGATAAATATTTTTGAAGATGTCCGAATTTAATAAAAAAAAACGTAATAAAAAATGCCAGAGACGGATACAAGACCAGTTTAAAGAAGGGAACTTTTTTTACAAATCTAAATCAGATCTAAAATTAGAATTTATGGAATAAAACAACTCGTAATAAAAAATTAATTTATTATAGGTGCATTCATATTGTAATGATGCATTTAAAAAAAAGACTAACTCAAAGCTAACCTAAACCTATACAATTAGGATTAATTAATTTATTTCTTTTTAACATGTCCAACAAGGATTAAGTGTGTACGATAATTTGTCTAAAGACAGCCTAACTAACACATTTTTTATATCTTTTTGTGTTCCTTTTTCACTAACTGGCTTAATGAACCAATTTTTTTTCAATTTTATGTATAAATTACTACTTGTTTTCAATTTTATTCAAAAATGACCTCCGCTTCCCGACCAACACAGATCAAAGAATATTATTTCGTTCGCAACAGCTTAATATCAATATCGCTGAATAATGAAAATCATGCAGTCACTATATTTTGTATCGCACTATGTTTATATTTTGAAGAAGAAAAATAAAAAAAATATTGCAAAATACAAACCAGTCAATATAAACTAAAAAACTCTGATTTAAGGATATTTTACACAACTTGGCAACATCATGTAAGTCATTGTGATGTATCCAAACAAAACTAACCTTAAAAATAATATATTTATCAAAATGGAAAAAAGGTCTTTAACAGTGGTTGCGGCAAAAATTTTTTTTTGGAAAGTGATTTTTACACTATGTAGATGATTTCTACCAATTTTTATGAAAATCGGAGAGTTTCGTAAATGCTCAACATTTACCTTTATTAATAAAGGTAAATAAAAGTTGCATTTAAAATTAGACAAAACACTGATTTTGTCTGATTACTAATAATATAAATATGATATTAAAAAGAGGGCATTTTAAAATAATTATTTTAACTAACGTATTGTATTAATTTTGCGAAACCATAAGTTTTCGTAGCGTAGAATGTGAAATGGACTAAAAATGGCTGACATTTTTTGTGTTGGTTTGATATGAAAATTGTGGGGTTTTTTATAATATATTTAATTTCTGTTAAGGTTCTTTAAAAAAAAAACATTATATTATGTAGAATTAATCTATTTTAAACTTGTAGACTGTCCTTGCCATTGGCTTAACTGGGGCCTGTAGAAGGGAAGAATTGTGGAATATAAAAATAGATGACATAGAAGATCTAAATACTGCCCAATTGGTTAGTATTCGGAATACGAAAACCAAAACTGATAGAACTTTTACGGTAACAGGAGAATTTTATAATATTTATAAAAAATACGCTTCTCTTCGCCCTGATAACACTATTGATAGGCGCCTTTTTGTGAATTATCAAGGGGGTAAATGCACAAAGCAAGTTGTTGGAATTAACAAAATTGGCTATATGCCTAAACAAGTGGCAGAATTTTTAAAATTGCCAAATTCTAATCGTTATACGGGCCATTGTTTTTGACGCTCCTCTGAAACTATTCTAGTTAATGCAGGTGGAGATTTATTAACCCTTAAACGCCATGGCGGATGGCGATCAAGTAATAATGCAGAGAGCTATATCGATGACTCCCTCCCAAATAAAATAGAAATAGCTAATAAAATTGTAAACTCGGTAGACACATCATCTAACAACCAGCAAGAACAGCCTCCTACGTCATCTGCTGTAAATGTTTTAACAGTTACCGAAAATTTGGTAAAAAATAGAGACACCCCTGGAGTAACAGTTCAAAATTGCTCCAATTTTTTTATAAATTACAATTTCAAATAAAAAAAATGTTGATTCCCTTTGTGTCAAATTTAGTTCAATCAAATTAAGTTAAACTAACTTTAAGTTACTGTATTGAAATTTTTAATTTTTTTAATAAAAATATTTGTATCTAATTTTTTGACATTATCTTATTACTAATCATCTTTATCTTATTTTTTTATTAAAATAATATAGATTTCCAAAAAATTGTAACATATTTCAATATTATTTTTAAATATTTAAAAATCGTGATCGTAGAAAAAGTATTGTGTGCAATATGTGCGCAAAGTACTTTTCCCACTCGCTTGATTTACGAACACTCGCCTGGCGGCTCATGTTCGCAAACTTCAGCGCTCGTGGGAAAAGTATCACTTTGCGCACTTGTTGCACAAACTACTATTATATATCTTATTTCTGCAAAAAAAGTTATTATCTACAAAACGACATATTCCTAGTAACTAATATGGAAAATTTGTGGCTAGCTTTAATAATTCAATAAAAAGTCTGTACCTTGGCCGACGAGTATCCGATATTTTGTGGTTCAAATCATTTTAACCGCTTAATGTGTTAGTTATTTATGAAAAATCGGTAAAAAAACACCATTTATTTTATGGATCAGTTACGTTGAACTTTGTTTTATCAATATCCAGTCAAATAAAGCATAAAAAAATATATAATTTTTACACTCCTATAATAGTTATTTATGCAACAAGTATGTAAAGTGATACTTTTTTTCACGAATGTGAATATTGTCTCGCGAGCCAAAGGCGAGTGCGACAATAATTCCCAATAGTTTTCACACATGATTTTAGGAGATCACAATTGTAGCAGTGTGATATACAATGTGCGCATACGCAGCTTATGTCATTATCAACATTGAAATATCAATTCGGTAGACATATTTACCATCGGCTCGGTATTTTTAATGTGTTCATAATGCTTAGTAGTTTGTAATTAAAATAATCCTATTCTCTACAGCCGAGCCGGGAATGTTCTGGGGTGACACAGCCGATTTTTTCCTATTATTATATATTTTTCCCAATTACCATTTCAATATCGAGTCAGTGCGTCAACATATAGATATACTTGTTCTATGTAAGCTACTGTTTTCACCATTTTCTACCCCTTAAAATCAAACAGAATCTTTTCTCAAAATTTCAAGTCTCTGGGTTAAGTAGATTTAGTTCTACGTTGATTCTATGTCAGTCAATAAGTTAATTAGTCAGAACTTTGCTGCTTATATTATAGATCTCAGTAACGGACGATTTCTGTCCTCAAATTTTCGAATGACAAATAATTGACTTCGCAGTGATGTCATTACGACCTCCACAGAAAGAAATCAACTTGACGTCATGAAATATTATTTTTAAGTCTCATTGTGGGCGAGGACGTAACGGACCAATAATGACTTAAATAAGACGTTATCAGGACGTCATTAAACTAACCTGACCTACTTGGATAGCAGTACCTAATCCAGAAAGAAATCGTGTCAACTTTCGAAAAATTCATAAAAAAATAGTCAGTAGTTTAGAGGAATTCAGCAGCAGTAGAAACCAATAAATGCAGTTTTTCTTTCTAATAAATGATGATTTGGTTTTGTATTTATTTATATTTTAGATACTACTATAATTTACTTCATAAAATTGGAATGTCTATTCTGATGATAAAATAATATATCAAATTCTATCTAGAATTTCAATTTTTGCCAGGAACATAACGTGTCAACCCTCGTTCACATTTTGTTGAGTGTGTGTGCCCTTTTTTTGATTTACATTTCTACTTTTGTGTACATGTAACGCTTGGATTAGCGAAAATTGTTCTGGCAGAAGAATCGAGACTTTATGTAGCCGAAAAATACAATGATAATGAAATCATTGCGCATTCAGTGCAAATAAAATTTCCATAATCTGAGAGGATTTCGCATTTTAGATAAAACATGTGGACGTGAAAAGCTGAAATACACAAACCTGAAGTTTTATTTTATTCGACGAGTGCGGTTAAAATATTTGCTGTTTAGCGGATTTAAAAGAGATTTTAACTTTAACATAAAACGTGAAAGCTTTTACTAATAGAGTAATTAGTGTATAAGATTAAATATTATTTAGTATTTTTAGATAAATAATCTACAAACTTTCTACATTTAACTGTAATTAATCAAACTCTAAACTAGTACATTTCTAAAACTATTTAATCGTGATTCAGTAATTAAACTATAATTAAATTCATCTTTCAAATACAGTTGTGAAATAATTAATTATTGTTTATTAATAAGTTTTGTTTATACCTTTGTAAGCAGGCAGATAGAAAAGTTTTTTAGCTTTCCCTTCTCAGAGGTGTGTCGGGAAAGTAAATCCAAATAAAATCGACAAAAATGGATGAAATTTGAAAAAAATCGAAAAAGTTGAAAGAAATCGAAAAATGTTGAAAAAAAATCAGAACAAATTGAAAAAAAAATGGGATAAAATCAAAAACATAAAATAAAATCCAACATAAATCGATAAAAAGAGACAAAAAACAAATATGAAGAAAAAAAACCGAGAAAAAAAAATGGAGAAATATAATAAAAAATTCGAAACAAATTGTAGTATAATCGAAAACAATTAAATAAAATCGACAAAAATATTAAAAACCCAAATAATAGCGACAAAATTGATGAAACTCGAAATAAATCAAATACAATCGACAAAAATCGTAAAAATCCATATAAAATCGACAAAAATCTAAAGAATCGACTAAAAATAAATACGAGAAATACCGAAAAAAAAACCTGATAGCAGTCAAATACAATACAAAAAAAATCGGATAAAATGTACAAAATTCTTAAAAACCCAAATAAAAGTGACAAAATTGATAAAAATCGAATAAAATCATATGAAATCGAAAAAAAAAAATCGAAAAAAAAAATCGGAATAAAATCTAAACAAAGCGATAACATTGAAAAAATCAAATATAATCGACCAAAATCGTAAAAAACCGAATTAAATCGACAAAATCCATAAAAAACGAAAAAAATCAAATAAAATCGAGAAAAATTGAAAAAATCAATAACAATTCAATGAGATCGAACAAGCGTGAAAATCCAAATAAATTCTGACAAAATCGATAAAAATCAAATACGCCGGAAAAAAAATATAAAAAATCTACAAAACGGAAGTTTGAAAAATCGAAAAAAGTTGAAAAAATTATATATGATCGAAAATATCGGATAAAATCGAAAAAAATTGGAAAAAATTGAAAAAAAAATGGGAGAAAATTAAAAAACATCGAAAAAAATGGTTGAAAATTAAATACGATCCAAAAAAATCGGATGAAATCGAAAAAAAAGAAAAAAACCGGAAATATTGACAAAAATTGAAAAAAAAATGGATACAAATTGAGAGAATAAAAAATAATTGAAAAAAACCGAAAAAAAACTGAAAAAATCGAAAAAAGTCAAATACAATAGAAAAAAATCGGATAAAGTCGAAAAATAATCGGAATATTTTTATAGATATTTAATGTTAAAGTTTCAAATTTTGACATTTTTTTATATTTGACAGGTGACAGTTGGAGAAACAATTTTGACTGTTCTGAATAGAGTTTTTCAAGTGCTTTCAAATGACATATTGCAAGTCAAATTCCGTGACATATTGCATCTGTCATTTTTTGATAGTGACACTTCCGTTTGACAGATGTCGTACAAAACCTAATGGATTCTTCCGACGGGTAACCCAAACCAATATATCAAATTTCAGCTCAATCGGATTAAACGTGTGGAATCTATCGTGGAAGAATATACTCAGACAGACAGACAGACAGACTTCTATCTGGAAATGGTCTTAATTATCTCAGGTGACCTCAAAATTGATATTTCCATCTTTCCATCTATATCTCGAAATTTTTTTTTCTCGGTCTCAATACTTTCCCTTCTCGGAGGTGGGTCGGGAAAGTAAAAAGGCAAAAAGTTTAAATATGTATATTTTTCGCCCTCTAGCGGCGAAACTATGGGAAATTTAAAAATATGTTAAAAATAAAAGTAAAAGGAAATTTGGTTCTCTGCAGCTTTACATAAGAAAATTTTGCACTAAAAGTCATTTTTGGTCTTCAAAATTTGGAAAAACTACGGAAAACCTACATAAACATCTTTTGCGTGCCCTCTGGTGGTACAACTTTTGGATATTTCGGAAAAAGTATAATATAAAAATTGCAGGAAATTTTATGTTCTAAAACTT
The DNA here is from genome assembly GCA_963243735.1 of Neocrepidodera transversa. NCBI lineage: Eukaryota > Metazoa > Arthropoda > Insecta > Coleoptera > Chrysomelidae > Neocrepidodera > Neocrepidodera transversa. Next base: position 31,091,826 of record OY725339.1, read on the forward strand.
TGCACTATAATCTTTTGCACTCTAGTGTATTGTTTGTCCCTAAAATTTAAAAAAAGGCAAAAAATCTTACATCTGTATTCAATCAATGTCGGTCTTAAAGACCTTCTGCTCTACCAATTTACACCAAAACTAATGGTCACATTCGAGGCACATACAGACCCTTCATACAAAATTTCAGCTTGATTGGTCAAACGGTTCGGCAGTTATCGTGGAAGATTACACACAGACACACATACATACAGACATACAGACACTCAGACACACAGACACACAAACACACAGACATACAGACACACAGACACACATACATACAGACACACAGACACACAGACACACAGACACACAGACACACAGACACACAGACACACAGACACACAGACACACAGACACACAGACACGCAGACACACAGACACACAGACACACAGACACACAGACACACAGACACACAGACACACAGACAGACAGACACACAAACACACAGACATACAGACACACAGACACACAGACACACAGATACACAGACATACAGACACACAGACACACAGACACACAGACACACAGACACACAGACACACAGACACACAGACACACAGACACACAGAAACACAGACACACAGACACACAGACACACGGACACACAGGCAGACCATACTTTGGAAATGGTTTCAATCTTCTCGGGAGACTTCAAACTGGATATTTCCATCGATATCTCAATTTTTTTTTGCTCGTTCACTATACTTTCCCTTTGATGGGTCCGGGAAAGTAATAACAAGAACAAAAATAATTTTTCCCATGACAACATATGAAAATGATAGTTTGCACATTAATTTGTATTTAAGAAAGTAGATTATATCACACATGTACTGAAATATTATATCACACGTGTATTGAAAGTTAGCAAAACACACATGTATTGAAAAGTAAAAAAATTTCGTACAATAAGTGTTGATATACTATTCAACACATGTGTGATATACTTTTCAGTACATGTGTGATGTTGTATAATTGATTTTATTTGAAAGAACGTTTTTTTCAATGATTTCTTTACGTGGTCGTAGGAAATAGTATATTGTTTAACGAGCAAGGAATGATAGTTATTTCCTACGAGTATGAGTTTGCAGCATGATCCGTAGGCGAATGCTGCAAATCATACGAGTGGGAAATTAGCATTCCATGCGAGTTAAACACTATACTTTTTCTACGGCTGTAATAGATAATAGCGAAATGATTTAACAAATAACATGAATTTCAAATTTAACGTCATTCAAAATTTCTATTTAGGTACAATTAAAATATCAATTACACTTAGTATAAATGAAAATATTTAATTATTCACAATATTTATGGTTACATTGTTACAGTGATGAAACGTAATGTTTGAAAGACCTGATTTATTGAAATAATTACACAATGAATTATTGTGTTATCAGATAGGGAAATGAAATTGGAGACATACAATGTACCTCATTGATCTATCAAGAATAGTTAAGAAAAATAATATACACAACTCGTTGGAAAGTGTATTTTGCACTAGTTACATTTCTGCACTTGCCGCTACGCAGCTCGTGCAAAAAAAATAACTCGTGCGCAATAAATTATTTTCCAAACTCGCTATGAAACATAATATATCTTTATACAAAGTTTTTTCTTTAAAATTTTATCTTGAAATATTTACGATAAAAACATTTTTTGTATTTATTACAAAAAATTTACGTTTTAATTAAAATAGTTCATAATGAAAAAAAATTGATTAAAAACCAAGATTGTAAAATCAAAATATTTGTGAAAGTTTACTTGAGCATAAATTATTAGAATTCTTCTTTTTTTCATATCTCCCTATACCAAATTTGTTAGTTATATTAACTGTTACGTTTATATATATCATCAAAGAAGTTTTAAATTAAAATCTCACTGAAGTGGCACATAATCTGAAAGACAAGTTGGAAACTAATTTAATTATTGGTGAAGCTTGAATGGGTTTTCAGAAGCGGAGCGAATGACAGACATCGCTACTGCTTCGTTACATTGTGTAAAGAAAGTTTCAGGAAGATGACTTAAAGTAGACGATATATGGTAATATGTAGGTAATAGCGTATGATTTCTGATATAAAGAGACTGTAATAAACTAGATATTAATAAAGTTTTAAATTGACTATTGCTAATTTTTTAAAATTTAAATATACTTTAAACTGAATGTGCAAGAAAAATCAAATGACTCTTAATGACATCTTTTTTACCCTGATTATTTTTCTCTTATGACAAAATCTGACATTTGGCTGATTTCAACCAATAGTAATGGGCGATTCTAACTAATTATACTATTTTATTCTGATTAAACTATGCCTAGATAAAACATTGTTTACATTGAACTGTCAAAAATTTTAAATTATAAATCAGGAAAATGTCAGATTTTGACGGTATCGTTAACATACCTGTCCGTTCTTTGATTTATTGAATTTAATAAAGTCTTGACGAAATGAGTTCTTGTTTCAAATTGATGAAAAAATAATCTTTTCAAATTTTATTAGATAAGTTTTGATTTTCGATCACTCAAATTTGTTTATTTGATGCAAAATCTTTTAAACAAACCGAATTTAGATAAAATCACTCGTCCTAACGGACTCTTGATTTTATCAATTGGTTTATTTTCATATTTTTGTCAAAAAAAATAGTTTTCGTGGAAAATAAAAAATTTACGATAAAATTTGAACGAATTTACAAAAAATAGAAACAAAAAACGAACAAACACACTTTCTTTCATATCGATCAGAGTATGTAGTTGAAAACAAGCAGAAACAGAAAATAAATTATTTCTTTCTCCTTTTTACAAATCTTCTATAATTCTTCTCTTCTCTAAAATTCGTTCCCTTGGTACCTGTATTCGGTTCCCTGGTTTTAGCTCAAAAGAAATTTAATATTACTTCGGTCCGGACCGGAAGTATTAAAATCACAACCCACAACACGACTAGGTGAAAAAAAATTTCATGTCCGTCGGTCTGGATGGATGGATGTATGTGGAGACAATAACTCAAGAACCAATCATTAAATTTCAAAAATTCTTAGGATACTACCGACATGCAAAAACACGTTATCCTATTAAAAAAATTGCTATTTTCTTTTTTTCTTAAAAAAAATCGTTACACACATTGTTTTCTTACAAAAAAAGTTATTTTATTTAAAATTACTTTTTTTTATATTTATCGTTAATCCGTTAATCGTGAACTAATTTTTAATTTTTTATTTGATTGCTAATTATCCCAGTTTTTGTTAATTACTCACTATTTCCTTAAAAGAATTCTAATTTGGTATAAATAAATGGAATTGCTTTGTAACTAAACTGTTAAAAAAATAATCGACGAATGTGGAAAATAATTAAATTTTCTTTTAATTGTTATTTAAATGAAAAAAATCTTTATTATTATAAAGAAAATCGTAATTTGGTAAAGTTATTTTGGTAAAAAATGGTCACTTCTAAAAACCAATGGTTAATTTCTTTCGAAAATTGTTATAACATAAAAAATCCTAAAATCGTTAAAAGTCGGTATTTATTTAAAGAATTGTTACTTGTCTAAAAAAATCCTTATTCTATTAATAAAATTGTGTATTAAAAAATCGTTTTTTGCATAAAAACGGTTAAAAAAATTGTAATTAGGTTAGAAGAAATCGTTAATACTACGGCCCGCTCATACTTCACCTTTGGTGAAGTAGGGCAAACCGTAGTATTGAAATCTTGCAAAAATATGAAAATTTTTTTCCTCCAAATGACTTAAAATGTCATGAAACGTGAAGAAAACTGATTTTCCGCAAAAAAAGTCTGTCTGTGTGGATGTCTGTGCGCACGATAACTCGAGAACGGTAACGCCGATCCGGAAAATTCTTTCGGCTATCGGTTTTTATTCAAAAAAGGAAGGCTCTATCAGAAGATGAGCTATTTCCGGTCCGAGGGTCTTTTAACGCATTGTGCAAGTCAAGACGCGTCGATTGATATCCATATAGCATGGGACTCTTTAAAAAAAAATTGAAAAATGTAAAAAAAAATTATTGGAAAAATTTTTTGGAATCGGACTTTCTTCCGCTGTCGGAAGCGGGCCGTAGTCTTGAAAAATTGAGCAGAGATTATTCCTTTTACTAGTTTTGTTAAATAAATCGTCGCTTTGTTAAACTAATTGGTGTTTTGTGAAAAAATTCGTTAATTTGTTAAAAAAAAGGCTTATTATTTTGTTAAATAATTGTTATTTCCTTAAAACAATTGTGGCCGTTATAAAATAAATACGTTATCGTGTCGTCATTTCCTTAAAATAATTCTCATTTGGTTAAAAAAAATGTTTATTTTGTTAAGAAATGGCAATTTTGTTAATTAAACTGTTAAAAAAGTAGTCAAGCCATCGTTATTATTGTAAAATAATTAAATTTCCTCCTAATCGTTATTTAGTTGAAAAAATTAATTTTCTAATATAAAATCATTATTTGTAAAAAAAAAAATAAACTCAGGTAAAAAAATTAAACACATGTTTATTAAATAACACATCGTTATTTTGTTTAAAAAACCGTTACTTAAAAAATGTTATTTGGCAAAAAATCGTCACTTTTTAAAAAAAATCTGATAAAAACTTGTTATAAATTTTAAAATCTTTAAAATATTAAAGTGGGTAATTATTTAACCAATTATTATTTCTTAAAAAAAGCGTTATTCTGTTAAACATAAAAAATGGTTATTTTATTAAAAAAATGGTAATTTGGTTAAAAGAAATCTTATTTTGATAAATAAATCGTCTCTTTGTTAAATGAATCGATATTTTGTGAAAAAATCGTTTTTTTGGTTAAAAAATCTCGTTAAAACTTGTTAAGTTAAAAAAAATTATTATTTACTTAAAATACTTGTGACAATATTAAAATAACCGTTATTTTCTTATAAATTCCTTACTTTGCTAAAAAAAGTTACATTGTTAAAACCTAATATCAAAAATAGTATTTTGATAAATTAATTTAATTTTTGTTTAAATATAATTTTAATTTTGTTGAAAAAACTCAAAACATCTTTTATTAAAAATTATTTGCACTTTCTTTAAGAAAATCATTATTCTGTTAAAAAAATTGAGTTGGTTTATTAAAAAATGCTTTATTTTATCAAATTCTATTAAGTGACATATTTTTTTTAACAAAACGCTGATTGTTGTTGGAAAATAATGACGCTTTATTAAAAAAATCCCTATTTTGTAAAAAAATATTTATATTTTGTGTTTTTCTTAAAAAAATTTTAAATACGTTACTTTTATATAAAAAACACAGTTATTTTGTGTAAAAAAACTGTTCTTAAACAAAGGTATGTTAAAAAATTCATATTTATCGTTACTTGTTAATCTGTTAATTTTCTAGTTGTTTAAAAAAATCATTATTTTAGTAAAACAAAATAAATCAACATTTTTAAAAAATGGAATTTTTTTATAACTTACCTTCTAAAAGATATTAAAAACCAAAAAAAATTCTTAAATATATTTGATGAGATTATTCTCTAAATTCACAATAATAGCCAGGTTCGACATTCTTCTTATTTTTTTTATTTTAACTTAAATCCAGAGATTTTGTTATTTAGAAACGATCAACGATGTATATGTATTTTGAATAAAGCGCAGCAGCGGGCCACGGGCGACGCGTTCATGGCTACTGACGTCACACGGTTTAGTCTCGCGCACAGGTACGTTTTCCAGCGGACGTAAATATTAATATTTTGCGCTCAAATTTTTTTTTATCGTTTTGAAATAACAAAATCTCTCGATTTCAGTTGAAAAAAAAATATGTCGAACCTGCTTATTTGTTAAACCTCGAATCTGTGTAACTTTTTACTTTTCCCACCTTTTCACAGTTAACAACCATGAAAAAAATTGTCAATTTGTTCTATTTTCTATGTTCCTTTTGACCCTTTATTACACTGCCAACATTTCTGTACAAGAAAGATTAGTCGTTGATTTGAGAAATCCTATTTCAGTAAGTCAGCAGATAAGATAAATGAGCTCTAACAACATAGGATCTTTGCGATTTAATCAAATTGGGACGTCTAATATTGCATGTTCTAATTGCACTGCGATAACCGACAATGACTAGACATATGTATAGGTGTATCTTCGGTCTCCAGAATTGACTGGCGTTATCGCATACTCAAGCTTGAGATGTCAGATATGTAATTAGCACTAGAATCAACGTAATTACGCTTTTGTTCTATAGAAATTCCTTAACGTATATTAGTAATAGTAGAAAGGGTGAATATATACAAGGTTAATACATTTTAGAACATTTAAAATGAAATTTTTTGTTGTATTATGTCCAAAATAGAATGTTATTGATTTTACCGTAAAATTCTTAAATTTCAATATTTATACAGTCCACTTAGTGCCACCCTTACTATATGCTTCATTGTGATTTCAATAAAAAATTTACACAATAAGCAAAATGTCGGTTTAGTTGAATAAAGTTGTTGTCGGATATGATACTAAATTAGTAAAATGTAAATACTGATGTTTTTTGATTTTGTTAGATTTCGCAGACATTTCGATCTGGAGTGGTGTCGGTTTTTAGGCGCACATCAAAGAAACATGGGTGTGCGTACGCGCTCAATTTAGACTGGTTTTTGTGCAGTTCACGAAACTAGTGCCGATTTTTTAAATTTTATTTTGATCTATTTGTGGCTAGTCACTGGAAAACGGAGTGGTCAAACAAGAAATATTTGGAAGTAATGGATCTATATGAAAAAAACCCAAAAACCAACCTATTTTTTATTGTTTTTTCTTTTTTAATGAACTCCTAATAACCACAAACGAGAGGTGAAGCTATTAGGAGGAAAGTGCTCCACATTGTGCGCATGCGTTGTTAATGTTATATTATGTTTTTTCTGATTATTTAGAATAAAAATAAAAAACACAAAACTACTATCGGAATTTAGCCGGGGTTAATCATTAATAAAAAATTGCATTTATATCTCCAAAAAAATTATTTTTATGGAACATTTTCCTCCCAATAGTTCCTCCTCAAACGTGGCACTAACCATAAGCAACTCAACAAATTGTCTGAGAGTGAATGGCTTGAGTACTCACGCATATACGTAGCTTCTCACCGCATGCGTGTGCAAGTTCTTACGAGCCTTAACACGAATAAAAATATGGTCAGGAACAGTTCCTAGAAGGTGTGAAAGTTAATAGATATCCCAGGCAACACAAATAGCTCCTAAAGATAGCTCGGTGAGCTCTTTTTAGTAGATTGTGGCAACTTTTTGTAACTTCTCTGAGAGGTTGTCGAGAGCTCTATAGCTTCTCCAAATGTCTGCCGCCGGCGTATTCTCAGCGAAGGCTTAGCGATATCACACGTGGAAATTCTGGAACAATACACCCTGGCGAGTTCTCTGCGAAATATTGTGGCAAGTTCTCTATGACATCATGTGACGAGCACTTGAGAAAATTCTCATTTACTGCTTATGTCGAGGTATCTGTGAGCTCGCGTAAAGCTAACAGTGTGATCATCGCAGGCAGTCTCTCTGACGAGTTCTGTGGGAAATTTACGTCAAGTGCTTTTGTTGAGATCTGTGTGAGGTCGGTTTGCGATATTCACATGCGGTGCTTCTATCGTGATCTTTATAAGAGTTCGCATTCAGAGTTGTACAAGATTGTAACATGAAAATTGACCTATTTTTCTCTATGCATCGACATCATTTTTGTCTACGATTTTTACATCAAACAGGACATCCTGTAGCATAAGGTTTTATGTTTTTACATCTCTCTCATAATTTAAGTATAAAAAGCCGTTTGTAAATATTTTTCTTTTGTAAGTATTTCGCAACATGATAAACCAATTTCCTCATGACCCTAATTAAAAAGTTTTTTTTTTCAATTTCAAGGTATATAATAATAATTTTTAAGTAGTAAACTGCTTCGCTTACGCTAGACATGCTCTGAATGGTCGTTTATAGTACTTGACTATGGCAACCCATATTACACATAGGGGTTAATTTGGTTCCCTAGACATTTAGCTATTTAGTTGTTATTAACTTGTCGATACGCCACCTTGCGGATGTCGTTAATAAGGCCTCCATTTTGTTTTAAGACGATATTGGGTCTTTTCTCTTCTGAGCGAATAAAAGCAAAGGTCCTTCGTATCACTTGTGATAGCGAAATTTTGTATTTTACACGTGTTAGTGTATACCGTTTTAATTTCTTATCGAGGGCTTCTTTATAATTAAGGGTAAGCTATTTTGTTTTTTTATTTTTAATGTAAATTCTCATAAGGTTGTCTTTTCTTTATTAGAAAGGCATATCTTTTATGGTATTTTTTTCGTTCGTGAAGAACATTTCTAATTGATCTTCGAGATTCTTCAGTTGTTGAAGAATATTTCTACTCGACCTTCGAGATTTCAGTGATGAAGGATATTTCTACTTGAAGTACGACATTTTCGTTTTTTTTGTTTGCTGTGCGATTCAGGTGGTTACAAAATCCTTTTTGTAAGTGGGAGGTAGAAGTACTGCTGTGGTGTATTGGTTTTGCACCGCCCGAGGGTAATTTCTCCCGTTTGCTTCTTTGACCTCCGCTGAAGAAAGGACTACACCATTAAATTGGAACTCCTGGCGATTTTGTGTAAGAGAACCAGATCCCAATTCACCGACATCTGATTCAGCGCAAGAAATTTAGTACAAGGTAGATGTAAAAATCCTACATATTTTTTTCTGTTTATTTTTTTCCGGACTATCTTTTAAAATTAAAACGTTGAATTTATTTTTTTTATATATATTTGGTTATAATATTGACAGTAGTATATGAGTTATGAATAATTTTTTTAAACAACTTTTGGCACCTAATTTGGGTTAGTGTTTTTTAAAATATCATATTTGAATGTCATATGATTATCCTGGTTTAATTTCGTTTATCATGTTATTTAAGTATACCTAATTTTTGTCAGGTATTTTAATATTATTTTGTTAATATAAATTTTATGGTACGTTCTTATTCTGAGACGATTTTTAGTTTTTAAGTAACATATTGATGTACAATATCACTTTGTATAAATTCTTTTACTGCGTCTCAAAAATCACTCGACCAAAATATTGTAATTTTTTTAGACCCCAAAATAATCGTTAGTGGCATCATCTGTGTTCCTGATTATTTTTTTTTTGTAACAAACAGTGAATTCTTTTTTAAATTTCAAAAAAAAAACACCAACCAGGAATAAATTGATTGTTTGGAATTTGCTTTGATTAATTTTTTACTTTCAGGATAAATCAGTCTAAATTCAAATATTTAATTTTATCTATAGTAATATTTTTTTACTAAATTGAACAACATCATAAGATACGGTTCTTATGATTTTTCTTGATTTTTTGTTTTTAAAATTAAGTGGCGCCCGGCAACCCTTTAAAAAAGAGTAACTTTGTAAATTCACTCCTTACCAACGACCTAATGCTCACCCGACGAAGAGCTGCCGCACATGCTGGTTTGTAAATTGTTTTTTTTTGATTACGCCTGATAAGATCACATAAATAAATAAAATCAAAACTTATCGAACCGCATTATTTTCAGTTTACTATATCTAAGATCAGTTTAGCGTCACATAATATGCACGGTTGCAGCAGACCGATGTCGGCACAAGGGTCGCTATCTATCCCATCAGTGAATAACATACTACTACGTCTGCTAACACCATGACTATTTTGACTGACATTTTAATTATTAAGTAGCGAATAAAAACGAAGGTACTTATTGACTTTATAATGTCCGACCGGTCGTCACAGTGATTACTCGAGAATGGTTTCAAATTTTGGAACCGTGTTTTCGGCAATCGATAGCCATTCTATCCGTTTGTCCATAGCTGAGATAGTTGGATACTATCAGTTTACTGGGTTTATTAAATACTTGGACGTTAGGTCATTAGTATTCTTGTATCGCTCGGAATAATTTTAGGAATAAGATTGAATATGGAAAATGGAATGTGGAGTATCTAAGATTTATTGTAGGGACAACAGTGAAAATTTTGCTTAGTTACAACACAAAGCAATTACTGAGACCTCGCAATAGGAGTTCGCATACGATTCTAATTATAACCTCTCAGAGATATAGAGGATAGGCCTGTGTTACCTGTGATTGGTCTGAATTTTCTGCTATGCAGCTTATATGAAATTTAAATAGAAGTAGCATCGAATGGGACTCGTGGTATTTCGTGTTCTGTTATTTTGGTTTGGTACGTAGCTCGAGGTCTCACATCAGTGAAATCCATAGTATTCCACATGCCTTACTAATATAGACTACTAAACCGACAGGTCCGTTAAAAATTAGGGAATTGGGGAACGAGGCCTGAGGATCTCCGAAAAGGATTGCGCATGGGTAAACGCAAAGCACATGGCGAACTAACAGATACTAGTGTCGTGCCTAAAGTTGTTATTGACTAAGAGTAAGTAGGTTATTAGGTTTATGAAAAATCAAACAAAAAATAACAATCAAATTACTTTACAAGAGCCTAGTGGCAACGGGAATTAAAAAAATCTGATGTAGCCAGCACATGACCTCTCGCCATTTTTTAATCAAAAGTTTTCAAGTTAACGCAAAAATGTATGAAAAAAATTGACGTTTTTGTAAATCTGGCAACAATGGCAAAAGTTTTGAAACTTTTAATGATACGGAAATAAATTATAGTGTATATAAAATATATGTATAAAACTTTATTGCCATTTTGTTTAGTAATGACGTTATCACTCATAGCAACTGTCACTTCCGGTTGTCCGATTGACACCAAAATCTAATCAAATCTAAACTAGGGTATTATAATCTTGTATGCAAAATTTTTTAATTCAGTAGTTTTTGAGTCATCGTTACTACAACATCCATCCTCACACACTAACATGCACACACACATACATACACACACAGAGATCATCGCGAAAAATATCAAAATCGTGTTGTAGGGACCTTAAAACGTGTTTATTCATTGAAAACTTACTACCCAATTTTTAGCATGAATACTATACCACTCTTATATAAAGGGAGAAATGTAAAAAATACATTTCAAAAAATTGTTAAAGAGACAGAAGAAATTAAAACAGTTAATCGTCCGTCATTTTCTCCTCCTGTGATAACTGGAGGTTCAACGCATGTAAAGACATTAACTAAATGAGCAAAAAAACCTTAAATTATAATTATCATTTGTTTAAATCAACTTCTTTGTTTAAAGTTAGAAATATTCATTTTAATGATTATAACAAAGTAAACAGTACAGTTATTACCAGGAAACAGTTCAAAGTTGACGCTGCCACTAGTCAGTGATCTGCGATAACTGACTGTAGGAAACCGGAAGGGAGAAATTTTGGTGGGGATGCTGTAGATGTCAGTTTAGTAGTTAGACAATCTTTACTAGTTTGTGACATCTGAAGTGAAAGAACTTTAATTCGCTGTTTTTTTGTTTCTTGTTTTCCTGTTGATATTTAAACGGCTTAGATAAAATAATTTTTCTACTACCGTGTGTAAATTACCAACTTTACACTTTCTTTATTGTGCGATAAGTTCAACTTTACACACTGGTACGCAAAATGAAATACAAGTGCGTAAAGTAGATTACTTATATTTTACTTAATACCAACATATTTTTTGGTAGTAGAGAAAATATTGTATGAAACTAGTGTGTAAAGTGCCTTTTTTCACTAATGTGATTGTTGTACTCACATTTGTCAAAAAGTATCACTTTACACACTTGTTGCATAAAATAACTGTTTTTAACTGTTTCTTAAAATTAATTAAACAGTAAAGTAATAAAAATTACGTGGAGCAACAACAACAAATTTTAGGAAGGTTCAGAGTGAAATCCGGTAGTCACAAAAAGTGCAGAATTATAACACACACGCAAGGATGAGAGTGAAGGACTAAAAGGGAAAAGGAACAAGGATATTTAATACCATGTCATGCGGAACTACAGACAATTGCACAGCAGGTTTTCACAGAACAGAAAAAGACAGGACTTTATAAATACGACAGAAATACTAAAAGGATATCAGACGTAAAGGACGATCTATGAAAAAGGAAAAGCAGAATTTAAAAAATCAGGGGAGTAAAATTTAGTTTAGTTTTTTAAGTAGGTAGAAGGATATGACATTAAAAGGGACCTTCATTGAGAAGACAAGCTATGGATTTTTATCTATATTTTTTATTTTGTTAAGTTATTTTATAACATTTTTTAAGAAAAAGATTCAGTAGTTGCAATATTTAGTAAGCCAATTGAATCGGCAGCAGTTAATCAAATTCTCAACTTGAAACACATCTGTGCAATATGCAAGACTAAGATAAAAGGATGTACTCACGTAGATAGCTAACACCATCTAGCAATGTGATACGGTACCACTTATTACTTGGGAAAAGATTCCACCTATCTAATAAGCACCGGTATAAACTGGAACCGACAGAGGGCCCATATCTCTAAAGGGTAACGGACAGCTGTGTTTTCACATAGGTAGATGGCGTTAGGTATCTGCCTAAGTATGACATCCTTTTAGCTCAGTATTGCACAGGTCTGTTTCGAGTTGCGAATTTGATTTCTATGCGTCTGGGCACATTGACGCTGATGAGTCCTTAAGGGATGAAACAGCTGTCCGTTATATGGTCTGGATGCATATGAATCAAATTCTCAAAATTTACAAGGATTTTAATTTATATCTTTATTTATTTTATTTAATTACTTTTTTCTTGTAAATGCTTCTTTAATACCTCTTATATATTTTTCCCAAATTCTTGTATAGCTTTTCCCAATTCATATATTTTATTACATTATTATTTTAAAATTTTTCATTGTTCTTTTTTTTTGATTCTTGTGTATCATTTCTTGTCCCATATATGGAAAATTTAATTCATCCTGTTCAAATCTTCATCACTTATTCTTTTTTTATATATTCTAATTGTTAACTTTTTTATTACCTTTTTTTATTATTATTTTTATTTTCTTCATTATTCTTGGGATTTTTTCTTCCTTTTTACTATTTTGCTCCTTTTTTTATCTCCTCATATTATTTTGTTAAATTTTATTAATAAAAACAAATATTTAAACTCAAATTTGTATTCACTTTTATTATATAAATAAAATTAATTGTTAATTGTATTTTATTGAAACATTCCTAAATACGTTTCAGTAAAATAAATTAATTGCTTATTCATGATTTAATTATAATTTCCTGATTTTGAACATATGAATTCTAGCCAATAAATTAGTTTAAAAAAATTATTTAATAATAATAATTAATCAATATACTTTTATAATACGCGTAGCTCAGTCAGTCAGTCAATCAGTCAGTAATCAAACAATGATGCCGATTTGTGAGGAATTTCCCATTTTTGGGTATTTTTTAATCAACACTGATGCCAATTTGTGGAGAATTTCCCTATAGACTAAAACGGGGGCGGCCTAGTTAAATTTTTTTTATTAATTTACTTAATACTTAATAATTATTTTTACCCAGTCTAAAAACCACATGAAATATTAGGAAATTAAGAATCAATTACAATACGACATTAGTATTTTGCGGTATAAGAGTTTTGAAAATTATTTTAAACTTCTTATTATAAACTTTTGTTAACTTTGTCACATGACAAACTTTTTTACTAAAACTTTTTTCTTTTAAAACTCTATAATATCACGCTGTAAATTTCAAATAGGTCGAAAAGTTAGTTACAGCATTTTCCGTCATAAAACACATTTGCGTTGTGGATTCTAAACTTCGAGAAATATTCAATTTAATATGCTTCGAAATTGGATTTACGCTTATTAAAACTTTCTGAAATAGAAATTGAAGTTTTACAAAATAGTTTGGAATAAGTAGATTAAGTATTTGTTTCTTAGATTTACGTAATGTTATGTAGTTTTAATTGGCATGATTTTCTTCATATTCTTCTTGCTGTACATGTTACATACAACTTCGAAAAGCAAGTTTTAACAGATTTTCCCTGAGCGCTATCTCTCTCTATAAGGAAACTTAAAATTGATCTAATAAATTTTTATATAGTGTAGTTGCTCTCAGTCGACTCCCTCGAGTTCGTGGCGATGTGAAGGACATGGGAACACAATTTTCTCAACAAGAAACTACACAAAGTTTTATTGAACAGATACTCTTAACAGTTAAGGTACTTGTTTCGCGACTACCGTTAAAAATTTATACCGCTTTTGTAAAGTGGCATACAGGGTTGTCTTTATTGTATGATAGAAACAAAAGTTGGTAACATAATTATAAAATAAAATTAGTAAAGAAAATCAGAAAATGGTAGATCCGGAACCAGGATTTTTTCGTCATAAATTGTTGATGTTGTGATTTCGCATCAGTATTTTAAGGTTCAGAGAATAAGAGAATGTCAGTTATTTACATACATCCGATGTTTTAAATTTGATTAATTATACTTTTTATTTACAAAATTTATTTCTGTTGTTTAATATTTTTTATGACATAAATTCAGTTTATAATTATTTATACTTAATTCGCAACAAATGGAAAACTTTTTAATTATCAATTTTATGGAAAAAAGTTATTCTTCACAAAAACTTCTGCATGGTCATATACAAGGTGCGTAGAAAAATGTAATTTTTCCGAGATTAAAGTACCTTTATTTTGACAATATCAAAAACTAGTATTTAGAATTGAAAACTGGGTATTAAAAATTTAGCCACGTCTATCTCAGTACCCTATGATCATCAAATCTCGCTCTAAAATAAAACTACAATGTTATTATGTTATTGTAGACAACAATTTTGAAAAAATTATAATTCTTATTTTTTATTGCAAATTGATACGATTGCATATATGAACGTAGTTTTCAATTTTGATCAACTTTTCCTTAAACCAATTTTTGATATGGACAAATGCAAGTGTAGTTTACTTACACATTTCACATTCATAAATTACATTTTTTGACACACCTCGTATACGACTGAAAAAAATTGATAACTGATGGTTGTGTTTTAGGTTTCAAACCATGCAGAACTTTTTATGAAGAATAACTTTTTTCCATAAAATTGATAATAAAAAAGTTTTCCATATATGGCAAACTTAAGTGGATACACTGTATATTTTAAGTAAAATATATAAAAATGAATACAAAAAAATCATTCATACTAAAGGCTTTCTACAAGCTCAACAGGATAACGTTCCAGTTCCTGAGATGGCTTGCGGGACAATGGCGGTGGTCAATCTCCTTCAAGCGATCCTTCAACATACCAAGGACCTCGGCAGTCCTTGCTGTAATTAATGAGGAATTTTATGTAGCTTTCATACATGAACTGGATTACAAAGAAAATATTATGGTGAATAGGTAAGCTAATCTGTCTCACCAAGAACCTGTATAATAATCAGAAATAATTTAAAAATACTACTGCTTGCTAGGGACCTACCAGACGTAAAACTAAAGATCTCAGGGAAAAGAGACCGAGGAAGATAGTGATATCATCAGCCCACCTCTCATATGAGGACTCGGAACCTCCATCTACCAAAGAATGGCCGCGACGCTAATGCACACCATGAAACAGCGTGGGGAAGCATAAATACTAATGTCAGAGGTGAGTCTTTACTATAAGTTATTATGGCTAACAATCTAGACCTGCTAAATGCAGGCAATAAACCTACTTAAGTAATCTAATTGAGAATAGATAATTACCATAACAGTGGGATCTAGATCTCGAACCACCGCTATCAAAAACTGGAATGTGTCTCATAAGGTAAATCGTTTAGACCATTGGCACATACGATTCTAAATATCGGTAGGACAGACTGAAATAGAAATATATCGCAATCCTTGCAGAACCAACTAGGATGAATACAGAGTAGACCTAAAGAATGGGCTGAAAGATGTTGAAACAACAATATGAAACACAAAGCTGGTTGCAGGACAATTATAGGACGCGATAGCCTTAGTATTTAATGGCAATTGTCCTCCTATTAGCAAAAAAACCACCATTAACGTGCCTTGATGGAATATCAAACGTGCGAAGAAAATAAAACTGGTTAGAAAAATTTTCAATAAAGCCAATATCTCAGAGAATGGAGGAAATACAAGAACTCGACTACAACAAAGCACTAAGGCTAGTCGAAAGAGAATCATTAAAGAGGCACTGTGAGAAAGTGGAAGGCATTCATGTGGGATCAAGACTTCGCAAAATACTCTCTAAAGAACCTCAACTAATGATTCAAACCGATAGGACTGAGTCAGGGACCTATACGCAGAATAAGAGAGAACTGTACAGGGTGGACTTCCCAGGATGAATAAACACCAAAATAATACTGGATGCCTGTAGACATTCAGATCTGGAACCTGGATGAAGTGTCAGTGGGATACATAACACAAACAGTCGGTTTCATCCCCAAACCTGGAAGAACTGGACAGAATGGGGCGAAGGCACTTAGGCCAATAAGTCTTATATTATTTATGCTTAAGACATAAGAAAAATTGTTGGACAGACATATCAGGAATACAATATTAGCAGATTCGGGGTGACCCGTTTGAGAAAGCTACTGTGTTAGCGAAACGCGTCACGGTTCTGTATTGAACTTAGTTCAAATAATTGAAGATTTAAACAAATTAAATTGTTTTATTTCGTCGCATGAAATAAAGCTCTTTTCATGCATCAGTGAAAAATATTCATTATAGAACCGTCGAAACACAAAACTGAAGAACTACTCAAAATGACTAGGAAATAAGTTAAAACTATAATGGACCTTCTCACTAGTTAGACTCCAATGAGAGAAAACCTGCATAAAAAGGAGATGTATAACGGAGAACTTTCCTCCAGACAACGCAGAAAACGGACAGAAACAAGCAAACATATATTGTCCGAATGAGAAGCTTTAGACCGCAAAGGACATTTTTCCCGGTGCTTTTCATCCAAATCAAATGGTGCCATTGATATTGATAAGTGCAACATTTCTATCCAACGACGGGACGTCTTGCCAACAACAAATCTTTGATCGATATAAATGACCAAAAAAGAGCATGTATGCGTTTAAACTTTCTAACACAAATATCTAATCGAACATATATGAAAGTTGACGTTTGTTGTCTCCAACATACAAAATGGTGTAACTTAGATGTTGACGACACTGGTCGAATTTTCCAACGGCTATTGCCTTGTGTCATTCCTTGAAGAGAAATTCAAAACGACATTACCGATAAGGACTTTCAGTGCCTTTTACCTGTGGTAAAAGAGTAATTCTAAGAATTGTATATGCGTTTTGTGATACTATGCCCACAAACTAGTTATATTAATAAAAAGGATCTTTGCACGTTTCTCTTAAGTTGATCGACGGACTTTCAGACGAATTCATAAAAGAGCAGCAACTTTCGAGTCTCAAGACAAACGTTATCACTTCATAAAGAACGATACCTTAAGAAACCAGCTCTACTTATTGCTCTTGGTGGTTACATATTGTCCATTCAGGGCCTCCACTTGCGAACTTTAGAAATAATGATGCGCTACCTCATGAAATGAGTGAGACTATGAAACGTGCTATTTGTCCCAGGAGGGGAAATTCTCATCGTTGATAGGAGATACTGAGATACAGATTCTTTGCTGTATATTCTAGGTATTACCCAATACATTCCGCATGTTGATAAACGTTACCAGCAGTCGCTCTACAGGCAAATTCTATGAAATATCGAAAGCCATAATCAAAAAATACCATCGATAAATGACTATGGCTCATGCAATGCTTGCCAAGGCGATTGAAGCCAATCTTGTAATGACTTGTGTGAATGAATTTAGGTCATGAACTGAAATCTGATGTGGATACCTATTGATGTAACTTACATGGATGACTTTTGAGAAATCGCTTTTGATCCGGTTCTGATTATTATTCACAATGTTTGCAAATGTATCTGTATACAAAATTTTGATCACAAGACCAAAATTGAGACGAAAGGGATCAACACGGTGTTTAAAAATTAGATACATAGGTGGCGTATACTAAATAATAAAATAAAATAATATAGTATAAATATTGTACTTTAATTTAAAATATACGTATGGGAATTTACTGTAAACATGTTTACATGTTACACAATTCTTTTATGAAGTAAAAAAGGACAAGAAAAAAGAATATAAAAGAAAAGAGTTGTACATTTCTTTTTCTTTAGTATTTTAGTAACTTTCATGATATTTTCAGCTGAATGAAAATGTTTTTATAACTTAGGGCAAAATATTAAATATATTGTCAGTAAAATATTTACATTTTTTACTCTACTTATTGTTTCATAAATATAAAACTACAAATATGTAAATATTTAATAAATCTAGAGCGTATCGCAATATACAACAAACCTCAAGTTGGCACAAACTCCACATTCTGACTGTTAAGGCGTGGTACTAAAATTTTACTGCTTTCCTATAACAAATCATTGCGATTTATATGTCCATAAAGTTTGTTTCTTTATTACTACAGATTGGATACGGTTGATAATGGAACAAAATACTCTAATACATTTCTGTTCTGATGGGTAATAAGAGATGGTTATTGATTTGAAATTAATTACTAAAATGGGAATAGCCTTAATAGATTGTGTGTTTGATCAACGTTATATTGTTTACTGGATTCCAGACACAAAGTAAATTATGTCAAATCTATGATAAATATATTATTTTATTATTAGAATTTAATTTCAACTTAATTTTCAAAACTTTTATAATATGTAAAATGTTTAATTTAAATAATATAAAGTATAAATAGTAACATATTAGTATTTACAATTTACATTGTTGCTCGTGTTTTAGTTATTTGGCTTTGTAAGGGAATTAATTTTGATTACAAAAGCACTTTTAACGATTTAGTACAAAGTTTGTGCTTTATAATTTCAACAAATCGTTTCGGGTGTAGCTAACATTTACTTTGATAATATCGTTTGTAAATAAGGATTGTTTGAAACTATAACATGTTAAATAGAAATTATTTAATGCTGTTATATTATATGTATAATTATATTCATGTGTGAATTTTAGATAATATATAAGTTAACAGTTTATCTCCTGTTTTCGATTTTTATAAAAACATATTTTTAAAAGTCACAAGGAAAAATGCAACACAAGAAAATGAAGAAACGTTGATTGCAATTTTATTAAATTGTATTGGAGATCAAGGAACGCACGTCTACAGTAAGTTCGAATAAAATAAAACAAACTGAAAGTTTCTGAATAAAGAGTTTCTACCGTAAAAAATATTCTAATGGAATCATTTAGATTCATTAATTTGGTGTAAACTAAAGGTCAGTTAATATAGAAAACAATTTGACTTAATAAAGAAAAACTAGCAGTGACGTAGAGCTAGTAGTGACGTAGAGCTAGCATCTGATCAACTCCAGGATGCTATAATAAACTCATACCAGGAAAACTGTCCTGAGGCATATCAAAACACCAGAATAAATACAAACTGGTGAAATAAAGAACTTGACAAACTCAGAAGAAAAAAGGCGAACAGAACAGGTGAGTGAGAGCAATATACCATCACACTGACAAAATACAACATAGAGATCCGAAAGGCTAAGAGAGACTCGTGGAGAAAGTTCTGCGAAGAGGTGGAAACAACCTCGAAAACAACGCGGATGCACAGAATCCTAGCCAAAGATCCAATCAATCTTATTGGGAACATAGACGGAATCTGGTAGGGGAACTCTGGAGGTACTACTACAGACATATCTGCCAGATTCAAACAATCCCTAACCCAAAAAACCAAAGATACAGGGCCTCAAGAACGGATTGGCAACTGGCAAACAAAGTCGTAACTCACAGCAAAGTCAGCTGGGGAATAGACTCGTTTGAACCGTACAAATCACCTGGACCGGACGGCATATTCCCAGCCTTCCTACAGAAGGGCAAAACACTGCAGGGGTATGCAGACTTGTAGTGGGGAATTTCACAAATATTGTCTTAGACCTGATGCAACAGGAGCTGAACATCGTGAAGAGGTGGCGTCTCAAGGAAGACCTTAAAGTCAATGGATACTAAACCCACGCATGGTACATTGGCTGTACACTGCTGTGCTAAGACCCATGATATCCTATGGCTCTTTGGTATGGTGGCCTAAAGTAAATCAAAAAAGGAATATACTGGAGCTTTCTAAACTCCAAAGACCAGCCTGCATTTGTATTACAGGTGCCATGAGGAGCACACCAACCGCGGCTATGGAAACCATACTAAACCTCCCGCCACTTGATATTCACATCAAAGCGTAGGCAAGAATAGGAGCATTCAGATTGGAGTGCAACGAAAACTGGTGTCCAACTGAACAAGAACATACCAGTGTAACAAAAGTCATCACAAGCTCATTATTAGAAATGAGAAGTGATAAAACGATACCAAAAAATAACTTCACGAAGTCATTCAACATTCAGTTAACTTTGAAAGTTGAAGACACATCAATCTGCCAAGCGGGGACACTGGTATGGTATACTGATGGTTTCAAAACCGACAGTGGAACAGGTGCTGGAATATATGGCGACAAACACAGATGCAAAAACTATGCGTCACTGGGAAATTACGCATCAGTATTCCAAGCGGAGGTACATGCCTTAGAGCTATTTCTTAGGGAGAACATTGAAAGGGGTTACAGAGAGAAAACAATCCTCATTCACTCCGATAGTCAGGCAGCCCTACAAGCTCTAGCATGCAAAAAAATCAGATCGAAACTGGTCTGGAACTGTCTACAAACCCTACTGGTTCTGGCAAACCAAAACAAGGTAACACTTAAATGGGTTCCCGGACACACAGGGATAACAGGCAACGAGGAAGCTGACGGTGTGGCACGAAAAGCCTCAGCGACCAAGTTTACGGGCCTCGAGCCCGTGTTTGGCATTCCGAAATGAGTCTGGCTGACTAGATGGGCTGCTAAAGAACATCAGACAAGCTGGAATCTCGTGCCGGGTCAGAAAAACAGTAAACTGCCATCAAAAAGCCATCAAAAGCACTGACCAACGATATTCTGCAGATAAGCAGAAATCAAATAAGGCATGTCACGGGCCTAATAACTAGACACTGCCACCTTAGGGAACACCTACACAAAATGGGCATCTACCAAGACGAACCCATCTGTAGACTATGTAATGAGGAGGAGGAAACAGCCTCTCACATTATACTAGAGTATCAAGCACTTATACGCTGGAGGTACAACCTCCTGGAGACAAAAAACACAGGAGAAATTCCCCAGAGAAAATCTTGCGAAGAGGCTGCTTAGATTAATGAAGGTAAAAAACCTTTTCACTTGATAATAACGATACAATTGGCATAGCACAATAAGTCTTAAGGCTGCAGTGTTGAGGCCTAAATCCTTAGCCAAAACATCGATTAAATCAATTAATCAATCAATAATAAAGAAAACAAATCGAATAATGTTTTTTATATGTCAAAATTAAAGATATGGAAAACGAATGATTCACGACAGACACGAAAAGATATTGATAGTCCAAGAACCAGGTACTGTTTTTCTGCAATTTTCTAGAGGTCAAATTTTATTGTTGGAATATTTTCAGGGGTCTGAAAGTAAATTCAAGTTGGAGGGACGGTGGGACGTGAGCGTCAGCCGGCATATTGAAAACCACGTTTTGTGAAATATCTCGTGAACCCTGCATCGTACGAGGAAAAAGTAGATATCATTTTTGTAGATAAAAACACTCTCTACAACTTTTTTCTACGCATAATGTGTAAGAATGCATTTTTCTTATTAGTATAAATAATTATTTTTTCTCGAATATTGAATATCCGAAACACACACACACGAATTCCCAAATATGCAACCATCGCGGTTTTAAGTTTCAAATGGACAGCAGACCCTTGGGTCTCGCCTAAATCTAAATAGAAAAAAATGAGTTTCTCAGCATATCGACGGCGTTTTAATGAACAAAGGTGTATCGTTTTGTGTGTGTTCACGAATTTAGTTTTCCTTGGTATTTAAATGATTAGAGACACTATTGTGATGGGCGATGGGCGTGATTCTGCCCCTCAGTGTAGGAACGGAGTACTCTGCATGATTCTGCCCTTAGTACTCAGTAGATGTTCCATTAGTTAATCACTTTGAGTGATTCTGCCTCTTGTGCTGGTAGAAGGATATTTTGTGAGATTCTGCCACTAATATCATTGGTAATGAAAAAATGAAAACACTGTTGCGTGATTCTGCCCATCTGTGTATAATCTGTGTATATTGATTAATATTAATGAATTGAAATAATGAAAAACACTGTTGCGTGATTCTGCCCCTCAGTGTATATTGATTAATATTATTTAATTGAATTGGTATTTAAATAATTATTACTCATTATGTTCTTATTGATTTAATAAAGTAAAATTAAAAGGAGAAAACGATATCTACGAACGTTTAAATTATATTTGATTACGATCTGAATGAATATGATAATAATGGCTCCTATGTGTCTTTTTATTATTTTTAGGTGTGTCATCTCGGACCTTATATTTTCAAAAAGAAAAATAAATAAAGATTTAAAAAAAAATATATATGTATTCACAGTTATTAAGTTGTTAAAAGAAAATGTTTATAATCTCAATTTCTTAATTGTCTTTATCAAATATTATTGGGCCACTCTTTACATATGTATACTTTTTTATTTATAGTGCTCCAAACTCAGACTTACGAAGTGAAATAACGTGACATTTTTTTAGACCTTTAGGCTTTGAAAAAATTGCACCTCGTAAATTATTAGTGGAAATGTAAAAACGTAGTGCATAGAAAATATTTCATAACGGATAAAACGCATCGTATTAATAATAATGATAATAATGAAAATGAAAAGTCGTAGAAGGCCATAAAAGGGCTCAAAGAATAATAGAAACTAGCTCGAAGTCATACTTCATAAAATATAATTAAATAATCAAAAGATTGAACGAGCAAGGGCGACATGTTTCGGCCAAACAATGGCCATCATCAGGCCTATAATACAATGCAAACTAATGTTTTAAAATAAAAAACGAAATCAAACCCCAGCTGCCATCTTAAATTTACTTTCATGGGTCACCCCTTAACATGTTCCAAGAATAAAATTTGATTTGTAGAAGTTTGCATTAGACAGAAAGTGCACATCCAAGCTAGCAAAATCCTATTTGGGTTTTGATAGTTTAGTTCAAATTTTTTTGCCCGAGCTTAGTTTTGCCTGGATATATCTCGTAAATTATTGGGTATTTTGTAATGCAGTCTTCAAACGAAATGTTCTTCAGACCCAAATTAATAACTTTTGTGAACATGTCGATGCCAGATTTTCACTCTTTCGGGGTGTTTTTAGTGAATAAAAACCTAAAAATGGACAATAACTTACAAATCGTGCATCAACACGACTAATTTTGCTCAACATTGCAATAGCCTCTAATTCATCTTTCACTCCACACCAAAATTTCACCTTTCATCATGTCCTTTTTTATGTTAAAGTTTATTTCGCAAATTTGTATTCAATTTATGAAAATTTAAGATTTAGAAAAAGGCAAAATAACGTATTTTTAATCAATTTCCATAGCCGCTCGAGAAGTTGTTGGTTTTGACTTCTTCTATAGTCATTCTAATTCATTGTCTGAATCTGTATCATCACCATCTGTGTTGATTTATTCCGAATTAGTTTAGTATCAAATACAAATATTAATGAGATAGTTTGACATTGTTGACAAAAGAACTATCAGAATCGATTGTAGGTTATTGCAATGTTGAGCAAAGTTAGTCTTGTTGATGCAGAAAACATTTCTGTCGCAGACAGTTATACTAAAATATGTACGGTTTAAGAGTTATGGTCGAAAATATGATAAAATACCATTTTTTAGTCATTATTCACTAAAAACACCCCGAAATAGTAAAAAGCTGTACACGACATTCACTAAAACTGTATATTTTCTTTTGAAGACTGGATTGAAAAATTCCCAATAATTTTCGAGATATCCATGCAAAACCAAAGTTTGAACACATCAATTGATTGATGATTCTAGACCTTAAAGTTTAGAGAGAAGTCTTATAATACGGCTCTGTCTGTCTGTCCGCCTGTCCGCATTTATAACTCAGAAACGAAAAGAGATAGAGACAAACGGTCAATGGTAATAAACTCAGTATACCTTGAATAGCTTCCAAATAGATATTCAGATTTTTATGACTTCTGGTTTCAAAAATGGTATTACAAACCTGCAGTGACGCTTCGGTCGTTACGGGTCACTTTGGCGCCTTAGTCCAGGTTTCGGATTGCCTCGGGCGCCACCTTCCGTTTAGAGTGTGAAGGCCACTGCACGGGCAGCGTCAGTGGAGAAATAAATACTCCAGGGGTCGTTATGGTATCGACCAAAATCACTGGCAGCCAGAAGGGCGGTCTTTACTTGCCCAGCTGGGTTTGAGTACCTGGGTATTAGCTGCAAAAAAATCCGGCGGAGAAAAGGTGTGTAACGGACGATTGGCTTGGCGGCGTGGTGTAGTCGGACTGACGGTCGACGGACTGCACTGCTGTTCCAATTGGGACGGCCACAGCAAGTCGGACTTCTGGCTGTCTCTGCAGCTCCCGACAACGTTTTGAATTGCCCTACTCGATACGAACTTCGGCGTCTAAGAAGCAGAGACGAGAGTATCTCCATCTGCCTGGCGACGGTTCAACTGGTACGACTGGCCTTTTATTCACAATTTTAAGTTAATGTTACTCCAGTGCCGTGCGCGGTTTAATTTATATATTTGAAATAATACGGAAAAAAGTAACAAACCAGAACCGGAAGTGATATTACCGGTTTTAAAAACAGCATTCTGCTGACGTGAAATTTAACGCTATATTTGAAAACATATTTGAGATATCTTTTATGGTTCATGAGATAATGCGTTTTTAGAAGTCGTCACGTGTCTGACTTGTTTTAGAAACAGACCTGTACATTTTATTCCATCTTTGAAATCCTAATTTTTTTTCTCTATCTAACCATAAAGAACACCTAATATTTTTATTAAGTTTAAATAATGAAGTGTATTTTTGGAACTTCTAAGTACAGTCCTGTTCCAATTTCACTCTAAATGTTTATAAATCTTTTTGAATAAAATTAATTAAAACTTAAGTATACTTTGAGCCTAACGCCGAAAGTGTATTTAATTTCTATTAAATAACCTAATTAAATTTTCTTAAATAAACACAATCCGAAAATACACTTTATTGAATGATAACAGATAAATAGAAATTACAATGTAATAAACTAAATTGTCATTTTAGCTTATTTTAATTATGAAAGAATTGCTTAAATTGTCCTTCCCCTTGTTTAATATATTATATAATTCTTGTGCTTCAATGTTCAGGGTAAAAATGAACAGGATCGTACTTGGAAAAATTCCTAAAGTAGAGTTCATTGTCGAAACCTAATAGGATAT
Source organism: Neocrepidodera transversa (assembly GCA_963243735.1). Lineage (NCBI taxonomy): Eukaryota > Metazoa > Arthropoda > Insecta > Coleoptera > Chrysomelidae > Neocrepidodera > Neocrepidodera transversa. The sequence goes on from OY725339.1 coordinate 31,117,182, forward strand.
AGAAAAAATATGGGTTTCAAAGATAAAATAAAATGTGCAGGTCCGTATTTAAAAAAATAGTTGAGGGTGGCCTTTTAAAGACGAACCGCACTTCTGAAAAATTAGAGACCTTGTGTTACGCAATATTTGGTCCTAAATAAAAAAAGTTTTTTTCTACTTTTAAAAATTACCAAATTACCAATAACATTATGTTAAGAATATGAGTGCATATATAACAAATAACTTCAAACAAATATTTTAAATGATTCGGAAGAATGAATGATTTATCAAACGGAAATTTAAATTCAAATATTCATTCGCTTGATTAGGCGTCATTAAAGAGGAATATGATTGATGTGACGTCACTTCGCTAGGTCTTTTATTATCTGTTTCTCTTCGAATAACTGCAATAAAGAGAAATGAGTAGATATTTCCAAACTATAGTCTATACAAAATATATGTGTAAAACTTTATTGTGCCACTTCCGGTTGTCCGATTGATTTCAAAATCTAATCAGATCTAATGTTGGGTATTAGAATCTTGTATGCAAAATTTAAAATTTTTTACTTTAGCAGATTTTGAGTTTTCGTTACTACAACATCCATCCTAATACACACACATACATCATCGCGAAAATATCAAAATGGGATTCCAGTGTAACAAAGTTACTTGTTTAAGTAATAATTAAAATATATAAATTAAATCGCGCACGGCACTGGAGTAGAATTAACCTAAATTATGAGAGAAACTTTGAATAAAAGACCAGTCGTACCAGTTGAACCTCCGCCCGACAGATGGAGACACTCTCGTCTATGTTTCTTAGACACCGAAGTTCATATCGAGTAGGGCAATTCAAGCCGTTGTCGGAAGCTGCAGTGGCAGCCCGAAGTCAGAATTACTGTGGCCATCCCAATTGGAGGAGCAGTGTAGTCCCTCGACCTTTAGAGATAGGTCAAGCTGAAGGGAGCGAGCCAATTCATATTGTACCGGAGTCAGAACCGTCATCCAACCACACCGGAATACGTGCCTGTTCCGTCCGAGAAAGAACCACATTACACACCTTTCACTCATCCGGATTTTTGGTAAAAATAAAATGTTTTATTTACTGAATTTTAGTTATTTTGAGTTTTAACATCCCAGCAGCAAAGACCCAGATACCTCAACCCAGTAGGGCAAGTAAAGACCGCCCTTCTGGCTTCTAAAGGTCTTGTCGATGCCATACGATCCCTGGAGTATTTTTTTCTCCACTGACGCTGCCCGTGGCCTTCACACTATAAACGGCCTTCGAGGCAATCCGACACCTGGACTGAGGCGCTAAACGTGACCCGTAAGGACTGAAGTGGGTTACCCTAGGGACCTTCAAACGTATTTATCCATTGAAAACAATGCCCAATTTTCAGCATGATTGCTATACCTCTCTTATCTGAAGGGCATGAGATAAAAAGGGTCCATACCACTGCAAGATTAACCAACTTTGTATCTATAATAGTTACGAAATTCCAATAGTGTTCCAATAAATTTGCCATACCCTGTATATACTATTGGTGTACATGTAGGTAAAAAGTTTGGCCAGGATCGTACAAGCCATTCCGGTTCTCGCCCTACTACGATCCAGTTATAATTATTGAAATTACTTACACGTAATTATTATTTTGATAAATTTTGTGTTCGCTAGATGGGCCGGATCAAAATAATTGTGGCATTGTTTTTATTTAATCTACAATAGAATTTATACCAATTTTTCATAATTTTCTATTCGTCTAAAACTGACATAAAAAAAAATCCTGAACGTTGCAACTGGGAAATGCAGAAAAGAAATCCCGGATTAGGAAATAACAAAATTCAATTACCGAATCATAAAAGAACTATTTTCTTTTATTTCTCTGGTTTCGTGGAAATGAGGACAATGCAGCTAGAACTATATATATTCCATTCTGATGAGGATCTTTGTTAATTTTAATTTATATGCAGATTTTCTTCGAGTAGTTTTCTCTAAGAAGTTTTCTTTTGGAAATGCACACTATCGATTTGTCTTGCTCCAATTTTATTTTTATTCAACTGCACATAAACCATTAAATGTGCTCTAAAAAACTCAAAAAAAAGAATTTAAAAAAAATCGAAAACAATTAAAGAAAAAATTTTTTTTAAAAAATCGAAAAAAAATTATCTCTAATTAAAAATTTATTAGATGATATTAGCTATCGGGTATATGATTTTTAATTCTTAAAATTTATGTAAATTATATTGGTTAAAAAATATCAGGATTTATATTTTTAATTATTTATTTTCTTATTTTGCAAGACCGCATATATTTTCTTATTATTCTTTTCCGGAGGTCAAAAAACTTGTTATTTTCTTCCCCTTTTAGATTCGTTGCAAACAAATTTTGCGTCTGTGACATATAGCGCCGTTAACGGGCCAATTTATAAACTTCTGCTTTCCGTCTCCGGACTCTCCATTCAAACTTCTAATTAAGGCTGTGTGGTCTTGTAACAAAATACCAGCAACATTAGTGTCGCTGCTGTAATAGATTGCCTTTTACCAGCTAGTTGGACATTCTAGACAGGAGTATAAGAAGCCGAGAAGCGTTATTTTTATTTATTTTTTCTTTTTTTTTGTCTTTAAGTGATCGTCTGGGAAACGTCTTCATTGGCGTAACATATCTTAGATTGGAGAATAAAATTCTTTTAGTAACCGATTTCCTGGGAGTACTGAAAAAACTGAACATAATGATATGATAAACAAGTATATAGGCAAAGTTAGAGGATACGGCAAAGAAAACGGAATATACAGATATTAAACTCGTATTAAACATAGGAACATAAATTTAACAAAAACAAAGACAAAGAAATGACGTAACATTATTAAGAGACGAGAAAAAATACCAGAACACTTCGATATTCCTAAAAATTTCACCTCACTACAAAACACTAATTATTCAAAATCATCCTCAAAATATTCAAAAGTACTCGAGTAAATAATAAAATAGCTGAATGTGGGCAATTTTTATATTTATGGTCTTACTCTATTCCCAGAATACCAAGAGAAGAGAGGGACATGACGCGAGGAAATAAGAAGGGGGACATCAAGCGAGTATGAAACTATAAAATATAATGAGTAGAGGAATAATGAAAATACAGGGTGGCACAAAAAAACGTAACAAAATGAAGTCGTGGTTTGTTGAACAGTCTCCATTGTCAGGTTTCGATGAATGTTACTGTTTCGCATGTACCAAAGCGCATGTACCAAAGCGCATCCAAGATCTTTCTTAGTACTTTATTTTAGGACCATTCAAAAGATTGTATGTTACTCTGACTAGCTCAACCCCTAAAGCTGAATACCATATGACCAAGTAGATTTGTACAACATAAGTTTATTATGCAAATATATCGTGGATATTCTTCTAATGAGCCAGTATTTAATTCCAAGTTCCTCTATTTTCTTCTTAATATGGGCTTTCCAGCGAAACCTAGCGTCTAGGGTAATATCTGTCGGTTCCAGTTTGTACTGGCGTTATTACCTAGGTAGAATCTTTTCCCAAGTAATAAGTGATACCGTCTCCTATTGGTAGATGGCGTTAGCTGTCTACCTTTTAATATCTAAGTATTTTGCCATATTTGCGACTGGTATCTACTTTCGGTTTATATTTATGGATATGTGTTGGTTTGCTATGTGTGTAAAATTTACGTGTATAGACTTTGAATCATTTAATTTGGCCCTCCATCTTCTATACAGGTATTTATTTTGTCAACTGATGTCTGTAAGTTTTGTGCCACTTCTTCGTGAATATGTTCTACTGCTAATATGCTAGTACCATCTGTAAATGTTGCTAAGGTATTATGTTCTAATGTGGGAATGTTCCTTGTATAGAAGAAATGTACACAGCTAGATTTTGCCGCTATCTAGTCTATTTCACAATATAATCTAAACAGAGCTATTCTAGAGGGCGAAACAAATAGGTTGGCTAATTAATTTATTCATATCAATGACGAAATGTCCATTGATTCCGTAGAAAATGAAAAATCTTAATGAAATCATGTTAGTCGCAGAAGACCACGTAGAAAGCCACGTACCCTTTTCGTGGGAAATATTTCTGGAGGTTCTGAGGTGGAGAGTATTGTTAAAAGTACTATTTTACAAGTTTACAATTTAAAGTCCAACACCGACAATTTGAAATAATTCTTGAGTAAAAACTTTACTAGTATATCATGTGAAGCTCTAAAATTACGTCATCCAGATATATTGATACGGAACACCCGGTATATTACAGATGTCCTTTCTAAGAATCTCAATCTCGGTTGGGTTCACTACAATAAATTTATAAGATTAAATTTCATAAAAAAAATATACAATTTTTTAATTTCAATAGGTCTTCACTTTCTTCGATCTTGATCTTCTGTTTATGTTTCTTCTATAGCTCCTATCTCAGTCTGTTTTTGTCTCAAGTTCTAGTCTTTTTCTATTTTCTTAAGAATATTTTCCGTTCCTGTTTCTTACTGTCTACTGTCTTATAGTTCTTTCCTTCCTCGTATTTCTATAAATTCTTGTTTGCACCTTCTCGTATTACCTTTTTTACACTTGCTAAATCAATCTCTATTTTTTATTCACCATTTATTACATCGAAAATTATATTACAAATTTAAAATAATTTGTTTGACAATTTCCAATAAATTTATCTCCATTGATAATTTCATATTTTTTTACATCTGGCCAAATAAAGCCTGTGTAAGGTATTTTTCCCCCTGAGAAAGACGAATCACGAATTCAATCCCGAGAATTAGAAAAATCGCTTAAGACCTTAACTTCGGCCAGACTTAACTTAAGGCTTATACAACTAAACGCCCAAAGCGTAACAAATAAACCAAACATGCTGGAAATTCTTCTTCAAGAAGAACAACCACACGTGGTTAGTATTGCTGAACATTGGTGCAATTCTGATAATATCACCATGATGATGTTACCGGGTTATGTCCAATCCACTTATTATTGAAGACCAACGCTTAGTTATTTATGTGAAATCTGATGCTGAGGTCCAAGATCTCAATCTCGGAAGATTTTCTAAAGAAATACATTGTGAGTTTTGTGCTATTAGGGTAAACATTTATGATGTGAAGATGTGCGTTATCAGTATGTACAGATCCCCTACAGGAAATTTTGAAATCTTTTTGACTAAAATGTCTTACATTTTTCAACACTGTAGTAGGTTAATTAATTATATTTTTGTTTGCGGTGATCTGAATATTGATTATATAGATGATTTAGGTATATTTAAATAACTCTTGGATGACTTGTTAATTAGCAGTAATTTGTCAGTTACTTCATTTATACTGACTAAAATATGTGTAAACAAAAATGGTCACGTTTCACCTACTAAAGATGATTATATCTTAATAAACGTTGATGTTAAATTCTGTACAACTAAGTTTTTTTAAGCCAATCTTAGTTATCATAGGGCAGTTTTATTTGACTATTATGCCAATAGTAACCAAAAAACGACTAACGTTAGAAATATTTCATGTACCAATTTAGATGCACTCTGTGCAACAAGCCTCTGTACTGATTTTGGTGATATCTATGTTTCCTTTTAAAACGGCATGACACTACTGAAATCTTAAAAGAAATTGGGTAACACCAGAAATTAAACAAGCTAGTCAGGAATTAAAAAGCCTACATTGGTTAAAAATAAATTTAAAAACTGAAAATTGTCAAACTCTATATAGACAGAGTAAGAAAAATTATCAGAAATTACTTAACTATTCTTGAAAAATCTAATAATGCAAGCATAACTATTTTGAATCTTGTTAATCAGGAAAATGCTAGGAAAAATAACAAAAGTAATCGAATTAATTTATCTATTGACGATATTGTCAGATACTAAACCTGTGACCGTTGCCTTTGGAAATTACTATTCTTTGATAAATGAACTACTACGGTGACAATAGATCTGAATCTTGCACTGTTTCAAATTTTATAAAACCATCTTTTTTCTTTTATCCTTTAGACAAATACGAAATAATTGATATAGAAATTTAAAGAATAAAAATAGTACGAGTGTAGACTTTATATCCTCAAAAATTTTGAAATGTATTGCGGAACACGTCGCAGAGCATTTTGCTTATCATATAAATTTTTCCATCTCTTCTGGTATTTTTCCTTCTGTTTTAAAAATCAACAAGGTCATCCTCGTGTAAAAAAAATGCCACTGATAATATAGAAAATTATCGGCCTATATCGATAGTAAGTGTGTTTTAAAAGGACTTGGAAAAAATTACTTATAGTCCAATGTTAAATTACTTAATTCAAAATTATTACAAATTGCCAGTTAATCAACACAAACAGAATGTAAATTCACCGATTACGTTTACAAAAGTCTTGATGTTGGTCTACATGTTGCCAGATTATTTTTTGATCTTTCGAGAGTTATATAATCTCGGTTTCAGAGGTACGTATCTGAAATGGCTTTTCAGTTTTATTATTAAGAGACTGTAATTCAAACATCTATCCGATGGATTTAGGTGTCCCCCAGGGTTCTGTGCTGGGACCTCTCCTATTTTTTTATTAATTAACACTACCTACCGCAATTTATTGATGCGAATATGTTAATATTATTTGCGGATGACACGTCATTAGCAGTCTCAGCACATAGCTTGGAGCAATTAATTCAAACATGTATTATTGTGATTGAAGCAGACACCAATTGGTATAAGATTAATGAATTAATAATCAATTTGGATGAAACAGAATTTATATATTTAAAACAATACAAAAACACCAACAAAACCGTGCGGTTAGTATCCAAGCATAATTGCAAATAAGTCATACTTCACGTCTGAACCAAAACCGACATCATGCAGGGCCGAATTTTAATTTTAAGGATGAGTGCGATAAGTTAATTTTCGTTATTCTGAAACAATAATTACTCGAGAATTAATGGAGCAAGTTTCAATTCCTTTACACTGTAGAATAGAGAATAAAACTCCCTTTCAAATGAGCTATCACTCACCACCTCATGCTATTTAATTTTTTTTAAATGGTTGCTCCCCTATAGTAAAGGATGAAATTAGGGGTAAAATATTCATACATTGTAGTGTCTCGGCGATTTTCCTAACAAGAGTCCAGTAACGAGTTAGATAAGGGGGTAACACTTATGATGCTCACTATATCCAAAATACATGGTAAATTTTATTTCTCAGTTAATGAATGAATACTAAGAAAAATAAATTTGAGAAATCCTCGCTACGAAATTCTTTTTATTAAATCAACTGTGTATTTTAGAGAGTTCATAATTAGTACTGGGAGTAAACTAATCATAATTTAGTTTAAACTTTCACACCAGCTTGCCAGTTAGAATGGAAATAACTGTTGTTTCTAAACTTTTCTCGTTTTACTAATAAATCCGGGTCGGGTAGGTAACATATTGTGCAACAATGAAAATGGCTTTTTGTGTTTTCGTAAGTATGATTTGCGTACACAATTTGCTATCTCTTTTATTTTTATATCGTGAAATTTTTCTACGGTAATATTCATTTGTTATATATTTTTTTAATGTAGAAATAATTTTTACTTATGCAGACGTGTTAAAAAAAATTTTTAATAAAACATACGTTTGTTTGTTAATAAAATAAAAAATATAACAAATATTTTTTATTTTATTTAATTAAATTTTGTTCATAATTATTTATTATTTTGGATTTTGTTTTGTACAGATTGTTTCTCTAATTAATTTTTAATATAGAATAATAGGAAATTTTTGGAGAAAAGGGGGAAATTTGAGACGAAAATGAGAAAAAATGGGTAATTTTAGAATAAAGGGGTATTTTATGACAAAAAAGTGACAAAATTTGAGAGAAAAAAGTAAAAAAAAAATTTAATACAGGGTTAGTTTTAGAAAAAAAGATATAATTTCAAAGAAAAAATAACAAAAGTTGCTAAAAATTGCGAAAAAAGATGAACGTATATTCAGCAAACCAAGCGTTTCTCCCAGAGAATTTTCTGGGGATAACTTACAGCAGAAACAACGGGACGTGTTACGTTTTTTTTTTCTCTGTGCCACCCTGTATTTTTATTAATTCTCTGTTCAGTATATTTTAATTTCAGATTCGTTTGATATCCCTTCTAAAGATCTCTTTCTCTCTTCTAGGTATTACTATAAAATGTCTTTCCCATATTAACATTTCTCTCTGTTTGCTTCTTTAGTCAAAACAATTGACTTCTATATCGTCTGTATCGCTAATTGAAAATTTCTTTTCTCCCCTAGTTATATAGGGGTTTTTTTGGAAGTAGATCTTTTTTGATACAAGTTTTTGGTACAAGTTTATTTTTTGGGACAATTTTTTTGGACAGAACATTTTCTATTTGGAACAAGCTTTTGGTACAAGTTTTTGAACTGAACAAGTTTTTGGAACGATCAAGTTATTTTTTCTTACTTTGGGACCAACGTTTCTACTGCCGGATCTAAGAAACTTTAGAAGAAACCTGAAGAAAAGCCAAAAACCAAGTCAAATTTCCAGGAAAAAAAAGGAAAGTCTCTGAAAGATTTTTTTTTTTCGTATATACTAAAACAAATATAACGTTTAATTTGAGTTTAATTTCCTTAAACCCACAAAAAGAAAGAAAGGACGGATTTTGAAATATATCATAGTTTTTTTTTGTCAATTGTTTCTAAATTTTTTTTTACATTTTACTTTTTGATATATTTCAAATTCTACTCGTGGAACGAACCCATAATAAAAAGAATTGAGCTTAAGTCACATTTATTACTAATTATCAACAGAATTAAAGTACGTTTCAGATGCCTCGAAATTTTGGTGACATCATCCAAAGTAGTCAATATGCGGACTAGCCAATTTTCAGCGCATCTCGAAGCGCTTAGAGGACTTTTTCGTCTTTAACCCCAACAGAAACAACGGGACGCCCCAGAACTTGGGTGACATATTTAAAAGAAGTCAATATACACACTGACCAATTTTCGACGCGTTCCGCATTTTTCAACGCTTTGTTGGGGGACAAAGAGGACTTTTTTGGCGATAACTCCCAGTAGAAACCACATTATTAGATTCGTCCTGAGAAGGTAATTTCAATAACCTATTACACCAAACGATCAATACGATCCCATCTTCTTGTCTCCAAATTATGTCCGGGACAGCGCTGGAAAAGCGGGACAAGCTGAAAATTGAACAGTAAGTAGTTATCGAAAAAAAATCTTCTATGTGCTCCGGGAAAGCGTTGGAAAATGCGGGAGGCACTGAAAACTGGTCAGTGCGCATTATTGACTACTTTGGAAGAGGTCACCCAAATTTCGAGGTATTCTGTTGAGAAAATTCCTCTCTGTACTCCGGGAAAGCATTGGAACTTGCGGAACGGACTGAAAATAAGTCAGTATGTGTATAGATTGACTATTTTTGAAAATATCACCAACGTTTCAAACCATTTCACTAGTAGTTATGCCTGCAGAGACGCTTCGTTTGCTTGCCGTTTGGTGTACTGTGCCTTTTAAAGAGAGAAAAGAGGAGAAAAAAGTACTAAACAATTGAAAATTTTAAACAGAATAGAGGGGAGCCCTTAAAGTTTTCTTGTTTTTTTTAAAGACAATATAACTGCATAGTTATGCACAAGAAACCATATTTCAAAATAAATCACCACTTTGATATTGTAACGAAATTATTTTCCGTGATAATTACAATATTCAAATTAAATCACGCACGGCACTGGATTTAGAATTACTTTAAAATTATGTCAGAGGTCAGCCATACTAGTTGTAAACTCGGATATTTGTTTCGGATACCCAGCCGACCTTATGGGATACGGCAGCCGGAGTCGTCAGTTAGTTGCAGTGGCAGCCCGAAATTCGAGTTCCAGTCCAGTCCGAGTTCGACCTGAGAACCAGTCAGCGACCTTTTTAGAGATAGATCAAGCTTGGCTTGAAGCCAAGTTCCATTGTGACTGTACCATACCTGAACCGTCAATTTGACTACGCCAGCGTAGAAGATGTGCCAGTACCCTCTGACGTATCAAAGATTAAAGAACCGTATTACACAACCGTCTTTCCTTGCCGGATGTTAGTATAAATAAAAGGTATTATTTACTGGAATTTTATTTTTGTTTATCCACGCAGCAAATATCCTGGTACTCAACCCAGTGGGGCAAGTAAAGCCCGCCCTTCTGGTCGCTAGTGATTTTTGGTCGTTAACATAACGACCCCTGGAGTATTTATTCTACGCTGATGCTGCCCGTGCAGTTTCCTTCACCAAGGCAATCCGAGACGTGAACCAAAGCTCCAAAGTGACTCGTAACGACCGAAGTGCGTTACAGTATGAAGTACAATATGCTCGAATAATACCTTCCAAATTATATTAAACTTCTTCCTGTAAGACACCAGATGGTTCTTTAATGGAAACTTTATTTAGATACCATATTCAATACCAGAAACTGAAGACAATTTAAGCCAAAAGTTTAAATCTGTGGGAATTGTATTAAAGAAAGACTATACAATATTTGGTGCATCACCTGATGCAATAAGTGGAGATTTTGTAGTAGAAGTGAAATTTCCAAGTCGACAAAAAACTATTAAACATTATTTAAAACCGAATAATACCCTAACCGTGAAATGTTTGTGCAAAATATATTTAAAAATGTTAGGTTAGGGGAACTTTTCTATATTGCCTCACTAAATTTCGAAAATGATAATAATGTAACGATAATAGAAGTTTCATTAAATAGACCCTTTTTAAAAGTAGTTATGGAAGGAGCTTTGGAATTTTGGAAGAAAAATGTTTTTTTTTCATTTAGTCAAATAAATACTACGTTCTGTATAAAAATAAATGATCTCAATATAAGTTACTATCAAATAAAGTGTATTTTTTAGAAATAAAAATCTTTTTATTAAAAACAGTGTGATCTTAATTAAAAATGTTTTTCAATAAAACAAATACATAAATATTTTATTGTAAAAAAATGTTTAGAACTTGATCTGTAAATTATCTTTTTATTAGTGGACCTTGCATATTTATAAGACCACATACAATAGTAATTATATCATCTATATTACACACCAGCTTTTCATCTATACATGCATGAGGTTTAAGCATAGCAAACTCCATAATAGAGCGTATCACTCTATATGTATAGTAAACTTGCAACCCTCTTGGCTTTTTTTGCTTCTTCTGGACGCATTATTTGGCCTTGTTGAACACTTGGTAGTCTACTTAGGCATTTTTCCCACAAAATGCTTTCAGCATGTTTAAAGCCCTTATCTGCCATAATGCTACATTGATTTGGTAAGACTTCTAAATATCCCGATTTTTTTTAAATTTATTCATGAATTATTCTCCCTCCAGACCCAGGAGAAATAAAATTAAATGTACCACCTGGTAATGAAGAAGTCAGATATTTTAAAGTATTGGATTTCTTATAATTGGTCCATGTCAATGACTGATGAGTGGCACGAGATTGTTTTTCAATTTGATTTTCCAGACAGCCTATATTTGACTGAACTTCCTTGTACCTTTTACGAAATGGAAGATACAATTCAATTTGCTTCCTTTTGATAATGTCCTGTTAAATTTAACAGATACTGTACTAACTTTTAACCCAAAAAATCATGAGCCAAACAAACATAAGGGTCGTTCGACCTTATTTTTTTTAGTACTAAAAAGATATCCATTCTGTTCAAATTACATTTTCCCTTAATTATGAAAATCAGATTAAAGTGTCTTTAGGCAGCAACAAATAAAATTTTGAATGTTTAATGTATAAATTCATGTTTGACCGGAAATGACAAGAAAATAAGAAATTCAAATGGAACACCCGGTACATGTTTACATATTTGTATTCTACGTCTTCAAACACATTTGAGACGCCATTTTTATTTTGTTTTTGAATTTTTTTATCCATACCAGTTGATCATGATTTGATCTAAATTACTTATGATTAATCTAGAATTTTCTAAAAATCTCAATTTTGTCAATTATTTATTTTCATTTCTTTTATTAAACATTTAATTCAGCAATACAGTTTTTAATTAAAATTCAATTTTTTTTAATGAAAGATAGATGTGCCACTTGGTATTAAAAATCGTTCATTTTATAACCATTAAAATGATGTACCTTTTTTTCTCAAATAAAGAAGGAATGTTAGTTTTTACTTTCCGAACAACAGAGTTGTATAGAAGGAAAGTATTGCGATCATGATATTTTGACCATACCCAGATTTTAACGAATCTTTACGTTTTGAGGTCACCTGAATCCATTTATGCCATTTTTAGCATGATGTCTGTCTGTGTGTGTGTGTGTGTGTCTGTGTGTCTGTGTGTGTGTGTCTGTGTGTCTGTGTGTGTGTGAACACGATAGCGTCTAAACGGCTGAACCGATTTAGATGAAATTTTATATACATATTTAGGGTAACAAGGAGACGACCTGTATAGATTTTGGAGTTAATCGGACAACCGGAAGTGACAGTTGCTATAAGTGATGACGTCATTACTAAACAAGATGGCAACAAAGTTTTACACATATATTTTTTATACGTTATAGTTTAATTTCGAATGATTAAAATTTTTAAAAACGTTTGCCATTGTTGCCAGATTTATCAAAAAGTATTTTTTTTTCATATTTTGCTTAAATAACCAAAATAATGCATTTTTATGAAAAATTACGGGATATGAAAGTTGTAGAACATAAAATTTTCTACACATTTTGTCCTTACCGGTTTTTTGAATTCCTCATAGTTTCGCCGCTAGAGGGCGTGAAAAAAATTTATATAGACATTTTTGTGACTTTTTTAGATTTTAAGACAAAATTATGGATTTTTATGAAAAATTACATGATATCAAAATTGTAGAACATAAAATTTTCTATAAATTTTGTCTTGACTATTTTTTCAAGTTGCGCATAGTTTCGCCGCTAGTTTTTATTTTAATTTTTATCTTTATTAAATTATTATTTTTTAGTTAAATTTTTATATTAAAAATTTTAAAAAAATATCTTTAAATTTGTAATAATTAATTTTATTATTATATTTTTTTTCAAAATTTTATTACAAAAATTTTGGAATTTTTAAAAAATTGGCTAAGAAATTTAAGATTATATTACGATTTTAAACTAAATTGAATAACTTCTAAAATATTAAAGTTATGGAAATGGGATTTTCACCATTCGAAAGATAATATAAAACTCTAAATTTTAAATATATTTTAGTTTCTTAAAATTTAGACTTGTAATTATTGTTGCCAAAATTAAGAATTTTTTTAAATTTTTGTAATTTAGTTTTATCAATAAGTATAAAATAAATGAAAAAATTAAATAGCATATCCGAAAAGGATCCAAAAGTACTATGTGTGTAAATTATTTCATAATTTTAACATAATATTTGTAAAAGTTATAGCAAAAAATGAAAAAAGTTAAAACAATTCAATGGATATACCCATGAATTTTTGAAAAAAAACTTGATTTTTTTTTAGTTTTTTAAACTAACTTTATTAATGCATTTTGATCCAAAAACTTAAAAAAAGGTCTGTTTCCCATTTTGAATAAAATTGAATGAGATATTAATTATTTATTGATTTTAAAATTATTCAAAAATAGGTTTTATTTGTTTTAAGGTTCAAATTAACATTAAAAATTTTAAAAAAATTACCCTTAAATTTGTAGTAAAAAACTCTATAATTGTGATTTTTTTCAGAATTTTATTCAAAAAACTGTAGAATTCATAATTTTTTTTTTAAATTTAATATAAGTTTAAAAAAATTGAATAACTTTAAAAATATTAAAGATATTAAAATGGGATTTATACCATTCGATAGGTAATATAATTAATGTATTTTAATGCAGAAAAACTAAAATAAGCGATTAAACAATTACTTTACTACGAGTGTTCGGAAAGTTGGGTGGGATTACCCCCTCATTTTTTTAAATTTGGTTACAAAATTCTCCCGAAGACATCCCTGTTCAAAAACCCAATAAAGGATATTTACAATATCATATTTTAAATATATTGAAATGTAAAATCCAATGAGATATTACTGGGTGGATCACATTTCATATATGAGAACTCTTTCTCACTGGGCTGGTTTCAGAAGGTCTTAAAAAAAAATTACAATAATAAAAAAAAATTATAAACATTCTAAATATATTCCTCCACTCTCTTCTGTTTACTTCTTCAATTACTATGCTTCTTATCTATTGTCGATTCCTAGTTTCCTTCAGTCTCTTCTGTATGTTTACTCCTACACAACTTTTTGAATTACCATCTTGTTATTTCTTGTTCACCTTTATTTTAAATTTATCATCTGCTGTTTCCAAAATTTATTTTATTTTATAAATAAAATCTTTTTTAATTGGTATGTAAGTTTTTATTTATTTTACTCAACTTTACTCAACATTATACAATTCCATAAACCTTTTTCTTGTAAAAAAATTTTCAAAAAATTATCAATTTGACAACCTTTAATTTTTAAGAATCAATAATCACTTTGACACCAACCCAATGACAAATCATTTCACATGATAGGAAACGTCATCCAACCTGTCATAAGAATTTCATACTTCAAATAAGCCCTATTCATAAAAAAAAATTAGTTTATACTTTTAATACCAGCTACTAAAATTTCTTTTTAATTTACATTTTTCTTTTTAATGTTAAAAATAAAGGAATACTGTTAATTTAAATACCAATTGCTATCCATTTTTTTTAACCCAACTAACCCCTACTTACCATAATATTTAATAACAAATCTTATACAAAGTATAACAAATTTCATAACACTTGCCCAAAATTATAGGGTATAACAAATTTCATAACAATATATAATTATTAAGAAACAGAAATAAATAATTGACAAAATATTTAGATCCTTCAGTTAAATTTAGTTTGATTAAAATGGATTTTAGACCAAATCATTTCACCTAAAAATGAATAAAAAAAATTTTTAAATGAAATAAAATGGCGTCTAAAGTGACATTTGACAGCCGACATGTATCTGTTTGAAGGCGTAGAATCCAAATATGTAGAAATGTACCGGGTGTTTCATTTGAATTTCCAATTTTATGTCATTTACGGTCAAACGGAATGTGGGACATATTGGATTTTTATGTAAAAAAATCAAAAAATAGCTGTATTATAATCGACCAAAAGTTAATATAAATCTGTTAACCCGTTTAAAAGTTATAGAGGTGGCCCATGATTCATTCACACCCGGTATATAAATAATATTTCTAGATTAAATATTTGTAAGCTCAATAAACGTTTAATCGTACATCAACCATTATTAATCCTCATACAAAAGCGCAAAAAGTTTTCAATCATTTGTGGCAAAAAAAGAGAAAAATTACTACGTTGCTATCATCCGTCTTGTTACATTTATCTCAAATCTAGCAAAGCTTTTTCGAAACATAATCAAGCTCTAAACAGAAGAAAAAAACTCAGACCAGTGATGACAAAATAAAACGATGCCTAACCAGAGTCGGCTTTGAAATTTCAGTTTTTTTTTAAACAAATATGATACATTTTAATTATTTCAGTTATCTAGATAAAATTGCAGATACTGGTAATAAGAGATTAAATAAAAATTTTTAAAAAAATTAGGTAATAACAATTTCAGTAAGATTAATATGTAATACTGTTCTTAAGTATCTCTAATGGAAAAAATTAATAAAAGATTCTTACTTTATTATAAGTAAACTTAAACCGCTTATGTCATTATTAAGGATAATTATTTAATTCATCGTAAACTAAAAATATATTTTAACTTAATTATTTTTGTGTTCTGAAAAATAATATGAAAACGATAAGAAAAACAAGAAATATATACAATAAAGAAATTTAATTTAATATATTTTATTTGGGCTTGTCCGGTGCTGTACAAAATAAAATCGTTTCCCAAGAGGAGTTATCTTTCAGGAAACAGAAACAAAAAAGACATACAATTTTATTTCTTTCACTTGTGATCCTTTCGCGAATCCTTTTTTATCTGGAAGTTGGATCTTAAGTATAAAAATAATTAGAAGATAATAAATTAGGTCATTATTGAATAAAAACTTACAAATATTAGTTGCTGAAAATTTAAAAACCAATTTTTAAGGATGTTAATGGAATAAATTTTGAAATTAATTTTAACAAAATTTTATCTTTGATTACCAATAATTTTTTATAAATTTGTAGAAAAACTTGTTGACAAAAAATTTAAATTAAATAATTATCAAAATTATCATTTAAATTTAACAGTAATAAATTTAATAAAAAAATAATCATAATGAGCAAAAGTCATTTTGACATGATTGAAAAAAAAATTTCAAAAATTAAATAATAATAAAAATCATGGTATCACATTAACGTAAATCAATAAGAGGATACAAATAAAGGATTAAAAGATTTTTTTAAAAATTTAAAAAAAAATTTAATTTTTAAAAATAAAGCAGATAAAAATTATAAAGTATATTTGCTATCGCCAATTTGACACGAATTTTATATTGGTTGAATTTTCAGATTAAAATTTGAATTTTTGATAAAAAAAATCTATATAAATAAATAATAAAATAATAAATTGAATAAAACTCGAAGTCATGTACCACAAAATTTAATTGAAATTGTTTAGGTTTAAAATTGAAATTGTTTAGGTTTAAAAGCCTTTTAAACCTAAACAATTCCAATTAAATTTTGTGGTACATGACTTCGAGTTTTATTCAATTCATTGAACACTGGACCACATTTGTGATATGGATAACCTACTTCATTTAAATAATAAAATAACCATTAATTGACATTCAAAATAATGAGATATTATCATATTTATTTTATTAGGGGAATAACACAATATACCAAAATTTAATTTTTGACAAAAATAGAAATAACAAGATATAAAAAAATCGTTTGTGCCGTCCCAAAACTTTTCCTACAAGTATCCAGAGACGAATATAATATTTTTTTTGTAATACACAGGTTAGATTTGGATAGTCAAGACTTCTTTTAATAAAATAAATATTTTTTTTTATTTTTTTTTAAATACATAGGTTAGATTTAGATAGTCAAGACTTCTTTTAATAAAATAAATATTTTTTTAATTTTTGTTTTACGTCACTTAAACTTGGCAACAGCGGTGGCCACTCGACTTGAAATTGGGATCTAGACGCTGGTAATTTTATGTAATTAAGTTTTTGTCAAATTTTACAGTTTAGAATTTTTTAAAAAATTCCACCGATGTTTAACAAATCTAATAATTTATTAAAATGCAGTTAATATTTTTTTTTAAATTTCCCTAATTTTGACATTTTTTAAAGCAACGTTACCAATAATTTTTATCAACAGAATTAAAATATCGAAATTTCATTATAAACTAACCAAAAATTTTGGATAAAACAATAAAATTTTTACCTATTTCATTATTTTCGAAGTGCCATTGCCAAATGCCCAAAAAATTTCCTAAATCTGGGGAAAATACATAGAAGATGCTAAAAATTGATTTTGTTTGAAAATCACCAAAGAATTAATTTTTTTTTGTTTCATATAAGTGAACGGTTTTAAAAATGTTAAAGCTTCTTGCCATGTTTTGGTTTTTAACAATTCGGATTTTTGAGCGCCGTTGTCAAATTTCTGAAAATATTCTCAAATCTGAAGAAAATACATAGAAGATATTAATCATGACTTTTATAAAAATTCGCTTGTATCGCCCCAAAACTTTCCCGACGAGTATCCAAAGACGAAAACTTTTTCAGATATTTAATGTTAAAATTTCAAATTTTGACATTGTTTATTTTGGGACAGGTGACAGTAGAAAAAATAATTTCAATGGCTCTCAAATGACATATTGCAAGTCAAATTCCGTGACATATTGCTTGTAATTTTTTGACAGTGACACTTCCGTTTGACAGATGTAATACAAAACTAATGGGTTCTTCCGACGAATAAGCATTACCAAATTTTAGCTCAATCTGTTTAAACGTGTGGCCTCTATCGTGGAAGAATACAGACAGACAGACACACAGACCGACAGACAGACTTCCATCTGGAAAAGGTCTTAATGATCTTAGAGGACCTGAAAATGGATATTTCCATCTTGATCTCGAAAAATTTTTTTAGTTTGTTCACAATACTTTCCCTTCTCGGAATGCGAGTCGGGAAAGTCAAATCACAAAAAAAACTAATCTGTTTATGTGCTTTTTCGACAAATTTTACCGTTTATTGCTGTTTTTTAGTTTGTAACAATTGTAATATCAAAATTCTAGTGATTTTTAATAAAATTATTAGTTAATAATTTTTGTAACGCCGTTGCCAAATTTCAGAAAACTTTCCTAAGTTTGGAGAAAATGATCAAAACGAACAAAAATGATTTAAATTCAACACAATAAAATTAGAATCTAGGAACGCTCCAACGGTGATGCATCATTGCGGGACCCATTAGAGTTAACACAATATTGATCAAAATATTAATTACGTGCATTATTTTGTAAACAGAATTAAAATTAAGAAATCTCAATAATTATTATAACTTGATTTTTATGGATCGCTGTGAGCCGGTTACCGGAATGGCTTGTGCGAGCCTGGCGAAACTTCGCACATACATTTATTATGTATGATATAACATGTAAACGGTTCTACAAATTTAAACTAGAAGATAGTTTTCCTATGCAGAATTTAATTAATATCTTTCCTAGATAAAACTAAATAGTAAAGTGAAAACTGAAATACGATAGGAGCTTTCGTTCGAAAGTTATTGTGTTTATATCCAGATAGACAGTCAGAGATACAGACGTCCGGACAGATTTTTTTGTATTTTTGAAACCTGTAATCTTAGAAACGGACATTGTAGTGAAATTGTGTTAGTGAAAGATTATCCGGGAAGAATGGGGTGCTTGAATAATTTTAGGTAAATGGGACAACTTAAAGTAGATCAGTTAAAAAAAATTGCAAAAGATGGCGCCACTCTGATTTATCTGAATTCAGGTTATATCCGATAGTTTTCTGTGATGTGTCGGTAATAAACCATTGACTACATCTCAATACTATAAATCATCGCAAGGAGGCGTTAGCGTCGAAGTTACGTATTTATTTTTGTTTTTTAAAGACTATTCTTGAACATTGTGACCAGGGACCCGGACCGAAATGAAATTGACGGTTCGGTTCGGTTCCGGTTCTTATCACATTTAAAAAAATCCGGTCCGGTATGGTTCCGGTTCTCAAAAAAAAATTCGGTTCGGTTCAGTTATTTCGGTTCGATTGATTTTTTATAGTGGGTATGTACAGGGTTATTCATTATAAATTACGAACCCCTTATTATCGTTATTGAATATTGAAAACAAAAGTTTCAAATGAAAGTTGTATGGTTATAACAGTTTTTTATTAAAATGCTATCAAATGTACAGTAGCGTACAGATTTTCAGGGAAACAAAAAATTATATTTTGTTAAACGGGATACTCTGTATATTTTTAGATTTTTATAATCCTCTCAACGAGCTGACTTCAACGATGTATCACACCTTCACTTTATTCATCTTTTTTCAGCTGTGCGGTTTTATTATTAAGCTACTTTCAGTCATAAAAACTGTGGGGTTCAGGTAGTCTTACTGGTCAAGTGAATCAGCCATTCCAGCCAACAAAAAAGCATATAAAGAAGGCACAAAAATCCGAAAAAAAAACAAAAATCCGAAAAAAATCATTTTTATTTCATTTCGGTACGGCCCGGTTCATAAAAAATATTTTTAATAAAATATCGGTTCGGTTCCGGACCATCTAAAACATTTCGGTTCCGGTCTGGTTTTCATTTAATAACGGTTCGGTCCGAGTGCCTGATTGTGACACAATAATTATAAGGAATTTTGTACTAAAAAGTAAGAATATAGTGAATAAACAACGTCGATTGTAGCGCCATCTTCAGAGAAATAGAGAATTCATGGATTTAAAAGTAATTACAGGATACTGTTTTCTCTGCTTTCTTAAGACGTCAAAATATTCAAAATTAAAGGCACTGAAGCCAAAAAAATTCCTAAATTCTGTTCTATAGTCACCAACAGGGGTAATAAACATATTAAAGTAAAAAAAATCAGAAAAAAATTATGCATGCACCCCATTGTCTAGGGAAGGATTTCCCAGGAAATATTGTCATTGACACGGATTGTCCGAATTGACGGATTGTCTGGATAAAAATTTTATGGAAAGGATTGTCATGTCATTCTAAAATACCCTTAAAAACATTTAAGAAACCTGCTCCCAAACTTATTCCTGTGACCTTTCCTTAAACCAACATCTCAAAAAGGGATAAAAGAGCACTTGATAATGTAACGGACGTCGAACCCATCAGTGAGAAAGAACTTAATCACTCACCAGGATGAAAAAGCCTTAGAGTAGATAAAGGTGTAGCATGTAAACATCGTTGTAATAACTTTCCGTAAATATTTTTAAAATAAAACAAGTTTAAATTTAAACCTTTAGTTTTCTTCCTGCCACCAAAATTAACCGAAAAGCAAACTTGTCCAAATGAAAATTAACGAACAAAATATGCCGAAATAAAACTACTTTTATTATTTTTATGAAAAATATATTTTCAGAAAAGGGTACAATATTTTATGAAACTACAATGTAATATATACCACTAATTATAATGAATATTTGAACTAACTTTGGGAAGATACCGATAGAGTTTCTCTTGAATGAAGGTATCCGACTTATCAGAGGCCTCTTCCACAACATTTTTGAGTAGCTTGTTTGGTTGCTAATACTTCTTCCGTGGCAGATAGACAGATACTCAAGTATTGTTTTGGCAAAGTTTGAAGGACATTAATGCATGTTCAGCTTTAAGTCCAACAATGAACTTCCATATAGTAGAATGGTGACATACAAGTCATCCAATTATAAGTATTGCCTGAGAAAAGGAAACCGATTAAAACATGGTGAGTTTCAGGGCCAAGATATGTCTTCACAAAGTGATCCAATATAGCTTTCGGCATTGACTCTCATGAGATGACCAAAACGCAGCATCAGTGACTGCCTTATACACAGCTTCCACATTAACAACAGAAACTAGAGCAAGAACGGCCAGAGCACAGAAGTGAGAAGCATTGTCTGGGTTATCGACATCATTGTACATTGAATATCGGAAAATGGTAGGGGGGAAATGGAAAAGGCAGCCAAGTATCACAATATTTGGAAAAACCACCTGAAAAGCTATAGATTTTGCCTTTCGTAGTCCATCACCTGAGAAATGAGATTGACAAATGACTCGATAATTTTAAAGGCGTTTTGAACCTCCAAGTAAGTGGCCTCTTGCTTGTTTTCGAAAAGAGCAAAAACTCGAGTGCTCGTGAATGGAACACAGTTGGGAAACCACCACCTTAAAGTTCCATGAACGAAATAATGTCTTGCGCATAACAGGTGAGAAAAATTTTGTTCTGATACGAGAGGCAGATCAGATGAAGTTTTGCTGTTATCGTATAGGACGAAATTTTCACCATTAAGCTGAGCGTAGGGAGGAAAGGGTTGGATGTCTGGGGCAGTGGAAGGGCATTCTTTATCTTGGGTGAATATTTAGTCGTTCTCTTAAGTAGCCTAATCGTAGGAAATCTGCAAGGACACGGGATGGTTGATGGAGAAAGAGGTGATGACTTTGCAATCTTCTTTATGGTACCCAGGACCTCCTTCACTTCGATTAGTTATGGGTGTGCAACATATGTAAGATTTCTTATAGTTGGCGTGCAGTTTACCATTATTGCGAGTGGCAATCCGAAAAGGGTATTTGAAATCCGATAAAGAGTAGTTAGAATGTAGAAGACATTTTAATTTCAAAGAACAACAATTGGCACAATCAAAGTAAAAAGACGTACTAACTTGTCTGAGGATCATTTATCTGCTTTTATACCGGTTAAAGTTTGTGTAAATATAAACAATAAATTGATATGAGTTATCATTAAATGCTATTCGAAATGTCATTAGCTTCCTTTTAAAGATAAATTGATTTCAATTCAATGGGGTTAATTATTATCAAATTATTGTGTAAACCTTGTTTACCCAATACCATCATTAGTAAGATTACGTTTGATGAATTTCAAAGAAAGGATTAGATTAAGTAGGTAATTATTTGATGAGACTGTGCCTACTTTCTAACATAAATATCTTAATTTAGCGGGAAATATCGATGTTATGTTTTTTCCGGTGACTTTTTTTCTGCGACATCTGGTATAGATCTTTGTCCATAAAATATATAAAAAACTGTTATAAATTAAGTTAATAAACATATCAATAAATAAAATTAGTTTATTGAAAATAAATTAATATAAGTAGTTATTGTTATTACATATTCCATACGTATATTTGGTGAAAAACATATACTTGAACGTTTTAAAAAGCTATTAAATTATATTATATCTTCTAGTCTATAACCATTATTTAAGAAACTGAATTTTAGCAAAATCAATCTGGATTTCAACTCGTCTAGAACAAATAATCCAACTCACGTATTTGACGTTGACTCAATGCGACAAAATGAAAACTAACACGAAGAAATATCTATCAGATTTCCTTTCAAGTTCGTAGAGAAAATGTTTACCTACACCTTCAAGGCTTTTAATAAACTATAGTATTTAGAAAGTTTCCTCAAATGCACTTGAAAGTTTAGTGATTGCTTCTCAGTTTCATACATACCTGTTTAATGAAATTCATTAGAGTGTTAAAAGCTAGTATCTTGTTTCAAGAATAATTTCCCGTGTTGTGTTTTTATTGAGGGTTCATCTTTCTTACTATACCCACATATAATTTTAGTGTCTTGAAATATTTTCAAATTATATAGTGCCAGGCACTTATTTTGTGTGAAACTCGAAACTTTATTAGCTTGTTAAATTTTAAAATAACATATCTTTTTCACAATAAAACAAACAACAAAAATATTATATTATGCTCTGTTTAATATTAAATAGTTTGGTTCTTTTAATATATTTTATGTTTAAAAATTACTACAAAAATTGTTCGTAGTATCTACCATTGCTTGTCAAACATATTTCCCGAATGCAAGATGCTATAATCAAATCTAAATTTAGAGGTTATGTCTTAAATACCACTGTCTAAAACATCCCGAAATAAAAAAATCAAGAGGTGATAAATGTGGAGGGCTTTTGTTTGCAATCCACCAATTTTTAAAATGTCCATTCATTTATTATGTTACCACATTTGTACAATGGACATGACTATTTTGTTGCTTAATGTTCGTTAAAATAAATCAAATAACATATCAGTATATTCACAACAACTATAATATCAATACCAATGAAAAATATTTGACAAAAAAGAGATAAGGCTCGTTCCTAAGAGATAAAATGTAGTAGTAGCAGACATTTAATTGCTTCAACATTGTTAGTAGATAGTCTAGACCATTCCGACCATAGGTATAGGTTATTCAACGTGTTAGAGGGAGAGATATATGAAATTCAGCTTGTCAGAAAGAGAGAGCGCTTTTTTTCGAATCAAAAAAGAAAACGTGAAAAAAACGTTCGAACCGTCACATTTTACGACGTTTTCAAATTTTTTTACACTTAGAATGTTGATTTGAAAAAATACGTCAAACAATGCCAAATTTGATAGATTTTGACATGTTATTTTTACATGTTTCCTTATGGGAAATACATGTATTTGATCGTTAAAAAACATTGAAAACATCATAAAATGTGACGTTTCGAATTTTTTTTAAAGTTCAGTATTTTGAAGCGTTAAGAAATGTTCGAAACGTCATATTTTACAACGTTTTTAACGATTTTCTCCAATCAAAAAAAAGAACGTAAACAACGTTTGAAACGTCACATTTTACGACGTTTTAAACTGGTGAGTGTGACGTCATATCGCTCTCTTTTTCTGACACTCTGAATTTCCTGTACCTCTCACTCTAACAGTTTGAATTCCGTATACCTCTGGTCGGAGTGGTCTAGACTATCTACTATCATATTTTTTTCAGAATTTTATGTCATCAAACAACTTAGATATGTAACTATATAAACGACAATAATTTTTGAATAACTCTAGTAACAATCCTTCATCAAAACGTAAGTCCTTGTCTTTTGCCATACTCAATAAATTTCGATTTATCCAAAGGCTTGGTTATAGAATCTGTTGCCATCAAATTTGTTGGTATATACTTCAGTTTTAATAAACCATCTTTAATTTTTTTCTTTGCTAAATTATATCTTATATTAATGTGTTTCGTACGGAGGTGATATGTTGTGGCAGAAGCCAAACGTATGGTAGTCTTATTATCCATATACATGAACATAGGTTTACTTACTAACTGAATCTAACTGACGCTACCATTATGTTTCTTGAGCTGTAAAAATAGCCGTAGACACCGCAATAGTGGGTTGTCTTCTAGAATTCCAAGACAAAACCATTCCATTTCTAATCAATACGAAGCTTGTTACGGATCGGAATTTAAGTTAATTAATTATATGTGGAATAATTCAGGTGTTAGAATGATAAATTAGTCTTTATTTAAATCCATTAACATAAATGGACATTCATATATGACAAGGACGTATATCTTATTTTTCAATAATTACATGCTCATCTGCATACTTACTACTTAATATTTGATATAGTGCTTTCAGCGTTCTTGAGCTTTACTTCACACATTCATACGAAATAAGTAGTCATAAGTGTAATATCAGTACTGTTATGTGTTGTATCCAAATATAGCATTACTTATATCATCTTTCTTTTGCAGACATAATGCAACTGGTCAGGAGTTACAAGTTCTGTTATTGTACTATTTACTTGTTTTATTCTCCTAACACTCATTTTGAATGCATCTGAAACTCGTTCCTGTATTCCTGTACTGCTGATACTATCAATAAAGATCCGTTGTTCTCTTTCTTCTTGGTGAAATAATTTAACAACTTTAATACAAGCTTTTGTCAATACAAGTCTCATATGCGTATGTCACTAAGGGAGATGATATAATGAAAAAACTTCTTCTATTATTGCAGTGACGGCTCAAAAACTCTTAAAAACTACAATCAAAAAATTTACCCCTATCCTAACTTTGCTTTTAGTTCTTCAAGTCCGGACATTTTTCTAAAGCTTTCGTTAAGATATCTGCGACTTGCTGCGACTGTTAAATTCCTAATTTACCTTCCGTAACTTTTTTTTAACAAAAAAGTGTTTAACCGCTATATGCTTTGTTTGATTATGAAATTCAGGATTCTGAGCTAACTTGACTGCTGCGGAATTATCAACTTGCAATATGGGAATAAGATCCAATTTGACAAATGCAGAAAACAGATTTGCCAACCAAATAATTTCTTCGGTTGCTTCAGTTGCTGCGACAAGCTCTGCTACTGTAGTATAAGTTGTCACCATCGGCTGTCTTTTACTAAGCCTGCGTATGAGACAACTCCAGAAGTAGAATTTCCAGTTATTCTGCATCCTCCAAAATCTGAATCGCTGAAATAATCTAAAATATTAAAACTTGAATAAACTTCCTAAATCAATAGTGCCTGTGATATATCTAAAAACTCTTTTGAATTTTAAAAAATTCTCTCTTGATGGATTTTCTAATGATCTAGATAAAAATCCTACATTATTGACTATGTCTTTAGTGTATAAATACATTAAGGCTCCTACTAAATTCCTATAGGGAAACTCTTTTTCATCCAAGTTTTCTTTCCCTGATTTTGAAGTAGCTGAGTACTTTATCATGTGAGTAGACACAGATCTGCAATTCAAAAATTAAAACGTTTACGAATTTTTTCTTGTACCCTTTTTGGCTCATCTTAATACTTCCATCTCGATTCCTAAAAAGTAATCTACAGGATTGGTTGTAATTTTGAATTATCTCCTTAATTCATTCAAAAAAAACACTCCAATTCTTGCTTTTCGTTTGAGACCACAAGTGGATCGTTATAACATACAAGGTCAGTACAATTTTTTTATCATTTTTCATTCTATGGTATACGAGGATCAACTTGGCTTACGGCAAAGCCTAGACTTACTATAAAATGGAAATATCGTCTATTCCAGCATCTGGGCGCTTGCTTCAACCCAAACAAACTTCTTAAGTTTACAGACCTTGTTTACATAATCTATAAATCCTTTAGACTCTTCCATGTAGATAAGTTCATCTAGTTCTACATATAAAAATGCAGTCGAGATATCAAACTAAACAGAAGACATATTTTCACTGGCTGCAATGCTTAAAATAGAATGTATGATACTTAACCTAGCTACAGGGCTAAAGGTTTGATTGTAATCAGTACTTTGTCTTTGATTATATTCTTTAATGACCAGTCTAGCCTTGAATCGTTCGACACTTCCATCGGGATTCATTTCAACTTTAAAAACCCATCTACATGGTAAAACCTTAACACCTTCTGGTATAGAAGTTAACTCCCATGTTTGATTTTGTTGCAATGAATTCAACTCACTCTTTATGGCTTGTTGACAACTCACTGCTTTTTTACATGTCTCTGGAGTCCTAACAGTAATAAGTGAATCTTCTGCTTTCACTTTATGCTCAAAAAATTTTATGGATGGACTGTCTTAACTCCGAACGATCTAAGATTGTAACTAGATAATTCATTTCTATCTAACTATTCTAACTCTTCGGATTATTCTAACTCATTTTCTTCTACTTCGCTCTCCGTAGCTTTTTATTCAGAAAATCCTTATTTTCCTCATCATTTTCTACAATTTTCAAATTTTTTTCTGGTGACTCATCATTTTCTACAATTTTCAATTTTTTTTCTGGTGCATTCTCCTACTTTTTCTTAAAATTGTACATCCCTACACAGAGTTAAGTTGTGACTTTTTTTCACCCATCTTTCTTCACTGTCGTAGCCTACGAGATATTCGTTAGTTGCTTTTTTATCCAGTTTTCTTCATTTTAGTTTAGGAATATGTGCAAAAACACGTAGAACCTATTATTCTCACATGTTTAATTCTTGGCTTCATTCCTAACCACAATTCATAAAGAATAATACCTTCTTCTGACGAGTTAGATGTTCCGTTAAGGATATAGGTTCCTGAGCTAACTAGATTTACCCAAAAAGCCTCAGAAAATTATACATGTGAATTTAAAAGTCCCGGCCATTTCTATTACAGTTCGGTTCTCTCATTCACTAAGACCATTTTGTTCCGGCGTATACGGTGCCGTCAATCTATGGCTTATTCAGTTATATGATAGATTTCTTCATTATCAAATTCCCCCCTTTATCAGTTAGCATAATCGTATGTGGCCATTTCTTTTAGCATACTCAATAAAATTTTGTGAACATTTCTTTACTTCGGATTTTTTATTAATAAAATAGCCATAACGAAATTTAGTGTAACTTATCTTTGAATAAAAATAAATTACGTTTTTCTGAAACGATTCATGAAAAGGTCCACAAATATCTGCTGTTATTTTGGTTTAGTAGATTTTATTCTAGTACCAAATGGAACACGATGTGCTTTACCATAAATACAAGACTCACAAAGTTCATTTTTTAGTCTGAGAACAGAGCTTGATTGTCAACTGAAGCCAGGGCTTTAAGAAGTTGAGCTTTTGTCTGAACGAAGAGATAACTTTGTACTTCATGGTACATCTAATCGAAATCCGCCACAAAGCTCACTTTGTCGTAAAAAAATTAATAATTTAATATTAAATGGAATCATTTTTAATTATGACGCCAGGATTTTAGGAAGTTGAGTTTTTGGCTGAACGAAGATATAATTTAGTACTCCATAGCATATCTAATCGAAATCCGCCACAAAGCTCACTTTGTCGTAAAAAAATTAATTAGTCCATTATTATGGGGATGATTTTTAAGTATGATGCCAGGGTTTTAGGAAGTTGAGTATTTGGCTGAACGAAGATATAAATGAGTACTTCATAGTACATCTAATCGAAATCCGCCACAATGCTCACTTTGTCGTAAAGAAATTAATTATTACATTTCGAAAGGGATCATTATCCTTAGTAGTTACAACACAGTTGTGTAATATATGCCTATACTTGTAATATTTAAAACACCTAGGTTTGAAAGCAGAGGATTTATGTTTAAATTTAATTTTACTTCCATAAAGTGCAACATTTGATGAGCTTTCAGTTTGATTGACATCCGGAAGTAACTTAATTTTGATAGCGTCGGTAGTTATTTGGTGCCTGAGTTCTCTATGCCCATAATCATACCAATGCAAGTTTCTATGCCGTCTAGAATTACTAACGGTTTGCATATGAACAAAGTTGATAGGACCAATCAGATGTATGCTTTTACTTTACCTCTTCAAGTTCTTCTTCCTATGTAAATTTTGGGGGCTGGCGATTATAAATTCGTGTTCCAGGTACGTCTTAACAGTAAATGTCCATAAGTCTTAGTTATCCCGAACTCTTTATTTATCAATGGGAGGGACAATTCTAGTACCAGGAATTATGGAATTTGAGACAACATACCTATCGTAGTGTTGACAAGCTGTGGTACGAGCACAAAATTTAAAAAATTTAAAAAATCTTAATAAAAACCAGTACAGTCAGAATAAGAACTAAGAGACTTATGGCAAATAAAGTACTGGAAAACAAACTCATTTATCTTTTAATTGCTGTGCAGTTCAGTTGGTTGTTATAAAGATCGTAATTGTAAAAACGACTACAGGATAAAAGGACAAATTAAATAAATAAATACATAAACTTTTCAAATATTAATTGGTACCATATCAAAAAAATGTATACGGGGTAAGCATTACTTATAAAATGTAGACGTTTGATGACAATGAATTTTGTAAAATAACTATTAATTTTAAAAATAGAAGGTATATTTTTATACAAAAGATTTTTCCTATTTATTCTTAAAACATTTATCATTGTATTTTTCCCATAATGAAGACTGGCAATCCGTCATAATTTGGAAAACAAACTAACGACTGCTCAAATAAGAAAAATCATTTTCTATAACTTTATATCCTATCGTTTACTGTCGCAATAACCATTTTTCATTTTTGTACATTTGCATATCGTGTTCCTTTCAGCTCTCTCTTTTATTGGTTCCGTAATAGAAGGAGATTCTTTCCAAATCCAGACAAATATAAAAACAGGAAATTTATTATGGCTTCTTTGAATTTGAATAAAGTGGATCCGACAGGATAGAGAAAAGTGATAAGCCAGTCGCAGTTAATAAATGAGTCAAATACGTTTCTAAAATATATGAAAAATGTCAGAAATAGTTTTTATATTAATATACAAGGCGAGATACTTATTTCTAAAATAATTAAATTTTTTTAATACAAGATGTAGAGAAATTCATATTCTTTTTAATGATACTTACGGATGCCTTGAAGTAAAACTGATGCTGACTCACCTGAAATTAAACATACACTGAATTAGAAAATTATTAAATTTTGAAAAAAATATAGGGTTAGATTTTTAAATAAAGAAAAAACTGTGTAGGTACTACAACATATGAAAATTAAGCTCTCACAAATTCACATACCTAAAAATCAAAAATAAGTAAACGCAAATATGCGCATGTAAGTCGAAAAATTATGATGTGGCGGATAGACTCTTTTCATGTTTTTCGTTATTTTAAGTTATTTTTATTTGTTATTTCCCACCTCAACTTTAACTAATTTCAATTACCTATAAAATGTAAAGCACAATGATGGTCTTCAGTACTCTTGAAATAAAAAGATACAGGGTGATTCATTGGTAAACGGAAATACGTTAACTGAAGATGGGAGAAACCAAGTCATGCATCTCAAAAATTTCTTATATTTTTCCACATTGAAAACAACACCCTTTATATCTGAGTTTAAACATTTGTTTCACATTTTATAGTACTTTTATAGAATCGTATCTGTGACCCCCTACCACACTTAATGCAAATTCTGTTTTTCTGAATTTTTCGAGTTTTCTTTACACCAGGTTTAAGTATTTGATTATTGCTTTTTACTTTGTTACGTTAGATTGATACCAAGATTTTTATTTTTATTATCATTATTTAATTAAATATTTGTTTTTTATTTTTTACGAGCGACCATGTATCATTTTTAATAGCAAAGGAAAACTAGTATAAGTCATTATAATAATTCCAGGTAATAAAGCACAAAGTCAGGTACCACAAAAATTTATAGTACTAGCAGGCAACTAGTTTCGGTCAGTGACCATCATCAGGCCAATATTAAGTACTAAGAAGAGGGAAAGAATTTTTTTATTATTAATCACATAGTGAAGTGCCCGTTAAGGGTAGAATAAGTAGAAATTAAAATAATTAAAGAAATTATACTGAATAATTAATGAAATGAAAATAAAAAATAATAATTAATAAAAAATTATTTTTTATTTTCTTTTATTTTCATTAACTTCGTTAATTATTCAGTATAATTTCTTTTCGAGTACCATCATTTTTAATTTCTACTTATTCTACCCTTAACCGGCACTTCACTATGTGATTCATATAAAAAATTTCTTCCCCCATTCTTAGTACTTGTTATTGGCCTGATTATGGTCAGTGGCTGAAACTAATTGCCTGCTAGTACTATACATTTTTGTAATTAAATTTTGTGGTACCTGACTTTGTGCTTTATTACTTGAAACTTTGGACCACATTTGAGAATTGGAATTTTTTTTTATTATTATAATAATTGTATTTTGTATCTTTTCAAATTTATTACCGTTTGTCTTTAATTTTTAATTACGATAATTAATTTAATTTAACTTTAAATTTTTAATAAATGTATTCTATTTCAATAGATTGATGAGCATGTGGTTCGGTTAATTTTTTGATTTCTATTTTAAATTTTGAAAATTTTCCGTGGAAATTTTGGGAAGTTTTGAAAACTTTTCATTAAATTTTTTTAAAAATGTTATTGAAATTTTATGTTAAAATTTGTATTGAAATTTTTATATTTTTTTTAATTTTTTAAATTTTTGAATTTTTGTTTAAATTTTTAATTGAATTTTTTTAAACCTGTTATTTTAAATTATTGATGGAAATCTACATCGATGGGAGTTTCCTTATACCTTAGAAATGTTATTTTAAACACATTTTTTTTTGAGAAAAAAATAAATCACAAGGGTTTTTTGCAAATAGATAATTTTTTTTTAAAGCTCTCAAGTTTGTGCATATTTTAACGTTGTTTTAGTATTTTTTTGCACAATGTTAATATTTTTTAAGCGACGTAGCCAAATTTCTGAAAATTTCCTTAAATCTGGGGATTTTTACGACCTTAAAAATACAAGCAATAATGCTGAAAATCCCCAAAAGAACTAAAAATTTTTTTTTAGAAATTTCTAAATCTAGAAGATTTACGAAATGTATGGAACATTTTCCTTTAATTTTAGGTACATTTAGCAATAGTGCCAAAACTTTTGTATTTTATGAAATTTTTGGCATTTGGAAACATCTTTGACATTTTTGTTTAAACCACTTTTTCTCATTTTGTAAAATTTTGATATTTTTAAACCGTAAATTTGATAAAAAAAAGTCAGAGGTTACACTTTTGACAAACTTTACAATTTTTTTATAATTTTTGAAACGTTGCCAAATTTCTAAAAATTTCCCTAATCTTGGGAATGTCATTTTAAAAAATATATGATACTTTTTCGTGTGAAGAGGAAGGGGGTGAAAAACAAATAAAAATAAGATTTTTTTCGGATATAGACAAATACCATTTAAATCAAAAAGTTTATCAATATCTAAAATGTGGTCCACGATTACAAGAAATAAATCACAAATTCACGTACCACAATAGTTTAATTTGAAAATAAATGGCAACTAGTTTCGGTCACATACCATCATCAGGACATTATTAATTACAACCAAGAGAAAAAATTTAATTAAACACCAACAGTGGGTTTCATAAGAGTAGTGAAGAATGGACTTGAAAAAACTGGGGCGGGGGATTTTTAACCTAAAACAACGTGATAGATTTAGTTGTAAAACATTGTAAATTTTTTTCTTCTAATTATGCAGCTAAGCTAAATAGCCGGAAAGACTCGCATGGGCTGAGAGCTCTCTCTCTCCATGCTTTTATTATCAGCTCTCGGCCCGCATAATTAAAAAAAAATTTTGCAATGTTTTACAACTAAATCTTTCACGTACTTTTAGGTTAAAAATCCGCCCCCTTTTTTTTAAGTACTACCACTATTTTATAACCCCCATTCTTCACTACCCGTATGGGTCCCACCGTTGGTGTTAAATTAAATTTTTTCCCTTGATAGTAATTAATAATGGCCTGAAGATGGTCTGTGACCGAAACTAGTTGCCTCTAAATATCAATTTAAAGCATTGTGCTACCTGCTTTATTTCTTGTAAATACCAGTTACGTTATTTTTAAAAATGACTTTTTTATACAAAGTTTGAAATTATTAATGGAAATTATTTTAACGAAAATTTTTTCCTGAAATTTTTGAAATTATTATTGACAATTTTTGGAATCTTGATTGACCATTTTTGAAATATTGATTGAAATTTTTGAAATTACTAATGGACATTTAAAAAAATTCTCGTTAAACTTTGTATTGAAAGTTTTTGATTGAATCTTTTGAAATTATTAGAAATTCAATTAATATTAGAAATTTTTTATATAAGGATTTTTTGAAACTATTAATGGAATTTTTTTAAATTATTGATACATTTTGTTAAATTTTTTATTAATATTTTTATAATTATTAAAAACAAAAAAAAATAAGTAATTTCTTATTATATAGTTCTTGTGCATAAATGCATAATTGGAATAAAATTAGATTTAATATCATAAAGATTTTTTTTTAAAAAATATATTTTCAAAAAATACCCACCTAGAATATACTTATTCAGGTGAACAATTCCGTATTTATTTATTCATCGCAGCATTACCTGCAAAATAGAATTCAAAGCAGAAACGGAAGATTAACGTTTTAGTCCACCAGTTTTCTGAAGGAATTAATTTCGATTATAACTGCTTCCGTGGGTGCAGTTTCGTCGAGGTATTATAAACTTCATAATTTCAGCAAATCGTTTGGGTGTTGCAAACTTATAATTTGATCATTTTGTTTGTGAACAATTGTTCCGGATTACAATCTAAATCCGGCGGCTTCGACACGGTGATTAATAGAAAATGTTTTCAATTTGGGATATTATCGACAAAGAAATTTATTTTAAATTAACGATAGAAATATATAATGGTTTTTGGAGTTTGGCCATGACCGGAATACGAATAAATCAGCTTCGATTCTTTTTTAAAAATTTAACCAATAAAGTATAAATAATTTAAGCCAAAAAGGTTATCCAATTCTCTTATGTGGTCCAACGATAAGGTATTAAAACTCGACGTCAAAGTACCATAATTGATTTATTTAAGTAATTTAAAGTTTAAACGGCGACAAGTTTCGGCGAAAATTCGCCATCATCAGGCATAAATAGACTACTACTAGGTTTCCTGTAAATCTATAACCACAGATAAGTTAACTAACTACTTTTCCAACCACTCGATGCCATATAAACTAGCATCCTTCAATATTTTCTTTTATAAAGCTTCCTGGATAAATTTCATTGGAATATTATCCAGAAAATACAAAACAATTCATATTTCTTTTAAAATTAATAATATTAATCTTTCAGTTCATGCTAATATCTATTATTGTATATTTTAATGTTTTATAATCTAAAAATAGATTTAATGTCTACTTGCAAAATACAGTTCACAAAAATAAAATACATAAGCGACTGTTGCTATGCAATCTTATCTTTCTCTCATATTTTTCCTTCATTATAAGAGACAAAAAATATAGATGTATTTCTTCCCGCTAATATTCTGAATTCAAGGAAACTGCACCCAAAACATGTAAATAGTTTTTACAGTGAGTGAAGTGATTGAGTACAATTTAAATATTTATGTTTCGGTTTCATAATTTAAATTAATGTGCCGCTTTATGATTTTTCTGTTCATGTTCGTACTTGGAAAAAATGGAATAAAAATTACATTCCTATTTCAAACACTGTTTTATTTTAACATTCATATTGGTTTAACTTCTACCTAAGAAGTTTGGTCCTTCGAGAAACTCCAAGAATTTATTTTATCACGCTTGCAGTCTAGTGTTATGAATAATAATATTCATAATTCGTTCACTTCCCTTAACACAATATGATTTCACCTCAGAGATTAATGTTATTAAGCAATTAGCGATTAACAACAATTTTTCTTTAGACATCAGCAATAAAATTTTCTTGATATTTTTTATCAAATTTAAACTTAATACCATTCATTTATCGTTAAATACACAATAAGTGTTCTCGGGCTCTTTACATTATATATGCACTTTTTTTTACAAAATAGCCAAAGTTTTTAAGAAACATAATATCGACGTAGCTTTTAAAACTAAACTCCAGGTCCTTCTTCATTAACACCAAAGATGTGATTTCTTATCTGCATAAGCTTAGTTGCCCAGATTGTACATCCGTTTATGTCGGTCAGTCAGGTAGGAGACTTGAAACTAGAATAAAAGAGCATGTTAGATACATAAATAAATATGTATAAAAATTCTGACATTCTTCATTTGCCAACCACATCCTATCTAGTCATCATTCTTTTTCAATGTCCAATTCCGATCTCCTACATGATTATTCCAAAGGCAATAGATTAAATCTTCTTGTTTACACGACACCGTATTGTGCCTCAATGACCTGGTTAGACCTAAAGACAACCACATTTTGTATCCAATGTTTTTAGAGATTTGATCTAAATTTTACCTACCGGTATAGTTCCACGTTTCATCTAACACTCTTGCTTTGTACTTCACCTTCGTTTTATTTGAGTCAATATTATTGATCATCGCAAAGTCTTTTGTCAAATCATAAGTCATTTCTGTCAATTCTTGTTCTTCTCTTTTTCTTCTTTTCGTTTTATGCATTTCTCTTTCAGCGTTTAAATACCTACCTTTCTTATATTGCTTACTTGTCGGTTCGTTGCCCACTTCTTATACCCGATCTCATCTTTAGCTTAAGACTATTTTATAACAAAATTTTTGGTAGTGTTAATTTTTAGTTTTTTTTGTTCTGATTATTATAACATATTAAAGGACAATGGGCATTTTGGACCCACCCTCAACAGCAATAAAATATATGTCATCAGAAAGGTATTTTTATATATAATAATAATTTTAATTTAAAAACGTACCTTAGGTACAGCAGTCCCGAGTTATATGGATTTAAAGTTATAGGATTATTGATTTAAATGACAGGTTTATAATTAAAAAACTTGTTTTTATTTAGGAGAACTGGAGTAGAAACAATATAATACACAACTCGGAAGGCAGTGTTCTTGACATAAATAAGTTCTTGAGATATTCCAAATGGTAGGTACGTCAGAGATTGTTGTGAATAGCGTGGACCTCCCTGTACATACAGGGTAGGGTGTATCACGACCGACGCCACGGACTTTTATGGCGAAATGGAATATAATCGTAAACTTCTATTGCAGTGGTATTATGTAAGTGAATAAGGACTACATTTTAAAAATATTTATAAATATACAGGGTCCTCCAGGAAAGTGAAACGTATGAAGTTCATATTTTTTTTTATGGAACACTATATTTTTTTACATTTTTAGACTCGTCCTGAGAAGCTGATTCCAAAAAACTATTACACTTATATTATAAAATTAATATTTTTGAAGTTATAGGTAATTGAAAATCGCATTTTTTCAACATAACATGATTATGCTACAACAAGTGTCTTATTAATGGCAGCAAGAAAGAATTTGCGCCTCGCGCGGTACCTACATCAAAGGCTCGGGCCTCTCACCTCCTACCATACACATTTGCTAAAAATGTTGTATATTTAACAATTTCCCGTTTACCAAAATTTTTCCTTTGTTTCCTATATGATTGGAGAACTCCTTTCTCTGTTCCCTTCTTTTCACACGATGTCGAAGTTAGGACATATTGTCACCCCCTTCCTGTTTTTTAACTATTAAATTTAACCACTTTGTGCCACACTTCTAATATTTCGTTTATTCATTTTAATACAAGTTTACAAATTTTGTTATTAATCTCTGATGGTAGTCATTTTAGACCTAATGATGACGAATTTTCGCTGAAACCGACCGCCCTTTCAACTTTAAATTATTTTAATAACTTAATTGTGGTACTTTGACGTCGAGTTTTTTACCATATAAACAATATTTGTATAACATTATTACCGACATAAAAAATATAAATAATACATAGAACGAGCTGTAAATTACTTTACCAATGTCGTCCAAGAGAAGCAACAACACAGAGATACCAATTCAGGGATCCAACCAAAAATGTCCCAAAAAATCGCCGAAAAAAGACGACCAAGAAGAATATGGCAATGGAAAAGATACCCAAAAGACAAAAATAATTTAGCAGACACAGATTATAGCTTATGGAAAGCTAACAGAAACATTAAACATCTTAAAGAACCCAAAGCAGACAGAACGAGGGCCAGGTCAAACTCTGAAAAAGCATATGCATTTGCACAACACTTGGAAAATATCTTTCAACTATTCCCATGACAATTAACCCTCCAGGAAGAAAAAACAATTAAACAAAAACTGGAAGCATCACACTAGATATCGCAACTTCCGGAATTATTCACAGTAAAGGAAGCGCAAGAAAAAATAAAATAAAACCTACACCCTAATAAATCACAAGGCTACGACTTGATCACAGGAAAGCTCATAAAATAAATACCTAGGAAAGGAATTGTATTGTTAACAATCGATGTCTCCTCCTATGGACCTATAAGCCTTCTTCCTATCCTGAGCAAACTCGTGGAAAAACTACTTTTAACACGAATCATGCAACACATCTAAGAAAACAACCTCGTACCAGACCACCAGTTTGGGTTCCGCCAGCAACACTGCATGATAAAACAAGTGCACAAAGAAGTCAACACCATCAACCAAAGTTTTAAACAGAAAAGCTACTGTTTAGCTGTCTTCTTAGATGTAAGCCAGGCCCTTGACAAGGTCTAGCATCAAGGCCTGCTCTATAAAATATTTATTTTCTTTTTTAAATTTTATTTTATTGTTTTTGTTAAAACAAATTGTATTTATTTTAAATTTTATCAGATAAATTAACCAAATATTCACCTTTCACATGAATTTGTTTTATTTACTCAAAGGTGTTATTATTTACCAAATTCCTTTTTTTAAATCAACAAAACACATATGATCTCAGTATATCAAATTAAAATAACAACTGTACATTGACAGTGTAGACTAATGAACGTATCTAAATCTGCCAGCTGTTCTCCCACTGATTCATGTAAATATGCCTCCTCAGAAATCAGCTAGGTTCAAATTAAAGAATAATACTATTTAAAAGAATTATTTACCACTAATTCTATTTGCAAGACTAATTTAGTATTGATTAAAAATTTTGTTTTTATTATCATTTTTATATTTTTTTTATTTTGGTTTTCTTCTTGATGTGGTGTGCACTCACACAGAGTCCAAATTTTTTACAAATTTCCTGGTACTTGTGAAATCACTGTTCACAATTACAAATCAACTCCAGGTGAATATTTGTTTTACAGTCCTCTTGATTCTATTTATGAATTATCAATTTTATATTTTTTTAACTTTGATATATTTATGTTAATTTAATTTTTTTTTGGTCTCCACAATCTTAATTACCATAATTCTCCAAAAAAATTCTCCTTCAACAACTCCCTAGTTTCATCTTAACAACCAACTTATATTATACTTGATATTTTTATCAAATTTCGAGAGAATGAATTTATTTGGATTACTTTATTACTGGAATTATAATAATTTTTTCTACAAGCGTGCGGAAAGTTGTACTTTTTGCTTATTTTTTTTTTTAATTCTAGGCGCTTGTAGAAAAAATACTTTTTGCTAAAATTATTTTTTTAATTCTGGGCGCTTGTAGAAAAAATATCCAGAATTATAGTTATTTTCCTAACAAGTGCGTAAAGCATCTTTTCCCCACTTAATTGCATGCCCGAACTCGGCGTCCCGTCGTTCGGGCAACTGTAATTGCGTGCGGAAAAGTATAACTTTCCGCACTGTTAGGAAAATAACTATAATTCTGGATATTTGTATTTTGTATTCAACAAACTTTCATTACTAGGCAAGTTTTCTAAATTTTAGTTTTCACCAATCGTGAGATTTTAGTAATCTGACATTTATTTTTATTTATCAATTTACTACTGTCAAATTGATTTAATGTTTAATTTACATTTATACAGAGTGATACCTTTTATTTTTAAACCGTAATGTTTAATCTCTATATATTAATTTTTAAAATATTGCGTGTTACTTCTCGTATTGTCAAGTTCTGTATTTAATCTTGTTATTATAATAGAAACCCTAATGTATCTGGAAGACTCCTTCAGGACCGATTAAACAGAATCCAGGACTGGGCAAGAAAATGGATCAATGAACAAAAATCGGTACAAATAAAATTTACCAAATGCAAAGATATCGCTTCAACAACAACTTTAAATGGACAAATGTTACCCACATCAGACAGCGTAAAATACTTTGGACTGCACATGGACAAGGGACTTACATGGAAAACTCATATCCTGATGAGGCGGAAACAACTAGCTCACAAATTCAGCAAGTACCATTAGCTTCTAGACAGGCGCTCAAAACTATCACTAAACAATAAGCTACTAGTATATAAAGCAGCTTTCAAACTAATATAGACCCATGGATAACAACAGCCAAATCTCACCTGGACATAATAGAAAGATTTCAATCCAAAGTTCTACGCACCATTACAATCAGATTCGATCTAAACGTGAATAGTGTTCACGAAGAAATTAGTGAATATAACGATACGTCAAAAAAATCGAGTTTCACCCAAATTCTTTAGCTGTGAATTTGCTAGATAATAGCGAATAAACACAGAGACTAAAAAGACACAAACCTCTAGCTTTGCCTTATAGATTTTAGTACAATTTATAAATACATACGTACACACTCAATCTATAAAAGAAATAAGTGGAATCGATGGAAATCAATCCCAAGTTAAATTACTCATTTAATACATGCCGGGCGAACTTGCTTACAGTACCTTGCTTAGTACTGATCGCAAGTAGATATAAACCAGACAAAAACAAATTACTGACAGGCTAAAAAATGTTAAAAAAGGAATATTTTGATACTTTATTTACAAAAGTTTAAAAATAACTACATAATAAACATTGTTTGATTTATTTAAAAAAATCATAAATAATAATAATTTTTTGAGAACGGCCAATAACTGTATATAACTTGTGGACATTTTTTATTAAATAATTTTATTTCTCAAATAAAGGATAAAAATAAAAAAATTATTTATAAATATATATCTTATTATCAAAATTTAAAAAAAAGCTTTTCTTACCGTAACATTTTTTTCCAACTAATAGACAAAAAATATGTTGTTTCTTGTTTAACATCCATTTGTAATATAACGACCAAAATCTCAGCACTAAATTATAACCGGGAAGCAAGTAATGAATATTTTCAACGACAAAAAAAAGGGAGAGTCCTCCAGAGATTACGCATTCAAACCGAAGATGAGAATAAAATACCATACCCGCCGAAAGCGGGGACTCTTGTCCTCTGGACTTCGTTTTTATTCAAATGCAGATTTTTTTTGCAGCTACAAAGGGTTTTAAGAATGTATTGTGCTTTGGAGAACCAAGAACATTTTTCTATAGATTCGGACGTAATCGGAAAGCATCTTTTATGTTAAAATAAAATAGGTTTCTTTGGAATGTTTATTTCGGTAACCTGAATTTTTTGTAATTGAAAACGGGAAGTGTAATTTATATGGAAATAAGCTTGAGTAAGAAATTACAATGGTATTTTATTGATTAGTTTATTTCTTTTTGTTAGAAATGAGATATAATTAAAATTGCAGTTTTTATGCTCGAATTATACAAAATACTTACTATATACGTTTTACTCGGAAAATCGCACCCCTTTTTTTTTTATTGCTCGTTATGAAATTCTTGTTCAGGAGACCGAAACATTTAATTTGACCCATGTTTCGTTGCTATAGAAAAAAAAATCGATAAATTTTCCTACTTTGAAAGGACTATTCTTAACTGTTGCAAATTTCGGCGGATTTTTGTATTTTTTTTTTATTTGCGTAGGGTTTAGCAATTTTTTTGGTAATTTTTTACAAATTTTGCAGAGTTATGTAAATTTTTGCTACTCTAAGTTAGGTTTTACCAGATTTTACTAGCTTTTCGTCTATTTTTCTTAATTTTTGCGAATCCTTGTAGTTTTTTATTTGGGCAGATTTTAGCAAGTTTTAAGAGTTTTTTAATAAATTTTTACATATTTTGGAAAATGCTTGCAGATTTTTGCATATTTTTGCTGCAGGTTTTAATAGATTTTAGCAGATTATTATAAATATTAACAGCCATTAGTCTATTTTCTAGTTTTTGCAGGATTTGTTTGGATATCTGCGGATTTTAGTTGTTTAAAATTTTTTTTATAGATTTGTGAACGTTTTATCAGATTTTAATAGTCTTTACTTTATTCTTTTCTTTTTATTTACGAAGGTTTTAGTAGTTTTTTAAATTTTTACTGCTGTATGGCAAGCTTTACAATATTTTAGCAGATTTTAATAGCTTTATAGCTTTCAGTGCTTTTTAATTTTTATGGTTTTTTTATTTGGATAGCTTCCAAAAAGTTTAACAGTTTTTTATAAATTCTTTAAACTGTCTTGTTGATTTTTACCTCTTTATTGTAAGTGTTATAAGATTTTAGCAGATTTTAATAGCTTCTGGTCTATATTTCCCATAACAGATTTCTGCTGATTTTTCAGATTTCTGCGGGTTTTTGTAGTTTTTCCAAATTTTTGAAAATGTTGTTGATATTTGCTACTCTATGGTAGGCTTTACCAGATTTTACCAGATTTTAATAGCTTCTAGTCTATGTTTCCTACTGTTTACAGATTTTTACAGATTTATGTTTATTTTTCGGATTTCTCCGGGTTTTTTAGTTCAAAATTAGTGCCATTTTTTATTGTTTTGTTGTTCTATGGCAGGCTTTACCAGAGTTTAACAGCTTTTAGTCAAACGGTTAATTTTTTGCAGGATTTTTATTGAATTCCAGTTGTTTTAACAAGTTTTTAAAGATTTTTATTGATTTCTGTAGGTTTTACCAGATTTTGCAGGTTTTAATAGCTTTTAGTTTATTTCTCTAATTTTTGCGGATTTTTTATTTGGGAAGACTTTAGAAAGCTTTGCCATTTTTTTAGTAAATTTTTACAAAATTTTGAAAATGTTTTGTTGATTTTTACCTCTCTATGTTAAGTTTTACCAAATTTTAGTAGATTTTAATACCTTATAATCTATGTTTCCTATTTTATACAGATTTATGCAGATTTTTTTGGATTTTTGCGGGTTTTTGTAGATTTTACAAATTTTTTGAAAATGTTATTGATATTTCCTGCTCTATGACAGCTTTTACCAGATTTTAACATTTTCTAGTCTATAATATCCTACTTTATACAGATTCTTGCAGATTTTTACAGATTTTTTTTATTTCTGGGGTTTTTTGTAGTTTTTACAATTTTTTGCAAATTTTATTTATTTTTGCTGCTCTACGGCAGGTTTTTCCAGATTTTAGTAGATTTTAATGGTTTCTTATTTTTTTACTAACATTTGCAGATCTTTGTAGGTTTCTGATAATCTTTTTATTCGTCCAAATTTTTAAAGAATTAATCAATTATTTGCAATTTGTTTAAATTTTTTGTAAATTCTTGCAGATTTAGGTTAATTTTTCCAATATTTAGTATTTTTTATTCCCAAAATTGTTTCCCATCATGTGTTTGCTTTTTAAATATATGTGAAAAAGTTATCTTTGCCCTCCTTTTCTCGCAATTCGTTTTTGTCATACACTGTTATTACAGTTCAATTTTTTTCTATTTTAGGTTCTACAAAAATTAATATTTACCTAATTTTAAAACGAAAGAAAAAATGCAAAGTGAATCAGAAAAAGTTATTTCATAATTTAGTTAATCAAGATGTAAATTTATATAATACGAGTATCCAGAGACGAATACTTTTTCAGATATTTTATGAAGTTTCAAACTTTGACATTTTTTTATATTTAACAGGTGACAGTTGAAGAATTAATTTTAACTGTTCTGAATAGAAACTTTCAAGGGCTTTCAAATGGAATATTACGAGTCAAATTCAGTGACATATTGCTTCTGTCATTTTTTGACAGTCACACTTCCGTTTGACAGATGTCGGACAAAACTAACTGATTAGTCCAATAATTAACCAAAACCCGTTTTATCAAAATTGGATCAAATTCATGAAGAGATGTTTCAGATATTTAAATATCTACATTAATGTAAATTTTTTTTTATTTTTGACAGGTGACCGTTGGAGAAATAATTTTGACTGTTTTGAATAGAGTTTTACAGTGGCTTTTAAATGACATATTTCAAGTAAAATTCAATGACATACTGCTACTGTCATTTTTTGATAGTGACACTTCTGTTTGACAGATGTCAAAAAAAAAACTAATTGGTTCTTCTGACGGATAACGCAAACCCATACACCAAATTTCAGCTCAATCGGATTAAACGTGTGGCCTCTATCGTGAAAAAATATAGACAGACAGGACATACAGACAAATAGACATACAGACAGATAGACATACAGACAGATAGACATACAGACAGATAGACATACAGACAGATAGACATACAGACAGATAGACATACAGACAGACAAATAGACTTCCAACTGAAAATAGTCTTAATCATCTCAGGCGACTTCAGAATGGATATTTTCATCTT
This sequence comes from Neocrepidodera transversa, assembly GCA_963243735.1. Classification (NCBI taxonomy): domain Eukaryota; kingdom Metazoa; phylum Arthropoda; class Insecta; order Coleoptera; family Chrysomelidae; genus Neocrepidodera; species Neocrepidodera transversa. The sequence goes on from OY725339.1 coordinate 31,159,882, forward strand.
TATCTTCAAATTTTTTTTTAGCTCGTTCACAATACTTTCCCTTCTAGGAGGTTGGTAGTGACAGTAAAAGGGGGAAGGAAGGAAAAAAGGGGGAAAGTAGGAACAAAGAGTAGAATGTGAAAAACAAACTTAGCTAATGACGTAGTAACTTTGCTTAGCGTAGAGTAAATTTGCTCAGGATTGAGTAACTCCTCAGTGAAGAGTACCTGCCCAGGGTAAAGTAACAGCTTAGGGTCGAGTAAACAAAATTGAAGCCAAAAAAATGGGAAACAAAAATGAGGCAAAAAAAATTAAGGCGGACAAAAGGTGGAATATTGTGGAATAGAGTAACTTTGCTTAGGGTAAAATACTTTTGCTCAGTGTTGAGTACTGCTCAGAGAGGAGTAACAGCTCAATGTAGAGTAAAAAAAGGGGCAAAAAGCGGGCAAAAAAATTGAGGCAAAAAAAGACAAAAAAATTATGGAATGCAGTAACTTTGCGCCAGGTTAAGTAATTTTGTTCAGTAATTTTGTACTCTCCCTTCTCGGAGGTGGGTCAGGAAAGTAAAAACTAATATTTTTCGTATTTTATCAAATTCTTGACTGACGACAACGTCTTTTTTAACCACTTTTGATCATTTTATACAATTTTATATATTTAAACATTTTGTACTATTTTATATGTTTAAAGCGTAAATTTGATAAGAAAAGTAATAGCAAATTTTACATAATTAAATTTTTGATTAATTTTAGTTTGCTGTCATTTAATTTTTGATGCGCTGTTGGAAAATTTCTAAAAATTGGCCTAATCTGAGAAATTTTATTTTAAACACTTTTAAATATATATATAATTTAAAGTTGCACAACAGCTTATTTGATATTTCAGTAAAAAGTGAATGTAAGTAGAAAACACTGATTTATACCATAAAAAAACAAAAAAATTAAATGCATTAAAAAAGATTTTCATAGGAGAATATTAAAAAATACAAATTAAGTAGGATAGAAAACTAAACAAAAAAACTTAAATATAAATTAAAAAATTAAGCCTTAAAGTTAAGGATTGACTATTTTGATTTATTAAAACTCTTATTTTATTTATGATCCAAAACAGATATTTCTATTTTTCGTTTGTTTAATTTAATTTAATATTTTCTAGTCATTTATCTATTTTATATTTAGGCAAACAACGTGTTGAATTAATATTTAACGTTACAATTTTAAGCCTACTAAATAAGATTTAAATATTAAATATGTATAATATCTTCGAAAATTTCAGTGATATTACCTCAACTTTTTCTAAAATCTCCGTTACCTTTTATTGGTTTTAGTAGTGATTAATTATTTTTGAAAGAAAATTGTAAAACAAATATTCCTTAGTAAATCCAGAGCATGTTTTTTTTCTTAAACAATAATAATATTTCCTTTTAAAAATTCAAATAATGAATAAAACAATATGAAAATATTTTTTTTTGATAAAGTGGTAAATTATAATGATATACGCGGTATTCTGAAAGGTTTATAAAAGTTCGTCCTATCTGCGTAAGACCGCATTTGGTTTTTAAATTTCCACCCAATCTAGGAGGTGGCGTTGCGATTTTCCTCAAACTTTATAAGTTTCGAAGTAATTAACTTATGAATTATTTATAGACCTTGCCAGGAATTTTACATTTTAATTAATTCGGCCAATCATGAATATTTCCCAGAAAACCCGCCACTCATATTGGTTTAAAAGTCTATTATTACGTCATGCATATGTACATGCATCAATAGTTTTAATCCTTTGATAATTCATACTCAAAAATTGATGGCCCCTACCCCTTAATAAATTATCATAAATATTATGGATCCCAAAATAAAGGAGCTTTGTGGGTAGAAAAACATTAAGTACTGCTTAAAAGAATATAAAACCGAATTTAATGAAAAACATCTTGTAACGAAGTTACTTTAATTTCCGTAATAATTAAATAAAATCGCGCATGGTACTCAACTAGAATTAACTTCGAATATAAGGTTAGTCGTAACAGTTGTAAGCCGCTCCGCGTACTTGTTTCGCATACCTACCTGATCTTATGGTAAATCACAGCCGGAGTCGAGCTACTATAGCAGTCCCAATTGGAGTAGCAGTGGCAGTCCGACCTTTAGAGATAGGTCAAGTAGAAGTGAGCGAAGCCGAGTTCAATTATAACTGGAACCAGGAACCGTCCATCTGACGGCATCACCAGGCCGTACGATACGTCATCGTTGCATACTCGGATTTGGTTTTTGGTATCATTATTTTTTTTACAATAAAAATTGGTTTTTTCAATGAATTTTACTTTATCTCCGCAGCAAATACTCAGGTACTTAACCCAGTAGGGCAAGTAAAGACCGCCCTTCTGGACGCTAAGCGTCTTGTTGATTCCATACGACTTCTAGAGTATTTTTTTAACTGACGCTGCCCGTGCAAGTGTCCTTCACACAAAGTGCGTTACAACCTGAGATGTAATTACTTATCCTAGCCATTGGGAAAATTGATTGTGGTTAGATCAAATCAAAACATTCCACAATAACACCCCGTTATTCGGCATCGATTATAACAAAAATGATGGTACTTGTTTTACTTATGCTTTAGTATTACAAAAATGTGATATAGAAGAGTTGGCCAAAGGAATAAAAATAAAAAAATATAATTAGTTAAAAGTTATGATACTTAGAACGTTTTTGTCGATATAAAAAAAATTGTATTTTAATAAATCCCATTTTTAGAATATGCCATCACCAAAAGAAAAATTGCCCATACATTAATTTATAACCGCACATAATTTTCCGATTCCTTAGAAACCACATTGCAATTTTATACTGTCAGATAATATCGTTAGTGCTTTATCGATAGTACATTTAAATTGGAATTTACTGCCAATCTGGTCAGGCCATTAGTTACAATGTGCTATATATGAAATTCAATTTTTATTGACTAAAACTAGATGTTTGGCAAATTTATTACATACTGCAGTGAATTGGTGCTTTTAATACGATATATTTTCCATAAAAAAGGAATACTATGAAAGCACAGGTTTTGTGAGTTTACAATTTTTAAAAATCAATTTTTAATTTTTGACGTTAATATCGGTTGATTTTTATTATTCTTCAAATTAATGGGAAGAGACAGACAAAATAATACACAAGCTAATTCTCATTATCTTCAAATGAACTTTCCAGTATTTCTCCTTTTGCTTATTTTCCGGAACTTTTTTTTCGATTTTACTTGTCATTGTCTCATTTATTATTTTAAATTCCTCTTCAGGAATTGTCTTTTCTAGATTAACAAGATGAAGAAAGAAGAAAGAAATACTGATCGAAGAGATTAAAAATCTCCAGAAAACCTGGACTTGAATGGAAAGGACTACTATAGCAGCTACGAAAGTAAAAAATTTAAACACGGATAGTAACACTGACAAAGAAGAAGATTCTAAAAAATGAATAAAAATAAATACCATAATAACGAAAGACCAAATTAATTTTAGATTTAAAGACAAAAAATAATATACATTGACTAATAATTGGTATCCCAAGAAAAGAACCTAAATGAAGCTTAAATCAGAACCGAATAAAAAAAACAAGAAATTAACTGAAAATAAATGCGTACTTTAACAAAAACTATCAAACAATGGTGAAAAATTTTAAAAGATGAAATTATTCATTAATAAATTATTAGTAAACCGTCAAAAATAAGTAGGACAAAAAGGCTTACAAGAACTCTTATTTCAGGAAGAAATACGGACTGAACCCAATCAAAGTCATAAAATTACTAAGCAGATTTTGGGCCAAAAAACTACTGTCAATTATCGTGGTTAAGACAATTAATGAAAAAGAAAAATAATATCAATAATCTAACGAAACTAGATACCCTAAGTCGCTTATATCGCAGGGAATTTCAAGCGTTAGGTAGAGAGAGAGAGAGAGAAAGAGGATTCAATGGTTGAGTGTGCAAGAGCAAGATAGCTCTATGACGTCACACTCATCAAGTAGAAGTCACTAATACAGGGATATTCCCAGTTGGAGTGTTATCAAATGTTTAAATTATAAAAATAATATTTATACTTTCTCAAAAAGGACACCAGCATCTTTATGCGTTATTACTGGTTTAATTTCAATAAAAAATACAATTGTTTCATAAATCGTAACATAGAATAAAAACGTAATGAAAAATCATGGGCAGAAGCCATCACAAAAAGGCATTAGTATCTATTTCCGTTACAATTGATCCAATTGGAATGAAAAAAATTGTTTTGTATTCAGCAGATTACATACATTACACATATAAACAAAAAACATGCGCAGTACTCATGAAATAAAGGAAAGTTTCGGTTCAAATTGAATTGATAATCAAATTGGGGCTGATTGTGGCAAAGAATCCTTAAATAGACATCAGTGTTGTAGATACCGAAATTGAAGACACAATGGTACCAACAACCATAGAATTTTATAATTTTGCTAGTAAAATTATCCCCGCAGAATTTGACGGCTCAGCTCATAAGCAGCGATCGTTTGTTGACGGGTTAGATTTGCTAAGGGCTAATGCGACAGGTAATGAAAGCAGTACCATGCTTTCATCAATCTAAGGCTTTCGGGCAAAGGTCATACCTTAGTAACAACAGAAAATTCCATAAATGACAGCAAAACCATAGAGATGTAGTTGAAGTCGAGACACTAGGGGAAACACTGAACGCTGCATACATCGAAGAAGGCATGCCGATGCATATATCTCAGAAATTCTATAATGGAGAGCAGGTTAAGGTCGTTTGTGTCAGTAGTTAATGTGACTACCAGTTACGAAGGTAACAGAGACATAAGGAATAACACTTATTTCAGAGGAATAAAAATCACCAGAACCCAGAGCAAAAAATTCTTAAAATATAATAAAAAAAGGCGGATTTTTTTAAATATAAAATTTGAATACCCGAGAAAAGAATGATTAGGATCCAGAGCCCTAACAACACAGGGATATACTAGGTATGTCCTTTTTATGTACCGCGGTATAAGGACATGATTTGGACATCCAGTGGATGTCCCGCAGAGTTGTCCAGAGGACATCCCATCTAGTATATCCATAGGTTGTCCCTTTCATGTCCCTGATATTTCTGATATCCATTTACATAAGAAATATCAAAACTCATTAAAATATTAATTCAAGATTTAAAGTTGATATTTTTGTTTAAAAATCTTGTTTTCTTCTTATCAAGAAATTGAAAAAAATAGTTCAAGAACTTCTGGGATGTGACTGTTTCGCATGAGTAAATATTGTTAATGCATAATACCTTTAATCTGAAACTCCAAGGATGATACAAATTGTACACAAATCTCAATAAAATTTCGTTTCATTTTCGTTTCTGTATTTTTATCAGTTTTCTGGATTTGGCAACATTGTTTGGTGATCTGTCAACAAAGTTAACCTCACTTTGCCTAATGTGCACGTCTTATTTCTAACTTTATTTTGTTTTATGTACAAAGGTAGTAAAAGGATTTGTTGTAATGACGATTTTTGTTTTATTTTGTTAATTAGTTAATGCGTTGTGTATTTTATAGTTGTAAAATTGAAATAATAAGTTGAGTTTAATGTTGGTACAACAATAATCACGGTATCGAACGTACACTTTCCTTCTGAATATTTTCTTTATGCGAGGTTTATATATGGTATATTTATCAATCTATTAGGTACATATTAATACAATGGAAGGTATCCTTAAGGCTTGAAAGTAAAAGTAGAGTAAAACCAGTGATTTCATATTTGCAGTAAAGTTGTTTTGTATTGAACATCTTTGGATTTAGTTTTTTTTCCACATTTTCCAAGAAATATTTCATATTAAATTAATATTGAAAAAAAAAACATTTGAGGAAGTTCTCATATATCCTAGTGATGTCCCTGGAACATCCCTAGAGTGGCCCTTTGATGTTCTTTGTTGGAACTTGATACATCCCTGGGACGTATCAGATCGACATCCCATATGTGTCCTTTTGTTGGATAGTAGATGTCCATGGGACGTCCCTAGTACGTACCATATCCCAATCAGGGATGTCCCAGTAGGAAATGAAGGACGTCCCTGGGATGTATAGGGGATGTACTTGTGTTGTTAGGGAGACCAAAAATTCGGGAAAACAGAGATCAAGGATCTAAGTATTCCAGGGCTAAAACCAAATATGCAGATCCCTAAACTAAAAAAATCTGAATACCAGATTAAAGAGTCTTTAAGATCCAAGAACTAAAAATACCATATAATATAGATCAAGTTGGTGAACTGAACTAAAATCATAGAAACACTATCAGAAGATTTTATGCAGACGTTGATATACAGATTGTAAATATTTTAACTTTACAGAGGGAAATCTGTCATGCGAAGAATAAATGCCGCCAATCATTCTGAATATAATGACAGCTGAATATTAATTTTATATGGTGTATTATTATATTTATCGATAATAATAACGATGTTTATTATAAGCAAGGAAGATTTGCCTTATAGAAATATGGCATCCTGCATGTTTGCTTAAAATGTGATTATTGTAAGGGATTTCTCGATCGACGACCGCTCAAAATGCACGCACTGTTGTCATATTGCTTACTCGCGACATTCCTATGTAAAGTACAAAGATTTACAATCTGTACCTGCACCAATCACAAGATTTAATTTAATGTATTATTGCAAGACAAAATTATACGTAAAATAACTTGGTATTGATTAACGGTATCGTTATAATTGAAAAGGTATAACTTCCTATTGCACAATTGCCCAAAGAAGCTGCAAAAGCACGAAACAAACATTTTGGTTTATGGCCAACATCATGCAAGAGAAGCGTCATAAATAGGTTGCTGTTATATTATACTAGACAAAATGGAAATATTTTTTTTTAATTTTCAAAAAAATTAAGATATTAATGTCCAATTTTTGATTTCCTAGAAATTTTAAATTACATGTAATACTTATGACTACTGAATACCTAAATATATTAAGCAGGAGGGAATATTTAGGACACTCAGTATGGGGAATTTCTTGCTTATAAATTGTAGTAATACACTATGAAAGTGATAGATAGTCACGAAATCTATCGTAGGTTGATGGGTACAAACCGGACGAAGTCAATTAATATGATCAAATCATCTGTAAAAGTGAGTAACAAAGTAAAACTTGGTGCCGGTAGATAATGGAACCCATCCACCAACCACGCATTTAAATCAAAAACCGAGAGGAAGTTTTTGAAACTGTACCTACACTCCGACCATTACAATACATGTTTCAACCTTATAGGAATCATCAGTGGTACTTTGTCGGAATACCTAGTTTCAAAAACCTACTCTGTATACCTCAAGTATTTGTATGTAGTATAAAAATGATAGATAGTCATGACATAAATCGTAGGTAGATGGGTACCCACCAGACGAAGTCACTTAATATGATAAAATACTCTGTAAAAGCGATTAACCAAGTACAACTTGGTGCCGGTAGATGATGGGAAAGAAGACTAAAAGCCCAAACTAGCGTGTTCATGAATAAAGAATTATCGAACGAGATGACTTGAATGATATTTCTTCAGAGTTTCGAGTTCAGTACAAAAAATAAAGAAGCAGTTTGGAGACGTGGATCTCATTTAAATGGTGATAATAGAATTTCAGTCTTAAAAGTTCTACAGGTAGTGAAGGATTTATTTATAATGGAAACAAACATTTTATCTGAAGGGGTTAAAGGGAAGTTAAACATACGTTTTTGGATTAAAAAAATATCATTTTGATATCTGAAGTACCTAATTCTGGTTACAAGGAGGAATCATTTAGAAAATTTTTAGTCTGAGGAGGATTTTTTTAGTTATGGATGGTAACAATACAGATTTAAATTTTAATCTTAAAATTTCTACAGATCGTGATCTAAGTGTTTTTAACAATAATGGAAACCTCGATTAAATTAAAAGAAAATAAATCGTTTTAAATCAACTTTACCCATAAAAATAACAATAAATTCTTATTCCTATAAATACTGCCATTATTACTGAAAATTATTTTTAAGTACAAAATAAAGAAAATATCTTACACATAATATTTATCCTTCATTTGCATTAAGTAAAAATAACTAAGTGCCGCTTAAGATACTGTTATACAATTTTAAAATCCCAACTTCAGTAACAATAACTGAGATGACAAAAACGTTCTAATTAACATTGCTGGTGGAGAGATAGCAGTCTTGTTGGAAAGCAATTTTAAAATTGAAATTAATGCGGCGGAAAAATCTATTTAATCTCAGACTGATATTTATTAATATTTATCAAGGTAACTTTTTATATTTAAATTTAATTAAATCGCCGTTTTATATTCTAAATCCATAACTTTGAAGTAGATATTTATAAAGAGTGTTAATAAAATAGCGTTCAGATTTTTTTTAACCCTTGATCGGGTGATCCTTTAGCAATATTCCAATATCATCAATAATACGCAATTTTTCTTTAACCTAAATAAATATGATTACTGATTTAATACTTAAGCCCTACTCAATAATCTATCTAAAGGTCTGATAATTAATATGAACCACTTGTGCCCTGACACTTAAATTGCAATTTTTAGTAATTAATCCTAGTATCACTGAGTCCAGGCAACCACGCAACAGTGTTTTGGCAGAATTCATTGCTATACAATATTGTACTAAAAAGATATTAAGGCAACAAGTTATATCAAAAGCTATAACCATATAATCAGACAGCAAAGTGGCATTAACAGTATTATGCTCCATGCTTGGAGGTCCTGATAGAGCTTCGTAGTTGAAATAAACTAACAATGGGCTGGACACTGGGACATGAGAATCACCGGAGCAATGAAGAAGTAGATAAACTGGCACCAAAAAAGGCAACACAATCTCTAATTGGACCGGAACCGTTCTGTGGCATTGCAAAGACAATAGTCAGGACATCTATTAATCGATAGAAGCTAAATATGTTTCAAAATTGGTGGAAGAACTCACCAGAGCAGAGACAAGCTGAAGAGTTCATCATAGAACCATTGCCAAAACTTACAGAATACCTACTAAGCCATAACAGAAGAACTACTAGAATAACAGTAGGCCTTCTTACAGGGCACTGTAAGCTCAACAAATATATGAATACAATAGGTCTGGCAGAGAAAGCCATTTTCAAGTTTTGTCAGGACAAGGTGGAAACCGCAATAAACATACTTTGTTATTGTGATGGGCTATGTAGGCGTGGTTTCTATTATACGGCGAAGAAAAGCCTAAAGCTGAATGCCACAAAGGAGAACTACTTACTAGATTATGGAAAAATCTAGATAAGGTTCTCTAATCGAGAGGACAACTACAATAGATCTGAAAAGGTCGCGGTGGAAGAGGTATTGGTACGTATAGTTCCTCTTTTCTAATCTAACCTACATCAATTCTATCTGGACTAATTATTGCTAATTAAACATCTGCCACTTTATCTGCTCCCCCTCTTGCGTAATTACAGTTTACCACAGTACGAGGTGGGTTCTTCAAAAACTTCTATTTTTAAAAACTTACAAAGTGCTCTTTGGACTTTTAAGTTTGGTTAAAGACTTTTTTGACATATAGACCAGTAAAATATGCTCAAAAATTGATTTCGCCTCCGCAAAATTCAAATATTTTGAAACTTTGTACATTGATTTATAGGTACCTAATGAACAATATATTAATAGTCCTGACGAATATGACACGAGCTCTAGCAGTAATAAATATACAGGGTGTCCACCGGTAACGCCTCGGTCTGTAGAAAAAAAACTGAACACTTTTTTTAAAATCTGTTTTCGCAGTTAGATTTATATCAGAACAGACAATGATCTAAAAATATTTTAAACTATACAGGGTGCTCCAGGAAAGTGAAACATCTGAAGGGTATTTTTTTTTAATGGAACACCCTATATTTTTTATATTTTTAGAGTCGTCCCGAGAAGTTGATTTCAAAAACCTATTACTCTTGTGTTCTAAAGTAAATAGTTTTGAAATTATAGACAATTGAAAATCGCATTTTTTCAAATTTAAGTGATTGCTCCGGCCAAACGACATAAAATTGGATAAAACGGCTTACATGTCCCTATCTTAACTCTTTGAGTTCTACTTCATGGCGTAAGAACAAAATGCATATAGGGTGATCAAAATTTACGTACTTTTGATCACCCTATATACATTTTGTTCTTATGCTATCAAGTAGAACTCAAAAACTTAAGATAGGGACATGTAAACCATTTTATCCGCTGGTTCTCACATCTGACGGTCAAGTTTGCCGGGTCCAAGAAGTTTTTTTCTGGACAACTGAGACGGGACAGCAAGGAACAGGACAGCTTATGCCTACAACAGCCAGACTACTTTAACATACTTTCTTAATAAAACATTGTTCCATGAAATCAGATATATATTTTCGTTCATAATTAGTACGAAAACATTTTAATTATTTTATAAATGAGTTATTAAACTAAGCCAATTTAACATATTTTATATAATTGTATTGGAACAGCATTTAATATAACCTTAATGCTGTATTGTTTCAACCAAACAATAATTCAATCTGATATTCGTTTATACAAAATACCCGTAAACACCAAGTGATTTCTTATCGCCTCATATTAAATCTTGGCACGTAACTCACGTAACCCCAAAGTTTACGGACCAATTATGAATTCGTGGCGGACAACTTCTCCGTACTCTGTACCTAGCAAACGAGATATAATTTATGTGCGGTGAATGCATCTGACTGCGAATGCAAAGTCTTGAGGTCAACAATGCAGAAGTACAAAGAAAACGATCATTGCCTAGACGACCGCATCTAGTACCCCTTGTTTTACAGTGTGCACGTATAAATTGCTCCGGTCTGCTAACTGATGACGCTATTACCGGGTCGCTGCGTATTTTACTTATATTACCTAAGTCAGTGACGTGCATTCCAAGGAAGAGTTAGATATAACTGGTCCTGAAATTAAAAAATTCAAACTTATATCAAATAAAAATAAAAAGTTTTGTCAGAATTCATTTGAATTTTTTCGTGGCCTTGTTTCAACTCAAAATATTATGAAAACACACCCAGCTAGCTAACAGTATCCAAGTAGCTGAGCTACTTTATTCAATATTATGGTATATCATTGTGAAAACAGATTTCCAAAATTCGAATCCCTTCTCTAGTTACCAATGTGACAGACGGACAGACACACAGACAGACAGACGGACGGACGGCCACAGTAAAGTCAATAAGGAAGGTAACCAGCAATCAATTGCTGAAAACAGAAATCCAAAAATTGGAAACCGTTCTCGAGTTATCGCTGAGATAAACGGAAAGATGCACGTTCAAACAGACAGACAGACGGTTGCACTTGACTTAGGTCATTTAAAATAATAGGTGCGCAATCAGCTATCGATTTCTGTAAACAGAGTTCCAAAATTCGAAACCGTTCTCGAGTTATCGCTGTGACAGACGGACAGACAGACAGACAGTTAGAAAGACAGAAAGACGGACATTGTAAAGTTAATAAGTACTTTCTCTTTGTTTTACTACTTAATAAAAAAATATATTATCGAATGAAAGAATTTTATTTAACGAAATATGCTTTAAAATAAGAATGAAATAAAATGTATTTACCAGAACGTAATACAGGGTAAATTAAGTAGCAGGTGAGAGAGAAACAGATAAAAATTAATAACAAAAACAAAGATACAAGAAACTAGAGAAAGACAGGCAAGCAGTAATAAAGAAAAGGTAAAAAATCTGACCAAGCGAAGGAAGAAAGAGTAGAACAAGGAGATAATAGAAATAAGAGAAGGAAATGCCCAAGAAAGTGATGAAGAAAGTATTAGAGAACAAGAAAAAAACAGAAGAGTGTAGACACTAATCACAGATAATGATGGAGATTTTAGTGGACTGATAAAGAAAACGGTTAAACAAGAATTGAACAAAAATATAAAGAAAGATATAAAAGAAAAGAAATCAAAAGCAAAATAAAATAAAATATGCAAAATATCTAAAAATAAAAGAAAATCTAGTAAAAGGAATAATCTCTGCGCGATTTTTCAAGACTTTTTTTTTTAGAAAACGAACCGGTCTTGACGTACACAACACCTTAATAGAAATCAGTATCGACAAATTTGCTTTCCTTATCGAGATATCTCGAATAGAAGTTTCACTTAGTAGGCGGGACCGGGATCCTCGAATTTTCCCGAACGGCCGTACCGTTCTCGAGTTATCGTGCGCACAGACATCCATACATCCACACAGACAGACTTTTTTTTTCGCGGAGAATCATTTTTTTCCACGTTTCATGAGAAAATTTTTGAGATTTTTGCAAGTTTTCAATACTACAGTTTGCCATACTTCACCAAAGGTGAAGTATTGGCGGGCCGTACTAAATTGCAGAGTATACAGTAAAAAAAAATAATGAGTTAAAAAACTGAGAACTGGATCCTAACAATAAAGTAGAAAAAACAAAAAAATTGGAATAGAAATGATAGAAGGAATTTGTGTTTTTGGCCCATTTTTTATAAATGGTATATTTAGCACCATATTTTTGCCCCTCTTTTTTTAAAACTATGTTTTTTGCCTCACTGCTTTCCCTCTTTTTCCGCCAATTTTTCTCAATTTTTCCCTTTTTCCCCCTCACTTTCATTTTCACCTATTTTTTTAAATGTTTTCCCTTTTTCCCTCAATTTTGCCCTTTTCCCACTTTTTGAAGGGGTGGTGTGGCCTCGAATGCGACCATTAGTTTTTAGTTTAATTTTGTGCCGTAGAAGGTAGTCAAGTACGACATTGATTCTTCTTTTTTACGCCTAACTTTTTAAGTATTAAAGATATGGACTTCAATTTTGATGTTCAGATGGTCCTTCCGCCCTAAAACTCAATCATCTATTCTATTTCTGTTTAACTTTATTATCGCATAGATAACCTTGGAAATCAGCTGTCATTCCAAATTCATTCATAACTCTTGTTGATAATGAAATAAGCGGGAGCATGTGCGCATTGCATAGCACACCGCTACAATTATATTCGAATCAACATTTGATTTGTACGAATAGAAGAAATTTAAACCTAAAATCAAATATGAAAAGCACGTTTGGATCCGATTATTTTTTTAAATGAAACTAGTAATATTTATGCGATATTTGATAATTAAAAAATTCCTCTATCCACCGATACTAAAATATTTTGCTCGCTTATGTGATTCAACACTAAAATCTATTCTCCAGGGCCGAGCGGGGAAAGTTCTGGGTTTACATAGCCGATTTTCTTTTCTGTCTACCCAAACGTAATTTGTTCTAACCTAGAATAGGTTTATTTTTTATTTTTTCCACAACTTTCCCTTTGCCTCAATTTTTTTCCATTGCTTTTGCCTTATCTTTTTACTGTTCCCTGACTCGTTACTCTACCCTGAGCAGTTACTCTTCTCTGAGGAGTTACTCAACCTTGAATAAAATTACTCTACACTGAGCAACTTGTTTTTACCCATTTTTTTACTCTACCCTGAGCTGTCACTCTACTTTGAGTAATTACTTTTCTTTGAGCAGTTACTCAAACCAGAACAAAATTTCTTAACCTGGAGCGAAGTTAATCTGTTCCATAATTTTTGCCCCTTTTTGCCTCAAATTTTTTCCCACTATTTTGCCCCCTTTTTTACTTTACGCTGAGCAGTTACTCAAACCTGAACAAAATTACTCAATCTTGAGCAAAGTTACTGCATTCCATGATTTTTCTCCCTTTTTTGCCTCAATTTTTTTCCCACTTTTTTGTCCCTTTTTTTACTCTACGTTGAGCTGTTACTCTTCTTTGAGCAATTACTCAACACTGATCAAAAGTATTTTACCCTATGCAAAGTTACTCGATTCAACAATATTCCATCTTTTGTAAGCCTTAATTTTTTTTGCCTCAATTTTTTTTCTCATTTCTTTTGCTTATTTTTTTTAATCTACCCTAAGCTGTTACTTTATCCTGAGCAGGTAGTCTTCTCTGAGGAGTTACTTAATCCTGAGCAAAATTACTCTACTCTGAGTAAAATTACTATGTCTCCTCCTTTTTCCTCCTTTCCCCCATTTGTTCCTCTTTTCCCCCTTTTACTTTCCCGTACAACCTCCGAGAAAGGAAAATATTGTGAAGGAGCTAAAAGAGTTTTTCGAGATAAAGATGAAAATATCCATTTGAGGTCCCCTGAGATGATTAAGACCATTTCCAGATGGAACTGTGTCTGCCAGTCTGTCTGTCTGTCTATCTGCCGGTCTGTCTGTATTTTTCCACGATAGAGGCCACACGTTTAATTGAATTGAGCTGAAATTTGGTATATGAGTTTGGGTTATCTGTCGGAAGAACCCATTAGTTTCTGTATGACATCTGTGTAACGGAAGCGTCACTATCAAAAAATGGCAAAATCAATATTGGTTTTTGTCCGACATCTGTTAAACGGAAGTGTGACTGTCAAAAATGATAGAAGCAATATGTCACGGAATTTGACTTGTAATATGTCATTTGAAAGCCCTTGAAAGACTCTATTCAGAACAATGAAAATTATTTCTCCAACTATCACCTGTCAAAAATAAAAAAATATCAAAATTTGGAACTTTAACATTAAATATCTGAAAAAGTATTCATCTCTGGATACTCTTCGAGAAAGTTTTGGGGCCGACACAACCGATTTTTTTCCATTTTTATTTCTATTTTATTCCCAATATATGTATATGAAACAAAATGCTGACATAATGGTTAGTTACGTTTTTAGAAGATTATTTACAATTTCTTTGTTTGCATTAATTTTGGAATACCGGTCAACGTGTTTAACTTAAATTTATCAAATTCAGATTTGTGTTACTCTTTTATCAACGGATATTTTTAATTCCTACTGAAATTTTTTTTCCAACATTCGCAAAAATTTCGAATATAGAACGGTGATTTAATTAAATTTAAATATAAAAAGATACCTTGATAAATATTAATAAATATCAGTCTGAGATTAACCAGATTTTTCCGCCGCATTAATTTAAATTTTTAAATTGCTTTCCAACACATCTATTTTTCCTCCTGCAACGTTTTTGTTATCTCACTTATTATTACTGAAATTGGGAATTTAAAATTGTATAAAAATATTGTTGAGAGGCACTAGTTGTTTTGATTTAATTCAAATTAAAGAGAAACACCAGGAATAACACATTTGCTATCTATTACATATAATTTTCGCTAATAAAGTAGCAGTAAAGGATGAAATCGTTAACTATGTTAATAATAATTAGTTGTTTTTTTAAAGTAAAATTAATATAAAAGTTTAATTTACCACGCCATCTTTTGATCAAATTATGGATTGCAACGGGTAAACTACCCTTTTTGTTGTGAAATTAGATAATACTAATAATAATAAATATCTATTCTTATATTGAGACTCTCTAGGGGTGGCGTTCATACCTTAATATAGTTTATGTTTATTTAGGATTTGTGTAGAATATGTTCCAATAAGGGTTATTTGAATGGGCGCCAGTTTATTTTTGAATAATTTTGAAAGTCCCTAAAAACAAACAAAAAGAGACTTATAGTTTAATAAGAGTAAAAGGAAATGTATTTTAAGTTAATTACTAATGAATTTATTATAAACTTAGTTAATTATGTCTAAAATAATCTGTCGCCAAAATAAAAAAAAATTATAGTTAGTTGATTATTTATTAAACAAAAAAATTGATGTGTTACCAGTTGTTTCAAGTTTTAAGTGGCTGCAGGCGTCGGAGTGTAACTTGCAATTAACTCAGACGTTAACCAACACTTGAACAAACAGTTGAGGTAAAGGTTAACCAGGTAGTCGAACCAAACGGGTGAACTTGAACTAAATGGTTGACTCAGGCGTGCATTAAACCGTTGAACTGAACAGTTGAATCAACCAATGGGTGATACTGGACCCAGCAGGTGAAACTTGATCAACCAATCAATAGGTGAAACTGGACGAGTAGGTGAAACTGTACCAATAGGTGAAACTGATCAACCGGTAGGTGAAATTTGACCAATAGGTGAAACTGGACGTTAGGTGAAACTGTACCAGTAGGTGAAACTGTACCAGTAGGTGAAACTGTACCAGTAGGTGAAACTGTACCAGTAGGTGAAACTGTACCAGTAGGTGAAACTTTGCTTATATTCCTGAATAAATCTGCAAAGTTCACTAATTAGCACAGAACGGTTTCTCAAAATAAATTAACTATCTCGACAGAGACCTATGAATCTGACGCTATCAACGAACAGAATTAATGTTCGTGTTTAATCTCTTGGCCGTTATGGCGAGCGGAAATACGTCAGAAAGTCATGTGACTGGGAACGAAAATTTGAATATTTGAAATCGCGCAGGTCTTAATAAAATGAAGAATTAAATTGGGGAATGGACTTATTGAATTTAGAAAATATCTTTTAGATTGGAATAAATTTGATAAATTTAAGAAAATAATTTAGTATTATTATACAAACATGTTCTACACGTTACAGGATTCTGAGAAAACAAATGGTTTTATGAATAAGAGTCATGAAGTTATGACTTTTTTCATTTATTACTCATTTTATTGACGGATTCATGTATATTACGAAATTCAGAAAATTTTATAATGAATGAAATTTGCTTAGAATTTGATAATAAAGAAAATAACTTTGCTTATCTTGAACCCACATAGCTTATCTAGTCGTTTTTTTTTTTAAATTTTGAATAAGGGTGATTAAATTATTATTTTTTATTTTACCTATAACAAATTTTAAGCCACTGTTGGTCGCTATATGAGATTTTCTCTGACAATTTCACTAAAACAGTTATTTTTCTAACCATAGGTTAAGTAGATAACTGTCTCTCCCTCTATTCTCATACTGATCCTTCCTCTACCAAACACTGGTGTTCTTTCAGTTGCGCGGTGTTTTGTTCATTTGTAAAATATTGCTTGTTGTTAGAGTGCGCTGGGTGTGAGACTTTCTCTCATCGCGAGACTAACGGTGTTCACTTCATTTTTAGTTCGTGCTTTCTTTCTGATCATGAATCGGATGAAGAGATTAGAAAGACAGAAATAAAGGTCGATAAATAAATCTAAATTGTTGTGATTTTTGTGCGTAATATTATTTTTTCATTTCATTCGGAAACGTGTTACGATAATCAACCATTACATGTTCTCGAAGACGAAAATGTACTGAAGGGTACAGAAACTGACTATGAAAGTGAGTATAGTGCACATAATACAGAATAAGAACAATCTCAAACTTCTAATTCTGAAAGTGAAAATGGCTTATCCCGAGATTTTGACTTGAATGCTCCTGTTTCGCAAAAAAAGACAAGGTAACGCATGTTCCTTCTAGAACAAGCAAGACTCGGGAGGCATAATTTGAGGACACATTTTCCAGCTGTGAAAAGTATTGCTAGACATGCGAAGACTCCGTTGCAATGATGGCAAGTATTCTTCCCAGACGATGCCATTCAAGAGATTGTCAACTTCACCGAGATGAAGACACTTTCTTTGGCTAAGTAAAAGTACTTATAGGTCTACTTTATCTAGCTGGGTTGAAAAAAGTCGTTATCATGTGAATATTGCAGAATTGTGGACCGATGTGTACCGCCCCTGAGTGTTTTCCGCAATGTCTATCAGGAAGTTTTATACAATATTATGTGCAATGAAGTTTGATGATATCGCTACCAGAAAAAGGGTAAAAAAATTGTCAAGTTGGCCCCAATAAAAAAACCATTTGACGACGACTTTGTTGACCGCTGTAAGGCAAGTTACCAAATCGGCGAATATACCACAGTCGATGAAATACTTGAGGCTTTCAGAGGGCGTTGTAAGTTTTGCCAGTATATAGCTAATAATCCAGCTAAATATGGAGTCAAAATATATATGCCTTGGTTGACGCCAGAACTTTTTACATCTCAAATTTAGAAGTATTTGCTGGAAAACAGCCAGATGGGCTACATAAATTAGACAATAGTGCAGCTAGCGTAGTAAAGAAAATCATTAATCTAATACTCAATCCAGGCCGAAACTTCACTATGGACAAATACTTCTTGTCAGTACCTTTGCAAAAGAACTTCTAGCAGATCACAGAACAACCATAGTGGGCACATGACGAAAAACCAATCGTGAAATTACACCCGATCTTCTAGCCATAAAAGGATCAGTGAAAAGCAGTTTGCTTTCTCACCGGAAAGTGTCCTATGTACCAAGAAATGGAAATAATGTGCTCCTATTGTTGACAATGCATGACGACGATGCATTAGATCTGAGATCATTACATTTTACAATTTAACAAAACCGGCAGTTGATGTCGTCGATGAAATGAAAACTTCATATACAATTTCGAAAGTTAATTGTCGTTGGCATCTAACAATTTACTTTTCGATTCTAAATATTGGTAGCGTGAATAGTTTCATAATCCATAAAGCAAATAAAAACGGTTTTTTTGTTGGTTCTCACGTCTAAGACGGTTGTTTTTCTTCTGGACGGTCAAGTTTGCGGGTCCAAGAAGTCTTTTTCTGAACAACTGAGAACAGGACAGATTGGAACGGGACAGCTTACAACAGCAAGCTTTCGTCTATAACAACCAGACCCTCAACCTTAAAGAAGTTAAAGAAGCTAAGTTTTTTTTTATTGAAAAAAAGAAGAAAAATCTCTGACATTATCGTTAAATAAACAAATCTAACGTTTCATCTGAGTTTTATTTCCTTAATCCCAAAAAAAAAGAAAGGACGGATTTTGAAATAAATCATAGTTTTTTTGTCAATTGTTTCTAATCGCATCAAAAAATCAAGTGACTGGCGTCCAAAATTTTTTTTCATTTAATATTTTACTTGTGATATATTTCAAATTCTATTCGTGGTAAGAACCCATAATATAATTTGAGCTTAATCACATTAAATTATTTTTAACAACTAAAAGTGTCGTTTCAACAGCACCCACATTGGTCTTAATTGCTTGGGTGCTTCTGAATATTCAGAGGAACTTTCAAAAATAAGTTAATAAAAGTCTCATGTGCAATAAACGGTGTGATTCTAAACCTAGCGACCAACGGCGGGTTAATGACGATTTATGTAGATTATTAAATTTAAAAAATTCTTATGAAAATGAAATTGTCTAAAAAGTTCATAATAAAGAAAACAACTTTGCTGACCTTGAATCCTCATAGTTTATCTACTCTTTTTTTAACATATCAAATATTTTGACATGGGTTGGTATCTTTTATATTTAGAAACATACAAAAAGATGAAATTTTCTGAGATACTATAAAGCGTACGTGTGAATAAAAGTTTAATAAAAAGCCATCTTAGCACGAGAAATCCACTGTAGTTTATTTGCAAACTCTCTCTGATCTATCTATACCTTCGGCAAATTTATCTGTGATATGTCACTAATATATATTAGATACAAGATTGGTCCTATTTTTTATATGGATGTAACAGACAAACAATAGCAAATTCTTTGCGACGCTTTAAGAGCAATGCGTTGAATTTAAATCGCTGAAAATTGTACACGTTTACAGGAAGGTAATTTTAGAGTAATGGTGTTTCCAGATAAAGGAGTTCTTAAATAGGGTGGTAAGGGGAGTACTAAATTGGATGAGTTATACCAGCTCGACAGACCCACGACTGTAGGAGGAATCAAGCGAGCACTGAAGACAAACTATTCAATTGTAGGAGTTAAAGACCCGTTCTATGTCTTAGTGAAATGATACTTTAAGTTGATAAAAAAAAATTAATGTGATTAAGCTCAAATTTTATTATGGGTTCGTTCCACGAATAAAATTTGAAATATATCAGAAGTAAAATATTAAATAAAAAAAAATTTGGACGCCAGTCAGTTGATTTTTTTGATGTGA
Source organism: Neocrepidodera transversa (assembly GCA_963243735.1). Taxonomy (NCBI): domain Eukaryota; kingdom Metazoa; phylum Arthropoda; class Insecta; order Coleoptera; family Chrysomelidae; genus Neocrepidodera; species Neocrepidodera transversa. Next base: position 31,179,687 of record OY725339.1, read on the forward strand.
TTAAAAACAATTGACAAAAAAAACTATGATATATTTCAAAATCCGTTTTTTCTTTTTTTTGATTAAGGAAATTAAACTCAAATGAAACGTTATATTTGTTTATTCGACGATAATAAAACACAGTTTTTTTTCTTTTCTTTTCAAAATTTTGAACTTATCTCCATTATGGTAGAGGGTCTTGTTTTTTTTGATGAGATAGCTGTCCCGTTCAAACTGTCCCGTCTTCAGTTGTCCAGATAAAAAAGGTCTTCTTGGACCCTGCAAAACTTAACCACGGTCCAGATAAATGACAACTACTTGGGAAGTGGAACCAGCAATGAGAAAACCACCAAAAAAACCTAACAAAAAGGGGAGACAAGAAAGAAATCTTAAGTAGATAACACTGGCGATATAAAGATATACAAAGTTTATTTATTGTACTCACTAGATAAAGAAAAAGGAGGTTACTAGCATGTGTAGGGCATTTTATAAGAATGAAAAGAGAAGAGAGGGACATGACGCGAGGAAATAAGAAGGAGAACATCATGCGAATATGAAACTATAAAATATACGGAGTAGAGGAATAATGAAAATACAGGGTGGCATAAAAAACGTAACATTAGCATGCTATTAGTGTTATTATTTTGTTTTCCAACACTTGTTTAGCATTTTAAGCCAACGTATTAATGGCTGAACCGCAGAAATTTCCAGATTATTATGCTAACTGTAGATACATGGATGTGTTACACTTCGATCTTATTTTACGCATCAGCCTATATTAGTTAGAAAATATCTAAATTTAATGTTGAATATTGGCATTTGTCTTTGTTTTTGATATTTTGATTTATTTTTAGGATTAATACATTAGAAGTTCTTTTTTATTTTATTATTGTTTGTTCAGTTCTTTTAACATCAATTATAATTAATCTAACTTTTATTACTAAATTTATTACATGCGATCGTATTTAAAAGGTCCTATTAGTCAAGTCGTTTATTTCATTAAGGTTCTTACTATATTTCTTCGTTTCGCTAACCGGCCTTGAATGTAGCAGGCACGAGATGATTAAACAAAATAGACTGTTTATTTAGTTCACTATTAGGGGTTTGTAAATAGGGAATTGTATGTTTGTAATAATAATTTTAAGGATGTTTTATTACTATTTAAATGTGTTATCGAGTTTATGGTGACTCGTAGTACCACATGAACGAGGTACTCTTCTTTTTTAAGGTATTCATCAGAGTGTCCAATCGATGTTCGAAAATTCGTTCTCTCTCATTTGATACATTAGCCATTTTTATAGTGTGAGAAATACAGACTGACATTTTATCGCCTTTGTGTTGCGGATTAAGTCTAAATTCTCAAATATATTTCTCATTCTGTTCAGTGATTGATACGTTTGGATAAAGTTTATTACTGGATTGTTTTATACGAGGATTAAATACACCAAAGCTAACAACACGTTGTTCCCGTATAACATCAACGGGGTATGATCCTTTAATTATCTCCTTAATTCAGTTAGTGACGTCGGATGTTATTGTAGGACACCTAGTAGACACCTAGTAGACACCTAGTAAATACATAATAAATATTAAGGACTAGTTAGAACTTCTATCGTTCTGAGAACCATTCTACCACTTAGTTCCCATTGTTATACTTTGCTTGAGAGGAACAACTCGATAAATTGTTGAAGATCTTACCGGCTACTTTGGTGGAACTGTTGAAGAGTATTTTATTGTGTTAAGGAAAGTAAATCACTAAAGATCACCTTTTGTTTCAGTGACATATTTCTTTTATTGTGGGTTACAAGAGTATAGTTGTAGTTTGTTATTTCTTGATTCTGGTTTGATCAGTAATTCATTGTTTCTTTGTTTCCCTACTTAAAACGATTAAATATATCTATAGCGTCAAACCACTAACTCGTATATTGTAGACCTTCAGTCGTTTTAATTATTCGCTGTGTGCAACAGCAGATTCTAGCGCTTGCCGTGATCAGCACCTGAACTTTTGTTCCGAACATTTTTCGATGTAACAATACAATACGGAAAGCTAGCCGAAGTTTAGCAAAAATATGTTGTGTCGTGGGCTGTCAGAATAATAGTTTAAACAGTCCAAATATAAAATTTTAAAGTCCATATAAATGTGAACACAGAAAAAGCGAACCGTAGTTATGTGAGTTTTGTCGTTACTTGGATTGAAAACTTTGTCCGAGAAATTAAACTCCTTCTAGTGATTCTATGACAACGAAAATTTTACTGCAGTTAGCTGAACACATGAACCGGGATGTAACGAAGCCAAAATTTTAAAATTTGACTTAGTTTTACCGCTAAAAATTAAAATTTTTATTAATATATAGGTACGTAAGTTATATTAAATTAAAGACAACACTTTTGCGTTGGTTCGATGGTTATGCGGTTTAAGACATGAATTTAAAAGCAAAGGGTCGTCGGTTCGAATCACCAACCTTGTTAATTTTTTTTCAACAAATAACTTTTTTATTTTTTGTCATAATTTTGGATAATTTTTATTCAGAATCGTTCAAAGCAGCTTAATTTCGCGGATCAGCGTCTGGGATCAGATTATTGTAATCAACAGTAAATATATATACAAACCATGCAGCACATCAAGTTACTTGTTTTTAATCTTCTTCCCCTAGATCACGTGTTTTAAGAAATTTTAGGAAATGGTCTAAAATATTTGAACCCTAGTAAAGGAGTAGCAAGACTTCCTCCCCATTCTCCAAGTTAAATCCCATAAGAAAACGACAAGATCCGTTCTGTGTTAATCCAAGGTCACGCAAACTAGTAGAGCAGAAGAAATAGATCAAGAACTGATCAATGCAGATCGAAAGTATATCGAGACCTGATCAGAAGCAGATCAAGACCTAATCAAAGGCGGATCCAAAGCTTTTGATGGGGCATTGATTACATCTTGATCCGCTTTAAAAAGGTCTTAATCAGCCTCTTTTGTTCTACTAGTTTACGTGACCATGAATTAATGCAATTTTACCAGAACTGACCCTGGCGTTTTTCTATAGGAAATGGAGAGAAATTCTTGCTGCTCTTTGACTGACTCTTTCTCCAGTTTGGAAATAAAGACCACTCATGTATACCTTAGTAGCTTAGAACCTATACAAGAGTTACCGACAGCTGGAAATAGTTTATATAGTGGTCCCTTCAGTTTTTCCTGGCTCTTCTGTAGTAGTGCCTGGATTGTCCCATCATATTCCAATTGTTTCCCAATTTTTTTCCACTTTTTTCCACTTTGCTTCTCTTTTTTCCAAATTTTTTTCCCTCATTTTTTTCTTATTATTTTGTTTTCTCTTGTATTATTGCAGTTATCTAGTTACAATATTATTTAAGTTTATCCTGTATAATCTTCTACCGAGTGCGAAAAGGTTTAATCCAAAAACAAAGTTAATTTCGCTTCCATTTTTCATTTTTGTTTTTAAATCGGTAAATACCTATATGCATAGTAAGTAACCTGAACATACTTTTCGCTTTGATCCAGGCTCACGTAGACGTTAGTAATCAACGACAGACTCCCGGTTCCGGAAACAAACATAACACGATAGGTTTTGTGAAAATACACATACACGCTATACCAAATTATAGCAACAGAGTTGGAATATAATGAGGATTAGAAAATATATATGAACAAATAATATATTATTTTCTAAAATTTGTTTAAACTATTACAATAATTACTTAATTACAAACATTTTATGATTTTTTTTTATCTGTTTTCTTAAATTTATTTAATCCATTACAATAAAATTATAATATATTCAATAAGAGGACAATAAGCAATTTGAATGTCTTAAAGAGATGTGCAGGAGAATAATATAAATATTTAGCAAGCACTAGAGTGCTAATATATGGTAATATTAGATTGGCCTAAAATATATACAAAATAGTTTAAGAGCATATAAATCTAAATAAATTTGTAGACAATTAGAGTATAAGCCAATTAAGAACTGTGTAAATAAATCCAAAAGGTTATCCATTATCTCAAATGTGGTCTACTGATGAAGTCATAAAACTTAGTCAAGTAAATTTTATTAATATCGAAGAATGTTGGCAACTAGTTACGGCCTAGAATACAAAGTTCTTAGAGTGGAAGGGGAGAAACCATAGTACAACTGTATGGGTAATAATAGAGGACGGGTAGTATGGGTTATGTACTTCTCCAAAAAGGGGAAGAAACCATTGGAGGGAAGTGCCGCCAGCAACAATAATTGCAATCTAGGAAAACAAAATAAGTAAGTTTGAAAAATAACAATAACTAGCTATACATACCATATAAGGGTAAAAGCCCTTTTTGGTGGCCAACCACGTGCGATTTTCAAAAGTAACATCAAAAGTTTTAGCATCAAAAGTTTTAGCATCAAAAGTTTTATAAGGACCATACAGTGTAGGCTAATCTTAATCTTAATTAACATCACATACAAAATTTTGTTTGAATTTGATAGTACAATTTAAACATGGAAAAAAAGAAGGAAGGGGAAGAAGAACACAACCAGATGAAAGGAGACAGAAGAAGGCTACGTCAATTGCAGTGAGGTAAAGAAGAAAATGAAGAACATTTGACATAAAGGGGGTTAGTAAACTTAAGGGAAGATAAATAAGCACACTAGAGCAAAAAAGAATTAATCTACAAACAGGAGTCAAAACGAAAATTGGGGAAATGGTGTTATGGGCGAAAGATAGATAGCAACAAAATTAGTCAAATAAGATCATTGAAGTTGTTTAGTAAGAAAATGTGGTTGTCTTTAGATCTCTAGGTCTCAACTGTTCGTTATGACCAAATTTTTGTGTAAAAGGGAGTGAATTTTCAACATTACGAGGAGATTAAGTTTATAGCCTTTGCCTAAATCGTGTAAAAAAAAATGGAATCATTAATAGAAAATAAGTGGTTAGTAGAGAAAATATGGTTGGCGAACGAATAGGGAGTGTTGGTGTATTGGTAATGTCAGTTTCGATATTTATCAATGTACCTAATGTGTTCTTTGATTCTAGTATTGAGTCTTCCACCTGATTGACCCACATTGACTGCGTTACAGTCATCGCATTAAGTTTATAGACGCTAGTTTTATGAAGATAAGGGATAACATCTTTAGTGTTTACTAGAAATGAATAAGTGTTGGAATTAGTTTTGAAGGCTACATTGACATTGTGTTTTCTAAAAGGTTTTGCTATTTTGTATGATATATTACCCATGTAACCGTAAAAAGAGGAAATATCTTTTGTGTTAAGAGAAATATGGGGAGAATTTAAACTAAATTCAATAAAAAATTTTGTATAACATTTGCTGATAATATCTAAAGGGTAATTGTTATTAATAGCAAGTTGATTAATACTGTTGATTTCAGAAGTAAACGCTGTAGGTGTTAAAAGAATCAAGAAAGCTCTATGTAGAAGGCTCAAAAGAAGCTAGTTTATGTGAAGTAGGATGATTATAGTAGTAGTTAATTGAGGTATCTGTGGTAGTAGGCTTGAGGTAGATTTCGAAAGGATGGTTCTTTGAAATAAGTAGGTCGAGAAAAGGGAGTTTGTTATTAAATTTGATCCCTAATGTAGATTTTATGCGAGGATGCAATGTGTTAAGATATGATAAAAAGTCTAAGACCTTGAAACAATAGTAGACAATCACCGACATAGCGAGCGTAGAAAATAATCTTATATTGGAAAGAAGGGTGGTTCACTTAAGTAAATTCTAGGTGATTCATGAAGATTTAGGCTAAAAGGGGAAAGAGATTGGAGCCCATGGCTAAGCCTGATATTTGTCTGTAGAAAGTGTCATCAAACTGGAAGAAATTTTGTTCAAAGGCTAAACAAAGTAGGGAACAGAGGTCTTGAGACATAATGAACTTATTACGTAACAGGATGTGGACAAGTTAAATAAATTCTTTCTGAGGGATACTGGGAAACAAGTTGGAAATATCTAAAAAAGCAAGATTAAGTCTGGAGGGACTTATATGAGATAATTTGCCGGTTAAGTCTCGTAAATTTTAGACAGAAAATTCATTTTCGAATTGAGTCACTTCTTTAATGACTCGGTTCAAAAAAGAAGAAGTTTATAAACAGGGGAATTAAAACTCACAACACGTCTAATAGGGGTATTAAGTTTATGTATTTTGGGGAGACCGTATAATAAAGGAGTTTTAGTAAACATAGGGCACATAACAGCATCCGCCTCGTTTTTGTATTGACTCCCGTTTATAGATTAATTTTTGTTTTCTCTCATTGACTAATTTACATTTACAAGTTTAAAAACACCCACTATGTCAAATATTAAATGACCTTCATTTTCTTCTTTACCTTACTACATTTGACGTAGGCTTCTTATTTCTCCTTTCGTCCGCTCCTATTCTTCTTCCCATTCCTTCTTCTTTTTCAGACACTGTGGTCGTTTCCTGTAATTGCACCCGATCTGTAGTAAGAGATCGGAAGCAGTTAAAAAGGGCTTATACCCTTATCTGGTATTTTCAGCCAGTTATTTTTTTTTCAAACATACTTATTGTGTTTTCCTGGACTGGAATTATTGTTTCCCTCTAATGGTTCCTTCCCCTTTTTGGAGAAGTATTTAACCAATACTATCCACCTGCTATTATTACCCATGCAGTTGTTGTTCGCTGACATTATGTCGCACCGTATTTTATAATAATATTTTATTACTCCCCCTTTTCTTGTACCACAACTTTCTTTCCTTTACCTCCTGTTTTTACCAGTGCATAATATGTTTTCTCCCCCTCAGCCATAAGAATTTGTCAAATTTCTTCAATATTATTAAAATCTGTGGTATTCGACTTACAGTTTTATTACTTCACTTAGAAAATGTTTATAAATGTTTTAACAATGACAATTTAAATGTTAATCTATTAGGTCATTGGGTTTAAAGCGTTTTAGTCGATGCACTTCACGTACGCTATTAATCAATTGTTTAGGGTAGGACATTGACTTATTTGATCACTGTATTTTAGCCTATAGCGTTTGATCTCTTCTCTAACTGATCACCTTTTCTATTGATGGTAATGTGACGGGGCATGGGGCATCAACTATGGACCGCAGCACTTTGTTTTGGAAGCGTTGCAGAATATTAATATTGGAGTTAAGTCATTGGTAATACTGTGTTGAATGGCACTTTTATGTTAACACTTTTAGGTGTACTGGCAGTCGAGGATCAGTGTGGGCGAGTAACACTACTTGTACAATATCAGTATCAGCGTCAGTGTGTTGCCAGCGCAATTGTTGTCTTTGTAACCATGCTACATAATTTCAATGTTTCGAATTCTATAAATTGTAGATTATTGTTTCGAGTTATTTTTATCGATTTAACTCGAGAACCGTAATAGCTAGAGACAAACGAATAACAGACTAAAACGTCTAAAATGATATAAAAAATATAAATAATATCAATTTAAAAAATATTATTTAATTTTAATTTTTATTATAAAATGTAGTCAACCACTTCAAAACAACAAAATAAAACTTTTAGCTGAACACATAATATCGTTGGTAATTAAATGCATAAAAAAATCTCAAAAATTTAAAAAATACATATTCCGGATAGCTACATATCATACAGAACACATCGTTTCAAAAATATTTCAGAAATATTTCAATTGTTTTCAACAACTAACATTTCAAGCGCTAATCTCTGAAATATTTATGAACGATTTTACTGTTATATTCCATCCAAAATATTTCTGAAAAAATATAAAAATATTGCACAGAAATTAAGGCTAGATATAAAATACTATGAGTCTGAGAATTTTCTTGCATTTATTAGGTTTAATATTATTTATTTTTGCACATTGTGAGGGTCTGGCAACACCGACTGTTTATATCTAGCAGGTGCTGGCTAGTCTGGTTGTACGGTAGATACCTCGATACTCCGGATTCTTGACAACCGAAACCCAATATTGTTGGATTAGTGTGTTGCACAAATGACTCGATGATCTATGGCACAGCGCATCATGACAGAATTGTGCTGATACAGTGTGTTGATACAACAAACTAGGTTACTGTTGTTCTATGAACACCAAAAAATTGTGGGTGTTACCCATGACTAATTGGAGTTGATGGCTATTCCCTACAGCTGGATACCATAGGTCCATACTGGCGTAAAGAATGTCTTGTACATAATCAACTTGTTTTCGATGGTTAGTTCCAAGTTTCAACCAATCAGCTAGAGGTTTATGTCTAGGTATTTTACATTAGTTGCCTGGTTTAACTGTGTTCTATTGTTTATGACTGGTGGGAATTCTTCTCTTTTTATTGTGAAAGTTACTTAGTTTCATTCTTTTTGATTCTCCATTTTTTTTAGCCAGGTTTCTATTTTAATTAGGTTGTTTAAGGGATATTCTGATGCTATTACAGGGTTTAAATATGAAGCCAAGATTGCTGTATCACCAGCAAAAGTTGCAACTTCTGTATTTCTACTAGAACAAATGTGCAGTATAGAGTAAATGAAGATGAATAAGAGGTCCTAGTACACTTCCCTGTGATACAGTTACGAATACTGATCAACTTACTTAACTAGAAAATGTCTATCTGTGTGGTAGGCCTTTAGCATGGGAAAGAAAGGATGTTGTAGGTGTTTCTGTAACTTGTGCCAAACTTTATTGAACGCCTGAGTGACGTCAAAGAACGCTGCTGATAGATAGTATTTTCTTTCTAGTGCATTAGAAATTTTCTTGACAATTCTATGTATCTGTTCCATTGTACCATATTTCATTCTGAAGCCGAATTGGTGGTCTGGGATAAGTTTGTTCTAATACTTGAGTCAATCGGTTTAAGACAAACTTTAAACTTTTTAAATACTAAGAATATTGAAAGTAAACTTATTGGCCTATAAAATGTGAGTTCTTTTTCGCTTTTTGGTATTATAACAATTTGTGAAACTTTCCGTTGGCTGGAGTAGTAACCAATTCTCAGAGCAGCATTAAAAATATGTTGTAGAAGTTTAAATCCTGTAGTTGAATATCTTTTAGTACTTTCCCAGTTATAAAAACGTACCCTAGTTCTTTTTTCAGATGTTTGTTATTTATAAATGTCTTTTTTACTTCTGAGAAACAACATTTTTTGGTAGGTAAATCCATTTGTAGTATAACTGTTGATTTCTTGGTAATCCATGGTAGGTCTGCTTTATTTGGTTTAAATACTGCTGCTTCGTGATTAGCAAAGACCTTTTCTGTATTATTTCTTGCCCACTTTCCACTAAAATCTTTTAGAGGAGGGTAAAATTTTCATGTCCTTTTTAAATTTTTTTTCACTTTCTAAGGGGATTAGTCGGTGGCTTCAGTAGCGGAAATAAAAGATAAGTAATATTCAACTGATTTGTCTTTTATTTCCAAAAGTAACTCATTCAAGTCCTTACAAACTTTGTTTTGTTTAGCTTTATCGCTTTTGCTTTTCGAGATCTGCCATCTTCTCCGCAGCTGTCTTTTATCTTTTATTTTTTATCTAATATGACTGGAATACTATTTGTTCAATTTGAGTTAACAATTTCTGGAGTTGCTGAGCAAGATGCCTTTTGTATGGCTTAGGTTAGTTGATATATTGTTAGATCTATCTCTTCATTAGTTTTTAGTGAGATTTGTAGTGAAATCCGCATGTCAAGATTTTCTTTAAACTGTACCCAGTTTATTTTGTGGTTGTGCAGACTAGATGAATTTATGTTTTCAATAGCGTTGAAGCTATGATTGGTGAGTGATCCGAAGATAAGTCAAAGTAGAATCTAACCTGGTATATTTTATGATCTAAAATTCTACCAGGTCAGGAAGTTTTCTAGTGTCGCTGGTAGGTCGTCTTGTAATTAGGTAGGTTACTTCATTGACTCTTATCGCTCCAAGTAATTCTCTACTTTTGGTTGTTGTTACTCTGGAACCCCATTGATTGTTTTTGGCATTCCAGTCTCTGCCCGCTAAATACTTGCTTCCTAATGACTTGGGGAAGTTTTCGTAGTGTACTTTTATGTTAATATGCTTAGGTGAACAGTAAATGGCTAATAGTACTATGTGTCCCGCATGTGTCTGAAGACAAATTGTTGCCTGTAAATATTCCCTCCTGAATGCTTCAGGTATGTATTATTTGAGTTTCTATTTTATAATTATGGCAGTACCTCCATGCGCGGTGCCATCTGTATATTCAGTTTGATAAGACACATAACCTGGAACCCATTTGTCTTATGAGGTCCTTCATCATGGCTTTACATTCTGTCATATCGTTATTCTGCTGATTTACTACGTTATGGTTAAGGTTAGCTGGACTATGTATTTGCGACATAGATTTTCAAAAATCTATGTAAGTATGAGATACCGGGATGGATATTCTGAGTATTGTATTCTGGCTGTACTTTTTTCTCTTAATTTTGTATACATTTTTTCTTAAGGATATTTGTACCGCGCATCCTCTAAAGTTTTTTATTGTAATTTACCACCTAACTTCATCATCCTTCGTTTTCCTGAGACAGTTCTTTGTTAGATGGCTTCCTTTGCATTTTACACAACGAAGATTTTTATGGCAAAAGTTTTTCGTATAACCAAATCTTTGACTACGTGTACACTGTACATTAGATATTTTATTTTGTATATAATAATAATAATAATAATAATAAATGTCTTTATTTGTACATAAATACAATTATTGTACAATTTGCTTGGGCGAGATTTAGCCCGAGGCTACTCTTACATCTAACCCTTAAATATAGATAAGAACATTAACAACAAAAAAAAGACTATTCTAAGGCTATATAATATGAGTAAACTCAATAGAAATAAACATAGATGATATCAAATTACTGAGATAATAAAAGTTGTTGCTTTAGGGATGTTTTAAACTTTTTAAGAGTATGCAGCTGTTTAATATCGTTGTTAAGATTATTGTAGAGAGCAACTGCATTATAAGAGAAGCTACGCTGGAAACTTGCAGTAGAATGTTGTGGCATTGTTGATGTAAAATTATTTCTTATATTGACTTCGTGCGTCGAAGTACGGAATATTAATTTGCTACTTAAGTATGGTGGTATTAAACTCTTTAAAATTTTGAAAACTAGCGAAAGAAATACGTATTTAAATAAGTTGTTGACATTTAGCCAACCAGTTCTGGAAAAAGCCTGTGAAATATGATCAAATTTCCTGAGATTATTAACGAATCTACAACATGTATTTTGCATAATTTGAAGGCGATTTTTGTTTGTTGCTGTCAAACAAGGATAGTAAATAGTTAAACCATAAAGTATTTTAGAAATTACCAAACTTTGACAAATTTTAGCTTTTGTGTATTTGTTACGGAGAATATGTTTGTTAGAATATAGTAGTCGAAGTGCACAATAACATTTTTGTAAAACATCACTTAGATGTTTATCAAACCTCATACATTCGTCAAAGTAGAGACCCAGATTTTTTGCTACGGATTCATGTGCGATCATCTCATTTGATATAGTCAATAATGTAGTATTTTTTATTAATTCATAATAATGTTTATTAGTACAATATATTAGCATCTTGGATTTAGCAGCATTGATGTGCAAGTTATGGGTTGAAGAGTAAGCATTAATTGCTTCCAAATCATCATTTATTAAACCTACAGCATTAACATAATTACTAGGATAAAAATCAAAGTACAATTGTGTATCGTCAGCAAAAAATTGAGCAAAACAGTTGCTAATTTTCGTATAGAGATCTGATGTATAAAGCAAAAATAAAAGTGGTCCCAGAACTGAACCCTGAGGTACACCGGACTTTATTGTAGCAGAAGTTGACATCTGATTGTTAATGATAACTTTTTGTGATCGGCCATGTAGATACGATTTTATGAATCCTAAAGAAATATCATCGAATCCATAATAAGAGCATTTGGCACTAAGAAGCCTGTGATTTATTGTGTCGAACGCTTTGCTAAAATCCAAGAGTACTAGTATACTAGCCTTTCTTTTATCAATGTTGTTTAAAATTTTATCGGATAGATATGATAAAGCAGTTATGGTACTGTGTCCTGGTTGAAAACCCGCTTGATGAAAGGGTAATATATTATTATGAGAGAGGAATTCATAAATTTGAGAATATGCGGCACGTTCTAGGATTTTTGAAAATAAAGGAAGAAGACTGATGGGTCGCAGTTCATTATATGACTCTGGATTGGATTTTTTAGGAAAAGGAAGAACCAAGGCCTATCTCCAAGACCTAGGAAAGTAGCCTTGCTCTAAACACAAATTAACGATATGTAATAAGTAAATGTCGATTACAGGCAAGCACAGTTTTAGCATCGACATGTTGATTCCATCGCTTCCTCCAGCATTCGATTTAATATTTTGAATGATTTTATATAAAATAGCAATAGGGATAGTTGTAAGATGAAATCTAAGATTTCTATTATAACTATTATTTCTGTAGAATAAAATTGAGTTAAAACATTCATGATCACTGTTTTGGAACACAGACACAAAGTGATTATTTATTTCAAAGGGATTGGATAGTACAGAAGGAATTTCAGTATTTTTTGCAGTTTGAATTTTCATGTCTTTTAAAGCTTTATAAAATTTCGAAGTTGAAGACTGTTTGTTTAGATATTCTATGTAAGCTGCTTTTTCACGTCTTAATGATGCTAAAGCAAAATTTCGAAGTCTCTTGTAAGTATTCCAGTTTTCAATGGTTTTATTAACTTTATATTTTTTTAAAGCATTATCTCGTTCCTTAAAAATTAATTTTAAGACAGGTGTTAACCACGGTGCTTTGGACTTGCTGATTCTAGCAGTACGAAAGGGACAGTATTTATTGAATAGCCTAGTTAAATTATTAGTTAAATGATCCACCTTACTATCAATATCATTAAGAGATAAAATATGCCCCCAGTGATTATCTCGAAGGTCTTGGGAAAAAGCTTCTTCATCAAAGTTTTGATAATCCCTATAAGTTATGTATTTATGGTTTTGTGAAGTATAATGAAGTTTTAAATGGCAGTAAACTAACTGATGGTTTGTAAAATGATCCACATTTATAGTACCATACTTTGTGCATAAATATGGAATATTTAAGAAAATCGGATCAATTAATGTTTCTGAATGGTCGGTAATATGAGTAGGTTCGTCAATAATCTGAACAAGTCCGAAAGTATCGAGACATTTACTCAGTGAATTGTTTTTCTGAAATAAGTTGACATTAACATCACCTAATATTATAACATCATCATAATTTATAGCAATTGATGGTAATATGTTATCTAATAGTTGAATTGCATCGCTTAACGTTTTATTAGGCGGTCTGTATAGCACACCAACACAAAAAGTAACGTTGTTAAGTTTATAGGTTATCCACAAGTGCTCTAAACAACTACTATTATATTTTAGTTGCAGGTCTAATCGGAAAATTGGAAGGGGGTTATTGGTAGATCTGATTTATTTTCTAGATGTTTATGGTCTCTCATCCTAGCCTCGTTAAATTTTCTTTTATTACTTCAATGTTTTATAGAGCAACGAATATTTTTTAATACAACTCTAAAGGTTCTGTTTTCTTGTAGTTGTTTTGTCATTTAAAGATTTTATAACCTTTGTATAACTATGAATCTCTTCTTCTTGATTTCTAACTTTCTCACTATTAAATGCCTTAATAGCGTACTTTTCATCAATAGTTTTATTTAATAAAGTGGTAAGTGGATTTATGTTTTCTACTCCAGGAACAAAAAATGGCGGTGGTTTGAGTTATTTCTTTTTATCACCTCATTTATTTGTTTCCATTGTGTTCTTAACTGCGTTTCATCTTCTAGAATAGTACATCTACTGACTGCAGCAGTGCTACTCAACCAGTTTTCATTTATTGTGGTTTGTCTATGCGATTTCTTACGATTTTAATCTTCTGGACTCCTTAGGCGTTTTTCATTAGTGACTAATCGCCCAGTTATTGGATGGTGTGAATGGTGGATATAAGGTAGGATACATGATTTTTTTTCATGTGTATTGATTAGGTGATTGATATTGGAGCATGTGAAAGGGGTTGTGACAGCTGTTGTGATTGTTCGTTTTATAGAGCATGATTGGTGTCGGTATTGGATTAAGAGCCGTTGCACATGCAACTGACGGTCAGTACTGACGATCAGTTAGTCTCATTGATTTTATTAGGGTTTTCACAAGTAGAGCGTATCGTCCGTCAACTGATTGGTTCATTGGAGCATCCGTCGAGCCCTTGTGGATGCGTACGGTAAGTATCAGTTCAGGCCATCGGTATTATGAGTCTTTTCACATGTGTACTGACTGATGATAGACAGTGTTGCGCATTTTATTTACCGTTTTAATTTTCTGTATATTTGCATGAGTTTGAATATGTCCTAAAGCGATTTTAGAATCGACACCCAGATATTAATGTTTGTCTTCTAACCATTAATCTTTTGACGCACAAACTTTTATTTACCATATTGTTTCGATATAAAAAAGAATAAAACTGGTCGTCTTTATCAGTTGGTTTTTTATCGTTTAATTTTTCGTACACAGTATAGAGAAGCATATCCGTATTCTTTGATATTGAAACGACTACAAAATTTATTGAAATACCTACGAAAATTTTCTGCAATTTTTGTTTCGTTTCTTTAAATTTATTTAATCAATTATAATAATTATTTAAGTACAAATATTTTACGTTTTACATTTTTGTTTAGATTTATGTAATTTATTTAATCCATTACAGTAATTATTTAAGTATGAAAGAGGGGAAAATAAAGAGAGGAAGAGTGGAACAAATAAAAGTTATAAAAAATGTTCAGCTCGAAGTGGATGACGTGGAAAATATTATTAAAAAATAGGAGTAAAATAGAGGAGAAAATGGGAAAAAGAGTGGGAAAAAAGTTTAAACCAAAAAAAGGAAAAAGTGAGGAAAAAGAGTTGGAAAAAAGTATATATAATACAAAGAAATCAGTAAACAGTAAGGAGAAAAGAAATTGAAACAAATAAAGTTGTAAAAACAAGATAGGCTTGGAGCAGATAGTGCAGAAAATCGTATTAGTGGGGGAAAATAGAGTGGGAGAAAATGGGAAAAAAGTTTAAACGAAAAAAATTAAAAATGCAGTGCAAAAAAGGGGGAAAGTGGGGGAAAAATGAAACAAACAAATTTTGATTGATTTGATTGATCCGAACCTCGCTTATACAATAACGAAAAATGGAAAAAAAGAGTGAGAAACAAAAGATAAACAAAAAAAAAGCAAAAATTGGGGGATGTGGGGAATAAATTTAAAACAAAGAAATTAGTCAAAAGTAAGGGAAAAATAAAGAGAGCGGGAATTGGAACAAAAAAAAGTTGTAATCGGCTCTGATGGTGCGAAAAACATATTAGTAGATATTTTTTATTTTATTTTCCATTATCCTAATTATTTAAATACAAAAATTTTGTTTGTTTCGTGTTCTTAAATTTATTTTTGTTTCGTTTAATAGTGTTTATTATTGCATCAGGAGAAAAGTTTTGTTTTTGAACTACTCCCATAGTTACAACTTTTAGAACGCAGCGGTGTTCCAAGATGATGAGACAATTTGACAAAGCTAAATTGTAAATTGGTCCGGGAACAAACGTGATGAGTGTTTTCTCTGCGTTTACTGATGCGGTGCCAGACTGTAATAAACGATGCAGTTAGGGCACTGGGAAATTGAACGACATGCTTGCAAGGTCTCCCAGGTTAAATTTATCTCTTTTTTTAAATTCTTGAAATATATTAAAATGTGTTCTGAATAATAAAACCTTTTACATATATTATAGTGTTATACAATTAACAAAAAATAAATATTGTAATATATTTGACAAAATTATTAACAAACCGAATACGTTTAAAAAAAGATAATAGTTAAATTAAATTTCATAATTGCAAAATAACAAATTTTTAAACTTCATATCTCTTAATAGGCATAAAGTTTTTGTGATTTTTTTAAATTTAAATTTAAAATCAGAAGTATAAATTTTACACAAATAAGAAAAATAATTCACAAATTTTAAAACATCTGATCTGTACAACTTATTTGTATTCATAGTTACCAACTTATCTCACAAAAAATTCTTATTAACCTTTTTATGGTTAATCCAAATCTGAATTTGGAATTTTACATTTTACACAAATTACAAAACAAAGGACCCCGCACTTTTTAAATGGCAAATGGCTTTCGGTCAAATATGCTGAATTTTGCATATGTTGAAGATCTCGATGTCTTAAGTAAAAGCTCCCATGGCACCAACAAAAAATAATGATACGTTTCTGAAATACAGGGTGTTAAAGAATTGATTTTCCATAATTTTAAGATTTTAAAAAATTGCAATGACTCGCATATGTTTGAATTAATGATCAATATGCAATATATTTTGTTTTTAGTACATGTATAAGTGTTTGAAAATATAATAGCAATAATTTTTAAATTGCAACTATACAGGGTGAGTTGTGTTTAAAATAAAAGAGACAATTTGAACGATGTAAAATATTGTATATTTTTATTAATCATAATGGAAAAGAAACTAAACTTTATGATCATAATCTGTTTGTTAAGAAGTATTAAAAAAGAATAAAAAATTATTTTATACAGGGTAAGTCAAAAAGTTGGATCGATGGTTGTCGTATATTTTTAATATACCCCGTATTTTGTGATAATTAAAGAACAATTATAAAATACCATTTCCAAAAATGCATTATACATATATCCTCTACAGTGTGTACAGAAAGATATAAGAGGTTGAACTTAGCGAAAAGTGGCTATTTTAAAAAAAATCTCGGTATAAAAAAAATCGTTGGTCAAATTGTCTCTTTTTTTAATATTAAAAAGAAATTATATTTTGAAATACATCTGCAAAAAACGGTCTAAAATAAATGACAAGTTTTTTTTATACAGGACGTTTAGTTTATAATGTCAACCCAAACTTGTTTTGTTTCGTAGTAGTTCGTGATATTTAAATTATTCCAATGGGATTTTTACTGAATTTTTAGGTTCAAAATTATAGGTATCTTTAGAACTTCTATCAACGTTTCAAGCAATATATGATCATCTTCAGTAAACATAATTAGTTGATTCACATAGTTACAAACTTGTTGCTTATTTATTGCTATTTTGTTAGTTGATTTTAGCCAGTTAAACTGTTGCTCAGGGGGAAGGTATTCCACATACCTAGCATATACAATTTGTTTCTACGAATATTTAATAATTAACTGCAGACACATATTAAACGCAGTTCTCGTAAGTGAATTATCAACAATGTTACAAAACTTGGAAGTAAATAAAGAATATAAAATCATATATCTTCTTTTAGACAAAACTATAACTCAGTTTTCTATTTCAATAAATCATGTTCCCAGAAATGAAAAAAATATGGCAAATTATACTGCGAGAAGTATAATTAAATAATCAAGTAGGCTGTCAAATAATGACAGATACCAATTGTATTAGTTATTGTTTCGGTTGACATTATAAACTAAACGTCCTGTATAAAAAAACTTCAACGTCATTTGTTTTAGACCGTTTGCAGACGTATTTCAAAATCTAATTTCTTTCTAATATTAAAAAAAGAGACAATTTGACCGACGATTTTTTGTTATACCGAGATTTTTTTAAAAATAGCCACTTTTCGCTAATTTCAACCTCTATATCTTTCTGTACACACTGTAGAGGATATATGTATAATACATTTTTGGAAATGGTATTTTATAGTTGTTCTTTAATTATCACAAAATACGGGGTATATTAAATATATACGACAACCATCGATCCAACTTTTTGACTTACCCTGTATAAAATAATTTTTTATTCTTTTTCAATACTCCTTAACAAACAGATTATGATCATAAAGTTTAGTTTCTTTTCCATTATGATTAATAAAAATATACAATATTTTATATCGTTCAAATTGTCTCTTTTATTTTAAACACAACTCACCCTGTATAGTTGCAATTTAAAATTATTGCTATTATATTTTCAAACACTTATACATGTACTAAAAACAAAATATATTGCATATTGATCATTAATTCAAACATATGCGAGTCATTGCAATTTTTTAAAATCTTAAAATTATGAAAAATCGATTCTTTCACACCCTGTATTTCAGAAACGTAGTATTATTTTTTGTTGGTGCCATGGAAGTTTTTACTTAAGACATCGAGATCTTCAACATATGCAAAATTCAGCATATTTGACCGAAATCCATTTGCCATTTAAAAAGTGCGGGGTCCTTTAGAAATTTTTTAATTTCTGGTCCCTGTAACTTCAATGCTACAGCATCGTTTGTTTGGCCTTTATATTAAAAAATATTAAACATGATTTCAAAGAGAGTCCACGTTCATTCAAATGTTTTAATTTCGAAAAATCAAAAGAAAAATATTCCTGCGCTGAAGCCTTTGACGACAACTGAAGAAATACATTTTGAGAATTTTAACAATGAAAAATAGTCGGCATAAGTACTCTTTTTTTATTAATCCTACAATAATGGATTTTTATTGTTTTCCTACCTTACTAGATTTTTTTTCTACCTTACTTGGTTTTTTTTTATCCTACCTTACTAATTTTTTTTTTGTTTCTTTACAGTCAAATCCAAATTCAAATCCAACACCACCAATAATAGATCTCAGTGATATGGTGGATTTTCTCGAGACGCTCAACAATGAAAAACCTTAACCACTACCATCAAGGTTAGAACACCCCCAACCCCAAACATAATCATCATCATCATCATTCGACGTTCCAAGCCTAAGGCAGAAACCACAAGTGGGGTTAAATTTTTATTCTCATTTGCAACAACTAACTCACCATATAGCAAATCTTACAAAATTAACCACAGATTACGAAAGATTAGAATCAGAAATTAAGGAAAATATGGAAAAGATTGAACAACTAAAGAAGTGTACCGAGGAAAAAATTTACCAACAGCAAGCATTAAAAAACAAAAATAAAATATTACTAGAAATCAAAATTAGAATCTACTTTTAATAAAAAGTAATAAATGAGTTGTAGGTTTTTTTTTATTCACTGAACTACTAAAATTTCAAAGTTTAGTAAATTGTAAAATAAATTTATACCTTGCACGTCATCATAATTAAACAATTTTTATAATCTATTTTCTATAAAACCATATCAAAAAATATTGTCACATTTGCAATAAATAGAATCTACTTTTAATAAAAAGAAATAAATTAGTTGTAGTTTTTTTTTATTCACTGAACTATTAAAATTTTATAGTGTAGTCAATGGGAAAATAAATTAACACCTTGCACGTCATCATAAGTAATCAACTTTTATTTTATATTATTTACAAAACAATAGCAAAAATATTATCACATTCCCATCGTTGGCGGCCATGGACTTGGTGGAATTGTCTCAGGACACATTAAACTATTGGTAATCATCGTCTATTGGTCCGTCGAGTTCTTCGTATGACCTATACAGTTGATCAGCGTCGTCGTAGTTGTAATTGGTAGATTTATCATCGCTGTCAATTGGTCCGTCCTCGAGTTCTTCATAGGGTCCTCCATACAGTTGATCAGCGTCACCGTTGTTGTAATTGATGAATTGATCATCATCGCTTTCAACTGGGACGTCGTAGTAGTCTTGGTCATCGCTGTCAACGAGTCCGTCCACTTCTTCATAGGACCCATACAGTTCTTCAAAGTAATCATAATCTTCTTCTCTTTCTCCTTCTTCTTCTTCAGTGAGTCTGACCCGCTCCATTTCATCTTTGAAGAACTGTAATAATCCGTAGGGTTGGACAGCGTGCCAACGCTGTAGCTCGACATACCACAACTTTTTTGAACTTTCTTTAAAACTTGTCAACTTGCAATATTCTTCACAACCATTTCACTCAAATAATTACTGATACAACACTAAGTTCTACATCGCATTTATAAATAAATATGAATAAATAAGCGCCCACAATACTCGACTGCCAATGTCACTGGTAACACACCTCAATTATTACTTACTTTGACCTTAACCCCTGATAAAAGAGCACTGACGTCACTGGTTACGGGATCCGGACACGCCCACAATCCCTTATCTAAACCGGATGGAGTGTAATTGGTATAGCTTAACTACTTATATAATAACCCAGTTATTTAATTCATTTCGCTGAGATGTCTTTGTCTGTAGAAATCCGATTGTACAATTGTTCATTTATCCCGTGGTTTATATGGTATGAACTATAGATCGATTATAGGTATCTGGTTTTGAAATTGAACTTTTAAATTTCGTTCCATACTATTTCTTTGTGGGAGCAGGTGAGAAAAGTATTGCATATAGTTTTTTGAACTGGCAAAGTTAAATATTTATCTATATAGAATAAAATTGTCGTGTCGCTGACTGACTGACTGACTGACTGACAATCAACGTACAGCCTAAACCAGAGGTGATAGAGACGTGAAATTTTCACGGAAGTTTCCTTTGGTAGTGTAGGTGAGCACTAATAAAGAAATTTTAAAAATTCGCA
Organism: Neocrepidodera transversa; assembly: GCA_963243735.1. Classification (NCBI taxonomy): domain Eukaryota; kingdom Metazoa; phylum Arthropoda; class Insecta; order Coleoptera; family Chrysomelidae; genus Neocrepidodera; species Neocrepidodera transversa. The sequence goes on from OY725339.1 coordinate 31,200,098, forward strand.
CTTTAAGTTGTTCAAAATGGAGGTTAGACAAATATTGACCCCCTCGAGTAAGTGCGTCAACCAGAAACCCGCTCGAGTAAAAGCGTCAACCAAAAACATACAGGGTGACTCTTTTAGAGGGTAGTAGCTCTCCCCCCCAAAGGGAGTGCAAATATTTTTTATTATTAGTCTCAAAGTAATTCAATTAGGAATAACGAGAGAAAGTATAAATTATTTATCTCAAATCAATGTCTACACGTTAATCGGATTTTAAAGCGATTAAGGGGTATTTTTCACTCCCGAAGAGATGAAAACCATTTTTGTTAATTTTACGACTCCATTTATTTGAACTTCCATAAAAAAGTTAAAAACAAAATTTCCAGCATTTTCAATTGTACGTCAATTTAAAGGTTGGTATCACCCTTTAACATATACTTTGTGCTTAGTTTTTATGGGCGTACTAAATTTGCTAATTTTCATCACAATTAGCATATTACAGAACATTATTTGACAGTCTCATAAATATTGTAGCGAAAAAACCCCAAAAAGGGTGGTTTTTGGCGATTTTAGGAGTGTTGCAACCATTTTAGAGCCACGGGACACTGCGTTTTAAATGGTCTATAGTACTAAAACCGAGGTTACCTTAAGCTCTAAATACAATGCGAATTTCTACCGAGATTTCGTTAATTTCTTTAAGTTATTTTGGTGATATATGCTTCCAAACAACAAATAAAAATATTTTTGATGTGAAATTACTGTGTGAGTAATGCAGCAGAAATGGGGAATAAAATTGGTGCCATTTAAATTACTATAATTTGATTCTTATTAGCGGCTTATTTACCATAAATCAGTGAGTGGGAAAAAAACAGAAAATATCAGAAAGAATTTGAAAACATTAGAAGAAGAAGAGAAAAAAAAATAATAGAAGATTTAAGAAAAAATAAAAAAAAAATTAAAAACATAAAAGACTTATGAAAAAAACAGAAAAAATTAGAAAAATTAAGAAAAAAATGAAGAAGTATAGAAGTAGGATTAGGAACAAATAAAAAAAAACTAGAAAATACTAAAATTAAGAAAAATAAAAAATAAGTAGAAAATATCATTATTAAGAAAAAATTAATTAAATGTAAATATCATCCATTTTTTTAAAAAAAAAAAACTTGTATATTTTGATACTATCTGAAAGGTTAATTCTTCTTCTTACCGAAAATGTATAATTAGTTAACTTTTGATTGAGTAGAGATATACAGGACGTTCTATTAAAAAAATTGATAATGCAATTAAATAATATCATTATATTTTTTTACCATAAAAATTTACTAATAAACATTTCTGGTTCACCCGGTATTTTATAATAGAAATTGGCAGATAAATTTTTATATCAATACTCGACGTTTCGTTTCCATTATTCGCAGCTTCTTCAGGAGTTGAGATGAGTACGGTAACTTTTTTTGTGATTTTGCAGTTTTAATTAAAAAATTTACTAACCACTGCATTTTTCAATCTAATTTATGGTCTACATGTATATTTTTTTTTAATTTGGATACCTAATTTTATTTTTCCTGTAAAATATAGATCAATATCTATCGGTATGAATGAATTACTTCGACCTGAAAATTTCGCTATAAGTCTAAAAGTAGGTCGCATAAAACCTATAAAAAAATAAGATTACAAAAAAAATTGTTTTAAAATTTTCAAACAATGACCTTTCATTTGATGTAACACTTGTTAAAGTAACTCCACTTGAAGGGGTAAAAATGGAGATAGAAGTTTATAAATCTGGGAAGGAAAAGGGTATAAGATAGGCACTTTTATTTATTCCAACATCAACGCGGACGAAGTCGCGGGCAAAATCTAGTAAGACATAACATCATATAATCTGCACTGGTATGAGGTTCTAACGTTTAATAATTGAACATTTGGCTTATAAGTATGATATTTTTATTTCAGGTACCTGGGGAGGAACTGCAATTCTAACCCATGAAGAGGGAAAATGCTTATTGCATCGACCAGCAAACAATTGGAGTTTTTTACTCTGGCGGAATGCACAGGCTCTCACAACTTTCAGTACCGGTCACTGTTCTGATTTATTTGTTAATTACTGTTAACCTAATGCGTAACAACTAAAACTCAACAGTCACTAGCCTATTATGGGTGTTCGTTAGACTCCATTTTTGCCCTGCATACAGATACACACATACACAGGAGTAGGAAGAGGAAGGAATATTACGTAACGCTCACTGTGTTTCGGGAATATATTTTTATTGGAAGGAGTCAGGTTGAAAATTCATAAAATGTTTTTTCCTCACTTGTTTTAAATTTGTTGAACGAATATGAGTCTGCTTTATATCAAAAACAAATTTCGTGGATTATGAAACGTTATTTTAATTTGTTGATAAAAGTGATTTAGTAATAAATGTGATTTAAGCTCAATTCTTTTTATTATGGGTTCGTTCCATGAATAGAATTTGAAATACATCAAAAAGTAAAATATTAAATTAAAAACAACTTCGCACGCCAGTCTAATTGATGTTTTGATGTATTTAGAAACAATTGACAAAAAGAACTATAATATATTTAAAAATCAGTCCTTTCTTTCTTTTTGTGGGTTTAAGTAAATTAAACTCTGATTAAACGTTATATTTGTTTTATTTTATAAGCAAAATTTTACTCCTTCAGGGACTTTTTTTGTTTGGAAAATTTCACATAAAGTAAATATAAGACAAGAATTACCATATTTCGTGGTCTCCGTTTTAGAAAAAGAATATAGAAAATGATAATATTAATATGAAATACATGAATTTTTAGATCAAATATGAAATATAAAAATAATGAAAGTGAATTAAATTTTAAGACAATCTGTAAAAAAAAAATTAAAAATAGATTCTCCTTTTGTAAGTGAGACTGAAAGTGCACCACAAACATCAGATAATTTATATTCTTATAAAAGATAACATACGAACTTTTAAGTAAATAACAAAAAATATACCGGCATAAAAAAGAATTCAAAATAACAGTAAATAAATGTTAAAGCGTCGAAATAATTAAAAATGATAACAGGGGATATAGGTAAAACTATAATATAATATAAATAAAACTCAGCCTATATAACGAGGGGGAGAAAAGAAATTTTCAATATGCGACATAGACGATATAGAAGTCAATTGTTTTAACTGAAGAGGCAAAGAGAGAAGAGAGAGATTTGTTAACATGGGAAAGACATTTTATAGTCATACCAAAAGAAGAGGCAGAAATTAAGAAGGGATATCAAGCGAGTCTGAAATTAAGATATACTGAGCAGAGGAATCATGAAAATACAGGGTGACACAGGTATCTGGTATATTTTTTGCATTTAATTATAAAGTTTATACACTTGGTTCATTATATGAATTGGTTTATCTTTCTTTATCTGGACTTGGATCTTACATGGAGAACGGTCACATCACCTGACTCTTCGTCTGAAGCAGAGCAAGCGCAGTATAATATGAACAATAAAGCGATATTCCGAAGAATCGATATTTTTACTTTCAGTATTCGAAATTTTCTAGCTTCATATATCGATATTTAAAATTTGATTTGAAATTTATAATGTATCTATTTTTGAAATATAATTAGTCTTTAACCGGTCCTGCAAGAAAATCCCTTAAAGCATATGTTCCGAACAAGAGCACATACAAGCGAAATTTCTTTGTTCTCTTACCTTTGCCTTTGATCTATTTATTTACTCGTGACAGCACGAATGAAATACACAGACCCCAATGTTTTACACATGACTGGAGGGGTTATTTCGCAATATTATTTTTAGCTGTTTACAACAAAAACAGCAATGTTAGGTAAACAGGTAAAGAGTTATGTAAAGAAGTTGCAATTAAAATAAACGTAACAAGTTTAAAATAGAGCCAACTAACATGGCTCGTTATATGGAGCGTAGATTTGTTACTTTAGTTGTGTTTCTTATTTAGAGTTCTAAATTGCTGCTTATGACATATATTTTTGCAAAATAATACCGATATTAGGGACAAATTTAAATGACGCAATAAGTAAATTATAACTAACACATATAAATAACTAGAGCATGTAAAATCTTACGGAAAACTTTCGATAGAAATAATCAACTGTGATACTCGTAAAAAACAAAACTGTGAAATGGCACTTTTTTGGAGCACCCTGTATATTTAAAAATATTTTTTTATTGTAGTCCCTATTGACTTACATAATACCACCGCAATAGAAGTCAACGAATATATGCCATTTCTCCACAAACCTCTATGGCGTCGGCCGTGAATCACCCTGTATAATGTGCTATAAAATGAATTTATAATTAATATATAATATATTTTATACTCTAATATAGATTATATAAAACCGTTATGTAGATAATTTAATGAGTAATATTACAACTTTAAATCGACAAATAAGTTATATAGACTTGGGCCCTTTTCATGTTTATAGATGTCATATAAGTGGTTATGAAATGGTTTAAGAATAAAATGGATATTTCAGAAATTATTATATAGTAGTCTTTATAACTCTTATAAATGCATTTTTGTTACTCGGACTAACGTTAATTTTCCGGAATTGATCAGTAAAACGTTATTTTCTGGACGAAAAATTATCCAGAAAGTATATATTTTCTGGGCGGTCTTAAAAAAAAATATTTTTTAAACAATTTATGTATTAGAGCCGTTACACAAGCGACTGATGGTCAGTACTGACGGTCAGCGCTTACTGATTGCATATATTTTCACTTGCAGCGTATGATCAGTACGCACAGAAAGTAAAAGAACACATTGTTGCCGCTTTGATTAATAGTTCGAAGACAAAAGAGCTATGTGGATCTCGTATATACATCTCTTGTTCCACTGAACTAATTAATTTCTGGGTGTAGATTCTAAAATCCCTGGAGGGTATATTTCAAACCCTGGTAACTATACAGAAACTTAAAACAGTAACTAAAATGCGCATTATATCAGTCAGTATGCATGTGAAAAGACTCATATAACGCCGATGGCTTGAACTCCAACGGACCAATCACTCGATGTACGATATGCTTACGAAAACCCCAATAGAATCAAAGGGACCGACGTATCGTTAGTACTGACCGTCAGCCGCATGTGGAATGACTCTTATATGTACACATTTTTAAAAAATTTAAATTTTGGTAAGTCTGGGTTGAAAGGGGGAGTGTTCACGCATACAAAACAGTAAAATACACCATGTAAAATCGGTTCCCTTTGAGTGTCAAGGAGTGCAGATTCGCCCCCTCTTGACTTCGGGTGATCAAAAACACATCAGGCGATGCCTAAACGTATGACGATGTCAAAAAAAAATACCCGACGACAGCAGGTCAAATCGTTTAGCGGAAAAAATAGGTTAAAAGGAAAACGAACTACAAGTATCGATCACAATGCGCAATGAATTTGAACGCCACGTTTATTTTTAACTCCGTTTTCAAAATTGTTTTTACAAAGAAAACATAAGAAATGTTAGGTTAGGTCTAATCTTGATTCACGAACAAATTCTTCAATAATATTTAAAACACTATTTTATCCAAATACCCTATCCGTAGTTTGCAAATAATTTTTTGAACGGACATTATAATTTATATGTCCCTTTTAGTGGCATTAGTGAACGCACCTTTTATATAATTAGACAGCTCATGACAATAAATGTCACTCTCTTCTTTTAGCTACAATGACGTTTTATGTATTAAGCACCTGTAGCCTGTAAATACATTTATCTATTATCGAATTTATTAACAATGGCAAAGAATATGAAGATGAAGTTAGAGCAAAAACAATAGCTGGTGAAAATGTGGTTGAGTGGTTTAAAAAAATCCTATTCGAAAAATTTGATCATACAAATAGACAAATACATACACATACATATACACATTTTTCGGAAATGGATTTTTTGGAAATGTAAAAATAAGTCAAAATCTCGAAACCGGTTTTTTACCCGAAAACAATATTTTTCCTTTATATATACTATTGTATTCAGAGTGAGTCACGAGGAATTGTACATTCTTCTACCATAAGTAGAGGCACATTAGGCGATTATCAAATAACCATTAAAAATGTCTTCTTCTTTTTTTTATTGACATACCTACAGAATGGATCTTGACCAAATCAATATTTGGTCATATATTTTCAACGTAAGTCGATTTGTCTCATTTTTTTGGTAAAAGTGTATATTGGTGTCTAGTAACTAACTGACGTATTCAGAATAAAATAATTCCAGGGCCGGCTTCGCGAAACTTTATGGAACTGCTTCATATCTAATACTTCACCCTGTATATGATTTCCCTAAAATCTGATATTATTTTATTTTTCCCGATGAAATAAATAGACAGTTAAATCTGGAAATTTGATATTTTTGTTACGTCTTACATTTTTAATTAAAGATTAATTTTAAAGCCAAATAAAAATTTTGGCAAAATTACTGTATAATAATGTTTAGTGTAATTATAAAGAAATCTTTAAAATAAACAATAACAACACACACTGTGCTAAAGTATGGTAAATACCTGAATTTGAATCAATTTACTGGACTGGATTTAAAAATCTGGCATAGCTGGTTCGTGTCAAAAATTCACCCATTATGTAACTTTTTGTTTTGTACGTATTTCATAAAACGATAAGTTTGAATATTAGAAACAGTTTTTTGTACACTCAAATCTATATTCAGGACAAAATATCACGTTATTTTTTGATATCTTGATATGCAAACTGGAAAAATTAATGTAATTTTTACTAATTTAAAAATATTTTTTTATTATATCTGAGTGTACAATTTTCAAGTCTGGCCTTGGTAAAATTTCTGTCCTTTTTAGAACGGATCTAATTTATTATGACTTTTTTAATGTAGTAGGCTGCAATATTATCAAACTTTTATACTGACGTTTGTTTATGTATCAAGAATGAATTTAAATTCGTTAAAAAGGTCGTTAGTAAGATTTACCTATACGATTTTCCATAAAATTGGTAATTGTTTAATAAAAATAACATCAAGAACTATCATATCGAGGTTACTATTAAAACTTCCCAATAATTTTTTCCCAAGATATAGAATTCGGTTGAATGAACTTAGAATGGAAAATAATGAAGCTACAACCACTCAGATTACAAATGATAGAGCTAAAGACGAAATCAACTTAACACCACCGTTAAGAAAAATCACAGCGGTGGAATTAAAATCAGTCAAACTAAGAAAAATAAAAACTCCCAGGTAAACAAAAAACAATGAGACTTATTTTATAGTTACAAGTACAGATTGTTATAAAATTATATGTTCGTAAGCATAAGCTCTTTAATAAAGTAATTAACGATTTTGTATGTATTTTATTTAATGCCCACCCACTATCTTTATCCTGAAACTCTAAATTGACTTTTATTTAAAAATTTGTGTTTATAAGAGTCATTTCACATGCGACTGACGGTCAGTACTGACGATCAGTCGGTCACATTTGGAATGATTTTTTTCCAATTTTTTCTTGGACTGAACTTCGAAGTGAACTGTTACTTATAAAATTAGTTTTCACACACAATTTTAAGCCAAAGCCATTAACGGGGTTTAAAAAAATCGTAGAAACTAATGTTTTATGTAACAGTTGACTTTGAACCTTATTTCAAGAAAAAAATTAGAAAAAATATTGTTTTGAGATAGGAGGCCAGTGATTTCATATTTGTTCGTACGTATTGTTTCTAAAAACGTTTTTCAAATAACATTTTTTTATATTTTTTAAATAAGGGTACTTTATTCCTGAGCAAAATATATATTTTTTGACGACCCTCGTAAAAAATGTATTATCTGATGGTTGCATTTTAAGTTGTAGACTATGCGCAACTTTTTATAAAGAATAACTGTTTTTCATTAAACTAAGAATAATATAGATTCCCATATGGTTCCGACTTAATTGGACATACTATATTTATATCTATATATATTTTCTTTTCGGTTGTAAGAAAATATATTTTTTAAACAATGTATGTATATGTACAAATTTTTAGTAAACAAAGTTTAAGAGTTTCAGGATAAAGATAGTGGGTGGGCATTAAATAAAATACATACAAAATCGTTAATTACTTTATTAAAGAGCTTATGCTTACAAACATATAATTTTATAACAATCTGTGCTTCTAACTACAAAATAAGTCTCACTGTTTTTGGTCTACCTGGGAGTTTTTATTTTTCTTAGTTTGACAGATTTTAATTCCACCGCTGTGATTTTTCTTAACGGTGGTGTTAAGTTGATTTCGTCTTTAGCTATTTCATTTGTAATCTGAGTGGTTGTAGCTTCATTATTTTCCATTCTAAGTTCATTCAACCGAATTCTATATATTGGGAAAAAATTATTGGGAAGTTTTAATAGCAACCTCGATATGACAGTTCTTGATGTTATTTTTATTAAACAATTACCATTTTTATGGAAAATCGTATAAGTAAATGTTACTAACGACCTTTTTAACGAAATTAAATTACTTCTTGATATATAAACAAATGTCAGTATAAAAGTTTGATTATATTGCAGCCTACTACATTAAAAAAGTCATAATAAATTAGATTCGTTCAAAAAATGTCAGTAAAAGGACAGAAATTTTACCAAGGCCAGACTTGAAAATTGTACTCAGATATAAAAAAAAAATATTTTTAAATTAGTAAAAATTACATTAATTTTTCCAGTTTCTATATCAAGATATCAAAAAATAACGTGATATTTTGTCCTTAATATAGATTCGAGTGTACAAAAAACTGTTGCTAATATTCAAACTTATCGTTTTATGAAATACGTACAAAACAAAAAGTTACATACAGGGTGAATTTTTGACACGAACCAGCTATGCGAGATTTTTAAATCCAGTCCAGTAAATTGATTCAAATTCAGGTATTTACCATACTTTAGCACAGTGTGTGTTGTTATTGTTTATTTCAAAGATTTCTTTATAATTACTAAACATTATTATACAGTAATTTTGACAATCTTTTTATTTGGCTTTAAAATTAATCTTTAATTAAAAATGTAAGACGTAACAAAAATGTCAAATTTCCAGATTTAACTGTCTATTTATATCATCGGGAAAAATAATATCAGACTTTAGAGAAATCACCTACAGGGTGAAGTATTAGATATGAAGCAGTTCCATAAATTCCAGACACCAATATACACTTTTACCAAAAAAATGAAGACAAATCGACTTACATTGAAAACATATGACCAAACATTGATTAGGTCAAGATCCATCCTGTATGTCAATAAATAAAAGAAGAAGACGTTTTTAATGGTCATTTGATAATCCCCTAGGGTACCTCTACTTATAGTAGAAGGATGTGCAATTCCTCGTGACGCACTCTGTATACAGTAGTATCTATAAGGGGAAAGTATTGTTTCGGGTAAAAAACCGGTTTCGAGATTTTGACTTATTTTTACGTTTCCAAAAAACCCATATTCGAAAAATGTATATATTTAGGTGTGTATATGTGATCAAATTTTCTGAATACGATTTTTTTAAACCACTCAACCAAATTTTCACCCACAGTTGTTTTCGTTCTAACCTCATCTTCATATTCTTTGCCATTGTTAATAAATTCAATAGCACATAAATGTATTTCTCCACGACCATTACTGAATGTATGAATTCTGAAATCATTTTTAATAATAGAATGTAAACATTCACACACTAGAGTCTGAATATTTATTCTATAATACTTGCCTCTTATGCATTTTGGATGTATTTTCATTCTTTATTAAGGTAAAGAATGGATTTTCTGTAATAGAATTAAATAATATCGATTGCCGTGGACTTCAAAAGTGTCAGTGTCAGATATAAAATGGCGACGGTAATAATTATTTCCAAACAAGTTTTAATTTAAACAAAATAATTAGTGAAAAATCAAGTGAAGTAGATATAGAATTTAATAATATCTGAAATTGCAAATTATGAAAAAACACCAATGCACCAGATTTTAATATCGGTAAGTGTACCACAGCACTATAAATATTAATACAATGTAATACAAATATGTCAACAAATAACTTGTGTTCAGATTTAATTTAATTTTGATTTATACTTTTTGATCGTGGAGAAAATATAGTCTGTTACTCGGTTAGAATGAAAAAATTCGACACTCGTGCTTCCTCACACTCGCTTTCACTCGCGTTCGGAATTTTCCACTCGTGTCGAATTTTTCATTCTAACCTTGTTACAGAATCTACTATTACAGGCTCTAGGTGCTTAAAGTAGCTAAAAGAAGAGAGTGACATTTATTGTCATGAGCTGTCTAATTGTTATAAGGTTCGTTAAGTAGTGCCACAAGAAGGGACATATAAATAATAATATACAGAGTTAAGTTCGAAAATATTATTTGCAAACTACGGATAGTGTATTTGGATACAAAAGTGTTTTAAATTTTATTGAAGAATTTGTTTGTGAATCAAGATTAGAGTGATAAACATTAAACATTTCTTATGTTTTGTTTGTAAAAACAATTTTGCAAACAGAGTTAAAAATAAGCTATAAAAATCTTTTTTAAAAAAATAAAATAATACACATAAATAGCAGAAAAGTATTATGTTGGCCACAGACCACATTTTCCTATTTTTTTTCTATTTTTTCATTAAACGTAGCGTCCAAATTCATTGCGCATTGTGATAGATATCTGTCGTTCGTTTTCCTTTTTCCCTATTTCTTTCCGCTAAACGATTTGACCTGTTGTCGTCGGGTATTTTTTTTTGACATCTTCATACATTTACGCATCGCCTGATTTATTTTTGATGACCCGAAGTCAAGAGGGGGCGAACCTGCACCCCTTGACACTCAAAGCGAACCGATTCTGCATAGAAGTTTTACTGTTTTGTAGGCGTGAACACTCCCCCTTATAACTCAGAGTTACCAAAATTTAAATGTCGCTAAACCTTATTATAGGAAACACAAGAAAAAAACCCAAAAGTAATCGGTCACCTCATTTGCAAGATATCGCGATAACTACAGAGAGATGGACGGACGGACACACAATACAATTTTATAAGGGCAGCTCGCTTTTTTCGTTCCCTAATAGTAAAAACAGAAAAAGTAAGAGAAAGTTCCTTACGGTTTAATCTCTCTCTCTCTCTCTCTCTTTCTCTATCTCTTTTATCTATTTTTCATTACTTTTTTCATTATTTTTTCAATATTTTTCATTATTTTTTTCCAAAAATGAAGTCAATCGGATGTCTAGAATGGAAGATATCTTGTCGACAGGCACATACAGACAGACGGAGTATCATTATTATTAACATTTTGCATCGCTATCGAAAGTTAATAACACATGTACTAATAATATTCGAAAACATATTTCTTATATAATTCCAAAAATAATTTGGCCATAACTGTACTTTTTATGTTTTAACGCATCTAAAAATATTTATTCCCAAAATATATCAAGTCTGTTCCAATTCTAAGTAATAAATATTGTTAAAAAATTCCAAAATTAATATTTCCAGAAAATATAAATTTATTATCTAGAATAAAATTTGACAATTTTTTTAATTAAATAAAATATAAGGAATAATATGTACTACAATAAGCGTTATTAAATTAAATAGAAATACGTGAAACTACTTTTCTTATCACCAACTTTTCCAAGTTAAACGATATTTCTATTCCTTAAGTTAAATAGTTTCCTTATCGCCCCTTTTATCTTCTACAGAAACTAAACGATTATTTCCGATTATCCATCGCGATTTCCGAATTAGCCGAACGGCTTCATACAAAACTTCACCAATAAAAGTTAAAGACTTAATAAAAAAGGTCGAAACATAAGGAAATTTCTTAAACACTAAAGGAAGTTTCTGCTTTGCATTGTTTCGATTTTGTGTCTGGCTTCCAGGAGGAATAATTTATCATGAATGTTAGTGCAAGTAGTTTAAAATTGGAAAATTGTATACGACTTGTTTTATTCTGTTCCGGGTAAATTTCAAAAGTTATTTGACGTTTCGTACTTGTTTTCTTAATCCAGGGACTCATGGGGATTTCTCACCTTCATTATAAATATTTTTAAATCTGCAAGTTATAAAATATACTGACATAAATAAAAGAAAATATGTGATTATTATTATATTATACCTTCCACTACTAGTATTAGTAGATAACACTATTTATGCTGTATTCCTGTATGGGCTCAACTGTATTCCAGTCAAAAACATAAATTTCTCTCCTAGTTTCAGTGTCAATGTCAATAAATTTCTCTTCTAGTAGCTTATTTTTCATTATCTATTAGTATGTCAGAACCCTCAAAATAAATAAGAAAATGTCAAATCATTGCGAAATATTCTGGTAGTGTAAAAATCTCTTCTCTACGTTGGTGTATAATATACTATTATTGACTGTTTTTTTTTTTAAGTAATTGAAGGTATTTTGTCAAGTTTTAATGGTATTATAAGATAAAGATCGTGTATATTTTGCATCTGGTTGGGCTCACAGATCCCCGTTAGATGATAAGTGATCATCTTGGGTTCCTTTATGATTACCCAAGGATTAGCATTTTTTCTTCTGCTTACCGGTTTCTGGTTGCTTTTGGTGGCCTTCCAAAAACTTTTTAATTGTTTCAGTTTGCACAGAGATATTGTATGTTATAAAAATTTTATTGAAATTTTTGATTATAGTCGTTGAAATTATGTATTAAAGTTTTTTAATTTTTTTGTTGAAATATTTACATTGAAATTATTGAAATTTTTTATTGAGGATTATATTTTTTTTGGTTTGAAACTTAATATTTTTTTTATTTTAAACCTTTCAGAGGTGGCGCCAAGTGTGTGAGACCTGACTCGCCCATAATTTTTCGGCAATTTATCGTATGATCATGTACCTTTATATTGTGGCCAGTAGCACCAGCATTGTATAAAAAGTAATATCCTCTTTATACCATGGTATTACCATAGCAAGCAACACCCATCAGCTATCGTCGTTACTTGCTTGTTATTAATTTTAACGTGTCTTTTCTGCTACAAGGGTAACCTGGACAGGACCTACAGCTTATCGTGGGCTCCGAACCATGGTCCTCAATCACCCCAAACCCATCACTATGCCTTTGTCATCCACTCACGTTTATTTTTACAACAGCATTTAATTTTCTATTAAAACATGCGAGCAAAGCTTTTCTTGACGCGACTTAAAGAGCAAAAAGTGACGCCACTGTTTTGATACAGGCGATATGAAATTTTGAACATAGCAAGAAGTCGTCGAAATACAGATTATTAATTCTAAAACTCGGCCTAGGACTCAAGGTCAAAGGGCTAATGTTACCGGTACAGGCGGATAATTCAATATCAATAAAAATGCACATACGCACTAGTTATAATTTAGTATTTTATGTGAAAAATGTTCTAATAGAGATTAATTAATGGGATGACGACATTTCCACTCGCTGCTACACTTAAGTAGGTTAGGTTGGGTTAAACTAGCATTAAAATTATGACAGAATGTCAAAAGCCTAATCTTTGACAATGCTTAGTGCATCACTACTGCTATTGTATTTTCTAGTAAGACTGCAAATTCTTGTTCATCTAATACAAATTTGGGTATGTGATTGTCAAATTGTCATTATATGGGAATGCTTAGGAAAACTAAATGAGTTAAGCAAGTATAATACAGCAAACCTAATATGGATTCCGGAACATATCGGGGTGGAGGGAAACGAAATAGCAGATACTCGCCAAAAAAGGGGCTGCAACTCCACTTCTGGGGCTTTGAACCCTTTTGTGGAATCAGTAACAGCAAGATAATATCTAACCTGTGGAGTAATCTACAAGGAATAAGACAAGCGAAAGTCTTTCTGGGAAACTGTAACCAGAAGAGATCCACAGAATTTATCAACCTAAGTAAAAACAAGCTTTGCATATTAACAGGAGTCGTCCTAACAGGGCATTTCCGGCTTAAGAAGCTTGGACTAGCCGAACAAGAATTCAGATTTTCTGACTTAGAGGTTGAAAACTCAATCCGCATACTCTCTAAATGCTCTACTTTGCAAAACCTAAGGGCACAATGCCTAGGAGCATATCAGATCTACTGAATCTGAAACCGTCGAGACATCCTAAATCTCCTGAGCAGATTAGATCTGGACGGGGTGCTCTAATCACTGAGACATCCTTAATGACTAAGCACTAGAAGGGGCACAATGGATCTGTACCATAACCAACCATAAACATGTGGTTGTCAATATATTCTGTGATGTCTTGTGGCAAGTAAGGTGTTTATGTCGTAAAATTTTTCTTTAATTTAAATTTTTATTAGCAGGTTTTGGAAGTGTTGATTGGAAGTGAATTTCTTGATTTGTGTTTTTATTATAATCAGGCTATTATCAGCTTGTAGTTTTGATTTCAATGACATTTTGTTTTGTAGCTGCTGGTTTTTCTATAATTGCTGAAGATTGAAAGCAATTATACTTAGATACGGTTGAATTTTGGATTGGAAGTTGTTGAGGTGTTTGGGTTGTTTGAGGAAAATGGCTTTGATTTGATTCGTTTGATGTCTGTAATTGGAATTGTGAGGAACTTGTATAAAGTAATGTTTAGCTAACGCATTGTGTTGCAGTATGACCTGATTATTTGCATTTGTAACAGGTCGTGTCTCTAGAAGAAAAGCCTTCGCCTTGCCTTAACTAACATTCTCTTAATTAATTTTCAGGTTGGATACTATACGACAAATATCCCTTTGCCTGACCATAATTCTGTTATCGTGTGGTTTGTAGGTTCCCTAAAAAAATTGACATAATATATGTCAATGACTATGGTTAATATTTTTTATAAATGCTTATATTTTTGTCAATAAATCTTTGAATTAAAAATTTACACTTCCCGTCATCCAATCGAGCTGAAATTTTGCTCATCGAGTTGATGTCCAATGTATTCTTACATACCTTAAATATTAGCTCTACGTTTCGTATTCGCAGGGCTATCTTTAACCTAAATTTTCAAATCACTATTTAGATATCTTATCACTATTTCTATCCAACTTTAGGTTAGAGATAGGTCAGTAAAAAATGGAAAAAAATTGACAAAAAAATTGGGAAAAAAAGTGGGAATAAAAGGAGAAACCCGTTTATCTAATGTGCGTATGACTTTTATCAGACTATCTTTCTTCAACTTCCTACAAAAAAACAACAACAAAATAATTAAACTTTTTTTCAAATTTTTTTCTCACTATATTTTCAATTTTTTCCCCTACTTTTCTTTCCTCGATTTTTTAGGATCACACGAGTCCCTTCCTTAAAATTTTATGAATTACCATCATTTTAACATAAAGATTAAGATGTAGGCATTTAATTCCCACAGATTTCTTTAATTTTTTGTGTAAAATCAGAAATTAATTAGTGCTATATTTTTGTAATAGAGAAATTAATTGAATGTAAAAGCTATTTTTTTACATGTTCAATCGACTAGGGATTTAAAATTATAAATAACTGTTTAAAATTGATAATGTTGTCCTGTTTTGATTGGTACAGTATATGTTTATATATTTGTACAACTAAAAATACACACACTGGTTTATCTTTATGAAAAAAATTCAGTTAAAAATGTTAGTAAAAAAATATTTGTAGTTAATATTCACCAGTAATATTAAATATTTTATGCATATGAAATATTACAAAAACTATTTATTTACAAAAAATTCCTGTATTGAAACTAGCTCAATTTTAATTTTATTCAGTGAAAATTATTATTAAATGTGTATAATTTTATTGCGAATTTTCTTTTGGAATGTAAAAAACATTATTATTATTAACATACACTAAAGCTGTAAATCAGAAAATAATATATATAAATAATAAATCTAAAAAATTCTTAACCTAAATATTTTTAAAAAATTAATTATTTATTAAAAACCTATAAAAATACAGTCCGCTATAACTAACAGTAATGTTAAATCTTCGAAGAAAATTAGCTGAAGTTTTAAGCATTATATTCTTTGTAGAAAACTATTTTTTTATTACTAAAATATTCCACAAAGCACACAAAAGGATAAAATAAAAATGACATTTATAGTGGAAACTAAAGGCCCAAAATAGGATAAATCCCAAAATTTTTAATTCCCCAAAACACAAAACTTAAAATCATTTATGAATAAATAAAATTGTCAGTTATAATGATTTGGCTTGTAGCGGTCACATAATCGAACCTTGAGGTATACATTTCCCAAATTTGACGATTTAAAAAATTGTGAAACTACAACATAGCATTCAAATTAGCAATAAAAATACTGTTTATAGAGATAATGAAGACCAGAAGCCAAATATAGGATCCCTGAGGCACATTCTTTAAAATAGATGGATTTTTAATACATCTTAAAATTTATAATAATGATATATTTCCCAAAACACAAAAGTTAAAAAAACATATCATTTACGAATAAATAAAAATGTCAGTTAGAAAGATTTGGTTTGAAGGACACCCAAAATGGATCCTTGTGGCTCATATGACTTAAAATTGGCGATTTTAAAAATTGAAAACTACAAAAAAGTATTAAAATTATCATTACTCCACGAAGCATACAAAATATTAAAATAAAAATACAATTTATAGATATAGTGAAAACTAGAGGCCCAATATAGGATCCCTGAAGCACATTATCTAAAATAGTTGGATTTTTAATAATGACATATTTCCCAAAATACAAAATTTACAAAAATATAAATCATTTATGAAGATATGAAATAGCGTGTGGAATTTACTTAAAATTTTTGATTTTGAAATGCGGAGATTTAAAGAAAAACTAAATAAGTAAATTATCGCAAGTAGCAAATTTTAAATTAAAAATATCAGTTATGAAGATTTAGCTTGTGGAGGACCCAAGTTGGATCCTTGGGCACATATTTGTTAAATAAATTCGGCTCTAAGGTACTTGTGGATTATTAGTTAAAATATTTGATTAAAAAAACTGAAAAAAGCATATTATTGCACGAAATATAAGAGTTTAAATTATAAATATTAGTTATGAAGATTTGGTTTGTACGGAACCCAATTTGAATCCTTGAGGCACACATTACTCAATATATTAAACAGCTTCGACTTAAATTATGCATTTAGACAGCAAATTAACATCAAATACAATATTTTTTATCCTAATCTAATAATTATGTTCAAATTATATAATTTTTAAATCCTGTTATTTACTTTTCAGTAAATGCGATTAAAATGCACTAATTTGGCGTTGAAAGATAAACGTTAAAAGGTTTTGTAAAAGGCTCTCAAGCTATTAGAGGGATTATCCGAACTTCTAGGGCTCCTGTATAAACAAATTTAAGGTGTTTTCTCTTCCTATTAGCCAAACTTGACTTTATATGTAACAAGAGAATCCTTTAATTATTCACGTATACTGAAAATTCATCCAGTTGGTAATAAATCTGATGACTGTCAGCATTGTTGGTAAAAATTGGGAAAAAGTATAATATAGTTAAAATTTTAGTACATTTTTATTAATAATTAAATAACTTAACCAAGAAATTAGGGTAGAAGTATTTTATACTCTGTATATATGCTACTTATTATTTTTCTCATTTTCATAAACATATTTCAGGTCTTAACATCCACAAAAATAAATCTTTTTACCTACTTAAATTAAAAACAAATTTTTCTTCCAAATTAAATTTTAATTATATTGACCTTAATTACGGAATTGACTTCCAATAAAAGTAAGTTATTATAAAAGTGATGTCGAAGATATTTATCTATTTTTAGTTTTTCTTTTTATTGGAGATCTGAGGACGCAATTAAAATTAATATTTTAAAGAAGATAATAAATAGATTTGACTGAATTTATCGTTAAGCAATTACAATTATTGAAACAAAAAATAACTTGCTTTATTAGAAAACGTAGCAATATAAAATTTTGTTTAAAATTTACCGATGGCGGACCAGGTATTAATTAAAAAATAATTGGAAGTGATCAAAATATGATGAATAAAAGAGAAAAAAAATGAAACATATTTATATTTTTCTTTACGAATTTATAATCAAAATTATGAAATTCTTAAATTAAAAAAAAATGAATAATTATTCAGATATTTTTGAATAATTTTTTCAAGAAATTATTGATTTTTTTTTTAATTTTTCTGTACTTTTGGGCCTTTTATCTTTTTGATTCTGATCTTTTATGCCAAAATAAAAGAATAAGCAAGAGAATATGGACTGGAAAATAACAAAGAAAAATTAAAATAGGATGAGAAACAGAAGAGAAAATAAACCCTGTTTAAGTATCCATGAGAAAAATTTGGATAGCTAGTAAAAGAAAGGACATAGGAAAGGATTTAAAAAGATATCAGTTATATAGAAGAAACAAATTATCACTAAAAGGCAAAAACATAGAAGAAAATAAAAACGACAGACATACAGAGGAAGAGCTGAAAATAAAAAAAAAACGGAGTACAATTGAAGCTAAATGTTACAATAGATACAAAGAAAGAAAGAGCATAGAAAAATGAAAAAAATAAAAAATTGGCATAGAGAAATAAGTAAAAACTTAGGGTAAAAATAAAGCGGGAAAGGAATAAAAGCAGTAAAAAAAATCGGTTGGTTCAATTTTTTTTAAATTTTGACAGGTGACAGTTGGAGAAATAATTTTGACTGTTCTGAATAGAGTTTTTCACAAATGACATATTACAAGTCAAACTCCGTGACATATTGCATCTGTCATTTTTTTATAGTGACACTTCCGTTTGACAGATGTCATACAAAAACTAATGGATTCTTCCGACCGCTAACCCAATCCGATATACCAAATTTCAGCTCAATCGGATTCAACGTGTGGCCTCTATCGTGGAAGAATACACACAGACAGATAGACAAATAGACAGACAGACAGACTTCCATCTGGAAATTGTCCTAATTATCTAAGGTGACCTCAAAATGGATATTTCCATCTTTATCCCGAAATTTTTTTTTAGCTCGTTCACAATACTTTCCCTTCTCGGAGGTGGGTCGGGAAAGTAAATGGGGAAAAAGTAGGGAAAAAATTAGGCAAAAAAATATAGTATTAAATAAAAAGAGGTAACAAAAACATAAGACAAAAATAACTGAGGGGTAAAAATAGGCCAAAAACAAAAATTTGTAAAAATAGAAAAAAAATAATAGTTATAAAAATAGGAGGAAATTGGAATAAAAAAATATAAGTTTGTAAACAAAGGAAAAAACTTGGGACTAAAAAAATTAAGGCATAAAAAATTTTGTAACACAAACTACAGGAAAAAATGAGCCAAAAAAAAACAAGTTTAAAAAAAGAAGAAAAAATGGGCCAAAAAACCCTAGTTGTAAAAAAAAGAAGCCAAACATTTGGCAAAAAAAATTAAGAAAAAATGGGCAAGTTTAAAAATAGAAAAAAAAGTTGGGGCAAAAACAATTAAGTTGTAAAGAAAAAGAGGGAAAAATGAAAATTGGCGGAAAAAGTAACAGTTGTAAAAAAAAAGAAGAGGAAAAATGGAGCAAAAAAAAACAAGTTAAAAAAAGAAGGAACAAAAATGGGACACTAAAACAAGTTTAGAAAAAAAGGAAAAAAAATGGGACAAAAAACAGAATTCTAGTTGTAAAAAGAGAGAGGAGGAAAAATTTGGTAATAAACACAAGAAAGAAAAATGGGCCAAAAAACACAAGTTTGAAAACCGTGGAAAAAAGGGGCAAAAAAATAAGACTGAAAAAACAATGGTTGTAAAGAAAACGAAGGGAAAAAATGGGTCAAAAAACAAGTTTGAGGAAAAGAAGAAACAAAAATTTGACAAAAATAAAGGTTGGGAAAAAATGTGGCGAAAAATTCTAGTTGCTAGAAAAAGGCGGGGAAATTGGGTCATCAAACAACAATTGTAACAAGAACTAGAGAAAAGGCAAAATAGAAGCGAATAAAGTACAAAAAAGTTAAAAAACACTAAAAACAGTTAAAAAAAAAAAAACAGAAAGTCGGTAAAAAAAATCAACAAAAGGTCCAAAAAAGTTAAATACGAGATATTACAAGTTAAAATAAAGGCAAAAAAAAATTATAGAACGCAAAAAAGAAATAGTAAAAAGGCTAAAATGGGTTAAAAAAGCAAAAAAGAGCAAAAAGTTTCAACAAATTCAAAAAAGGTTTAAAAAAGCAAAAAAAAATGGCTTATTAAATGCCAAAAACGCCTAAAATGGACAAAAAAGAAAGATTGGTAACAGAAGTCAACAAAAAGTCAAAAAAAAACCAAATTGACAAAGTAAAGGGAAACAAATGTAAAAAAGTCCAAAAAAGTAAAAAAAAAAATAAAAATAGCAAAAAAGGGTAAAAGGCCAAAAAAAATTAAAGAATGTTTTGAAAAAGCAAAAAAAATACGCAAAAAAAGTCAAAAAAGGTAATAACTAGTTCAGGTTTCGGACTGCCTGAAGCACCACGTTCCGTTTATTGCGCGAAGGCCACTTGCACAGGGCAGTTTCAGTGGAGTAATAAAATACTCCTGTGGTCGTTATAGAATCGACCAAATCACTGGCGGACAGAGCGGTCTTTACTTGCCGTACTGGGTTAAGTAAGTACCAGGATATTACGCTGAATAAAACTCAAAACAAATAAAATTAACAGATAAAAGAAAATCCCTTTATTTTTCAAACCAAATTACCAAATCCGGAGAAAGATGTGTAACGAGGTCCTTTACTCGACGGTGTCAGACGGTCTTCCAGGCTGGCGTGGTGTGTTCGGATTGACGCTTCTGATACGGCGCCAACTTGGAAATTGGCTTCGCTCCCTTCAGCTTGACCTATCTCTAAAGGTCGAGGTACTGTCACTGAAATTTGAACGGCCACAGCAACTTGGACTTTGGGATGCCACTGCCGCTCACTAATCGACTCAGGCTGCCATAAACCATAAGGTCGGCTGGGTATGCGAAACAAATACGCGATTAACTCAATCTTTCGGAGGGAATTACAAATGGCACGACTGATCTCTCACATAATTGTAAAGTAGGTAGTTCTAAATCGAGTGCCGTGTGCGATTTAATTTAAGTATTTTAGTTATCACGGAAAGTAACTTTGTTACAGTGCCATCATGTTGAAATATTTGTGCCTTAAAATACTTTAATTTTAAGCATAGCGATCGACGCTTCTCTTAAAACGACTCAAGTGGTATGACTCATTACCCCTGAGATATTTCTAATACCAGTTACTATAGGCTAACAGTATACTCCAAGAGCCAGAGCTGTGGGGGGGGGGGGGATCGAGCTCCAGCCGCCATTTATAAAAACACGTTTTGTGGAATATCTCGCAAACCATGCGTCGTACAAGAAAAATAGTTGAAACCATTTTGTAGATAATAATATTCTCTACAACGTCTGTTTTAAACTTTTTTATATATAACCTAACCTAACCTTCTCATTATTACCCTTATTATTATTATTATACGTTTGCATTATGAAACGTTTTCTGTGCACCACGAGTCCCATTTAGACTAATTAGTTATGAGGTATTATAAAACTATAGCTCTAAAACTATAAATTTTAGGGGAAAAAGGTTTAAAAACGTTGCACGTTATTTCACTGCTCAAGTCTGACTTTGGAGCGCTATAAATAAAAACCTATGCATTGTACAGAAAAAAGTTATAAGTAAAAGTTGTAGAGAATGTTTTTTCTACAAAAATGATATCTGCTATTTTTTTCGTACGACCCAGATATTTTACAAAACGTCTATTTCAAGACAGTGGCTGATGCTCAACCTCCACAGTCCCGACAACTTGAATTTGCTTTCAGGAAACACCCCTGATATTGTACCAACAATAAAATCGGGTCTGTAAAAAATTGCAGAAAAAATTTACCTGGCTCTTGGACTAGTGCTGTCTCTGGTTTTTCATTAAATAAATAACAAATTAAAAGTTTTATTCGGAATCAAGAATACTTTAATTAAAATACAAAGATATGCATTGCAATAATCACATTATTACCATCTAATGACCAGACCTAAAAGTATGTCAAACTCAGTTGTAATATTAATTTTGTTTTAAACTGATTAAGAGCTGACTGATAAAGTTCATTTATTAAAAATTCAAATACTGTTTTATATTTTATAAATCCAATTCCCCTCCACACATATTATGCTATCGTTTCATGTAATGGTATCGAATTACATATCAAAAAAGTTTGAAAGAAGATAAATTATCTAAATAACAAGAAAAAATTATGTTGGACATAACCCACACTTTTATAAATTTTTATATAAAGAAATTTATAGTAGAAAAATGATCAGACTAATTTAATTAACTTTCTTAATTAAACCTCTTGGCAAATCCCGCAATAATCCTTTAAAATCCCGAAGCCCTAATTGAGACGTACATTTTAGAGACAAACACCAGTGTGCAGCACTTATTGTATACGTCAATGTCTTTGAGTAAATGCTCGGAAACATCTATTATATTCAACGGCCCACCCGAGACTAAAATATTCAATGTATACACACACTCTTGAACTAATTTCGTTTCAACTAGGTATGTATAGTTTCAATCCTGTGTATTTAGTTAAAATGTTTGTTGATATTTTTGTCTTAATACCCGACTATTATAGCTTGGTGATACCAAGTAATTTTGTTCTTATTGTTTTTGTTTTTTATACTGAATATTTTATACTTATGATTTAGTAAGAGGAAGGGATATTTAAGTTTCAATATAAAGTGAGTGAAGTGTTGTGTGTGTGAAGTTACCCCCCATTTTTTGAATTTTGATATTTTGAAAGTTGTTCCAAATTGTTCTAGGTTTGTACCAAATTGTTTCTAAAAATTATTCCTTAAACTTAAATACAAAGGGTTAAAAAACTCAAAAAACCATTTATAGAGCTAGCCCCCCATTATTTTTTTTGTTGTTCTGCACATTGTTCTTAAAAAAATTATTTGAAGCCCCCCATTATTTTTTTTCGAAGTTTTTTTGCTCTACTAGATTGTTCTTAGCATTGTTACAAATTTTCATATCTTAAAAGAAAATATTTTAAGATCAAAATTAATTACAACCATTTAAAGCTAGCCCCCAATATTTGTTTTCGGAATTTTTTTTTGTTGTACCAGATTTTTATAGTTGTTCTTAACATTATTCCAC
The DNA here is from genome assembly GCA_963243735.1 of Neocrepidodera transversa. NCBI lineage: Eukaryota > Metazoa > Arthropoda > Insecta > Coleoptera > Chrysomelidae > Neocrepidodera > Neocrepidodera transversa. The sequence goes on from OY725339.1 coordinate 31,223,125, forward strand.
AGTTTCATACCTTAAAAAAATTATTTCAAGCTCTAAAAAAGTAACTAAAGTACAAGAGATATTCTCTATGTCCTGAACATTATTACAATTTTCATGTCTTAAAATAAATGTTTAATTTTCTGATTAATGGGTTGTGTGTGATTCTGGTGGTAACTACACTGTGACCCATAAAATTATATGCTTAGGCGCTGAGAACATCTCAACGATTAGAGCACCCAATTAATCATATTTTATACATTTTGCAACACCTTTGTGTGCAGATGTGTAAGGTTTAGGATAATTTTCATAGCACCGAGCACATTTTCTTTGCTTCTTCAAGGTTGTTCCTTGAAGTCGGCAGACTCTTCTACTTATCCCGCCACAGCTTCGTAAGTGATGATTAGTCTCATACGGGATCTGTACATCCACTGCAGGAATATTGAGTTGCATCCCCAGTTTTTTCCAGAAAAGTTTTGCAAACTATTAGGGCTTTTGTAGCCTTAGACGTTATTTCTTTTTGGTCACATATGGCACAGTAGCCTGGTGGACGAAGGGGCTCCAGTCTATTGCGGCGGCTAAATACCTGGACCACATAGATTAGCTTTTACAGGCGCCATATCATCTACCCCGACAGCGAGCGGCAATGGAAAGATTTCTGGATATTACTCCTCTCCACATATTACTCTAGCAGGAAGCCAGAATGACCTCCTACAGAGCCATGTCGGTGGCTAGTCAAATTGAGGGGGATAGGCTATGGCACCTCTCTGGACTGCTGCGATAGATGAGTACTCACCACACTCTCAGAATGGTTTCAGATGTGCTCTCCCCCAGAACTCACATACAGAAGTCCTTCAACGTCCTTCTTCCGAGAAGAGACGAATGGGAAAAGGGGAGATCCTATTTCTAGTGACAGCTTATGTACTGTACACATATGGTTCAAAGACCCCAAGTGGTGTTGGAGCCGGAGCGTACAGCAGAAAGCTGAGAGTTGACATCACAGTAAGCCTCGGCAAGTATGCCAGGCCGAGGTCCACGCTAAAAAATTGTGTGAAATAGAGTTGGAAAACAATCATCTTGTCAACAACCAGGCAGCTTTAACAGCACTGAGCTCCAACCGGCTGGACTCGAAGCTGGTGTGGAACTGCATCGAATCCTTGGATCGCATTGCTACCAGTAACAGAGTAACCCTACTCTGGGTACCTGGGAATGAAGAGGTGGAGGGCAATGAGAAAGACGACACTCTTGCGAGAAGGGGTGCAGAATCCGAGTTCATTGGACCGGAACCATTCTTTGGCATAGCCAAAAGTAGTGCCAAAGACACTATCTAGAAATGTGCCGAGAGGAATGCTCTCCAGCACTGAACATATATTCCTGGGTTAGCTCATTCTAAGGCGTTCATAGTCAAACCCTCAGGTAGCACCCTATCGCAAATCCTAGAATGGAGTAGAAGTGATCTACGCATCATAATTGGACTGCTTACAGGGCACTGTCGTCTGCGTTACCATCTGAAGAAACTAGATCTGAGTCAAACATCGGACTGTCGTTTCTGCAGTGTGAAAGACGAAACAGCGGAGCATATTTTAGGCTCCTGCCCTGCCCTGGAAATACGTTTGATTGTTTGGTTTGTACAGCTGGAGCCTACCGACTTCAAGGAAGCTTCACCTAAATCAACCATAGACGTCGAGAGAAGGTGTGGATTGTATAGTGAATTATAGCCACAATAGACCTCTGCTGGACGCAGTGGAGGGGCGAGCAAATGCTCCACTAACATTGTACCTACCTACCTACTTATTTTTGTATTCTTGTCCCGGTGGGTCTAAAGCTATTCCTGTTAGCTTTCATATTTGATTTATTGTAGGTGATGAGCTTTTCAGTGTTACTTGCATTGTACTTGCATCTTTTAAAGAGCTTTCTTATTTCGGATCTTAGATTTAGCAGATAACTATTTCACCAAAGTACGTCTCCGCATTGTTTTTCCATCTGAACACGACAGTTTGATTCTTTAACATCGATTACTGTGTCTCTCTAGTTCAAAATAGTGTTTGGCCCTTCTGTTCGGATTGTATACTAGGTTTACTTTCAAGTTGACATATTATATCATTGTATTGAATTATTTTAGCGTGGGTTTCCAGATTTCGAAAATAATCCAACAATATATACGCTTGTTCTCAATAAAATTACTACATAACTTGATGCGGAATGTTAATGTCAGTTGGAATTTGATTTAACTTTTAAATAAGATCCCTGCTATTGGTTAATTTTTTTTTCTGTGATGGATGAGACCTGTTTGGGGAAAATAAATATTTTACTAATTTCTGGACGAATACTTTTTGCCAATTGCCACTACCACAATTTCTTTTGCTTAATTAGAAATTATAGTATGCAAAATGTTGGTCATGGTATCAAAGGATTCTGAGTCTTTTTTCCTCATAGCAAAGCCACTAAAAGCTTCTCCAGAATTTCTATAATTTGTTCAAATTCAGACATAGAAAATTCAAACTCTGTTGTATCTGATAATTCTCTTTCATCTTGGCAGAATATACAGAGGATAGTCAGAATGTAAAGGACTTTATCTACTATTAGACTTAACTACTTTCTTTGTGGACATTCCCTAGTAGGAAATATGGAGCCTGCATCTCCATTATTCTAGTGGAAAGCAATTGCGATATCCAATTGCAAGTCGTAATCTCTATCGTCGAGTTCTCTTTGGAGTATTGTCAAAAACTAGAAATCTGTTTACTACCATTTCCTTTTTGTCAATACTTCCTGGTTTTAGTCAGTGAGTTGTATCAGTGCAATGTCTATGAACGTACCTGCTCTATATGCATGCTGACTGGGATGCAGCTTTTACTATCATTTTTAGGATAAACAATGTGAGATTGATTGGTTGTAAACATTTTGGTTACGTAGTGTCTATTTTTCCTTTTTATTGGATACTCTGGATGGAGCAGATCTTGTTAGATTACATTGAACACTAGTGGCCCATCTTCTTCGCCTGCTACTACATATATGTCTAGCCCTTTGTGTATCACCCTAGTATATCTTCTGTGGGGATGACTTCGTTTACTGGATCGTGAGTTTCGAGTGGGAGCATAGCTCTTCCCTTCTTACTTTCTATGAAGCTCCGATTTAGCTTTTTTAAAGCCAATAGTGGATCGAATTACTTTCGCCATGAAGCAGCGGGTATGGGATCGACATCCTCATAGAATTTTTTAAAGCTAGCCCTTTTAATAATTTCCTTATTGTAAGTGGGGCGTGTCTGGGTGTAGAACTGATACTCTCCATTATAACTGGTCCTAGGTCTTAGCTTACATAGATGACTGTTTAATCAAATTGGGTCTCTACTATATTTTTCCATCATGATAATTCTTGGTCCTTTTTCTCGGAATACGTGCTATGTTTGTGGACTATTGTTGTAATTTTCTAGGATCTTCCTGAGGATTGGCTCAGAAAGAGGGTTCACTCGTTTTCTCCAATAGATCTTTTAGACTCAGTGTACTTAACGTGATGTCTAGTAATTCTTCCTTTGCCCTTGTTACAAATCTAGGTGTATTATTTGTGTTATGTATGATAAGGTTATTTCTGTAATTATCATTCTTACTTTCACAGACAATGCTAATTAAAAAGGAATATGAATATTATTAATTAGTCTAAGGGACTAATAATCAACGCAGAGCACTTGCCTCGTCAGCTGTGAGCTCCAATATTTAAGTTAATAATGAAAGTTACATTTCATTGGGATAAGGGTTTAATCGTTAAGTTAAGAAACTTGTCTCGCCGTTAATAATCTCTGAGCTGTGTACTCCAATAATTTATTAATAATGAATAAGTTACATCTGACCAATTTGCGTAAGTGCATTATTCGCTAGGTTCGATAACTGATTTAACAATAACACAAATAAATAATCGGAAACATAGTTCTAAACCTTATTATGTTTGTTAATTGGAATCACAGTGTTTTTAATAAATATACAATACAGTTTATTAATATTTACGAACTGTTAAAACCTAATTTACAAAATGTAAATAATTAAATTGTATTTGTACAAAGTGTGCTCTTACATCAGGTATAGTATATTTACAACAAAATACTTTTATCTTGTATAAAATAGAAAAAACATTTAAGCTTTATAAACTGAAGGTCTTTACAATAAGCCAACTCATCATTACATTTTGGCATTAGAATTGAAACAACCGGCACATTTATGGCTGAATTTTACTAATTTTCAGTTAAATTCACTGTAGACATAAAAAAAGATTATTAGAATTATTTCCATCGTTGCAAGAGAAAACGAGAGTGAGACAGCAGAAAAAAACTTGTTGAAATTTTTGGCACGGAAAGCGTGCTGAATGTTAAATTAAAAAAAAAATCTGATTGAATGATTTTTTCAATGTTGAATTAAATCGATTCTTATTCCAAAATACGATCAATATTTTATACATCTCGTTCTATGCTGGTATTTTTTTTTATAAATACATATTATTATTATAACAGAATAAATATAGTATTAAGGCCTCTGTTATATCGTTCTTAATTAATAGAATGCTTATTGTATATTGTCACATATTTATTTACGAGCATTAGTTATTACGCATTAGAACCACCAATAACTTCCTTCAGAATGTTGAATAGTAATTATGAAAAGTAAACATTTCTATCAATTTGCAACATTTGAAAAGTAAACACTAGATCTTTGACTTCGTTTATATAGTAAATACAACCAGACGGAAAATTTGAGATATGGCGGAAAGCTATAGTGCCTAAAACTTTGCGTTGACGTTGAACAACACAATGGTTTAATAAGCACATTAAGATTAGGAAGTAAGTAAATCTTAACGCTAAACTGGAATTTGATAGATATGGAGGATGTATTGTATTGATTTTTGTTTAAATATTGTGTCCTATTTACTAAAACAAAATATAAACTTCTATTCACAATTAATAAATTAGTTAATATTGTTTTTTTTTTTGATCGGTTTGATTAAATAATGGATACAGTCAGGGCAAACACAATCGTGAGACAATAATCCTTCCTACAAAATTCTTCCTCTTCATGGACAATCTTTTCCCAAGACAATTATTCTCCGCGACAAACCTTTTCCACGACAATCTTTCCTCGTGATAATTCTTCTTCAGACAATCTTTTACGGATAATCCTTCCCGTATAATCATTTACCCACAATATAGAGAACTTGAAACACTCTAAAAATGAATATTGTTTTATGGAATTCGGTTAAGAATGTTCTAAAAGTAATATAGGAATAACAGGTTAAAAAGGTATTACTTTTAATTTATTAATTATTTAACAAACGTTCTAAATGGGGAGTTCAACTTGAAATATTAGTCCACCTTTTTTTGCATTATTTGAGAAAAAAATGAATTTCTTTTTATGAAAAAATCGTTTTTGTGTGTTTTTTTTAATTTAACATGAAAAAATTGATATTTAAAAATTACTGCATCTATGCACCTTGTAGTGCGCCTACGTCACTTATGTGCAATAGCTGCAGCATAATATTAACGTGGGCCAGTTTCTCTAAATAAAATTGACGCTTTCAAATATAGATGACGTTTGCTTATAAAGTGTCGTTTGGTCAATGTGTTTTTAATTGTGTTTACTTTTATCTTTGTTTACGTATCTTTTGGCTCGTGTTGATGACATGAATTTGATTACTATAGTAAAAAACGTTGGAAAAGTTATGGATAAACGATATAACGATTTTGTCCCATATTGTTTAAATACAATAATTAAAACAACTTACAAAAATTTTGTGATGGTTTCAATTAATGAGGACTGCCGGAGGCGTTGGTTTGAGGCTGTAAGACTTACTAATTTTAATAAAAACACAACTTATTTCTATTGCGAAGATCATTTTGACGTAAGTATTTAAATGCATTTACATAAAATAATGTATGCTTTCTTACATAGTTCAATATTGTGTTGATTCATTAACATTGTATTAGTTTCAGAATAATATGGAGAATTATATGAAATTCAAAATGATGGGAGGCAAAATTATTATCAAAAAAAATGTTGAACCCCATATTTTCAATTGGCTAGAAGCATCTAATACAAAGAAGAGGAAATTTGATACCTGTTCTGAAAGTGAACCATCCACCAGTATAACAAGTGAAGAGGTATTAGATACCAAGTTTAGTGTGGGAACACAATTTTTGCCTGATATCAATGATAATTATCAGCAAACTGAAGTACCTGTGAAAGATGTGAGTGTATCTTGCAATACCCAATTTACACAAAAAACTGTTCAACTTGATACCTCAAGTTTAACTTTTAAAAAAGACATTCCGACATCCCCAATTCAGAAGAAATGTGTTTTATATATTGAAGAGACAAGTACAGAGGAAACTATTCAGGGTATACAAACTGGGAGTGACTTTATTCCAACACCTGCAATATTATATAAAACATTAATAATCGTAGTTTATATAAATACGTACTTACTGAAAAGCCCTAGAACCTTTTATTTCTGTCAGATCGAATCTATTATCTTTTTTAAGGAACTCGTGCACCATTAAAATGTCTATATGAGGCAAATTATTAGAGTTTGCTTTTACAAACTGGGCCATCATTAACAATAGTCAGAAATTATAAATCACACAAAACAAATACAAATAAACACGGAAAATTACCAACAACAACCAGCTCTACAGAGTACAAACTACAACAGTGACAGTTAACTGTGCAGTAAGCAGAAGTTTTCACTTAATCTCGAGCGTTTGTGCCCAGCACTTATGTAACCAACAGCAAATTATTACCTGATCACGGTAAAATAGTCGTTTTCATTATCTAACAGCGGAATCTAATATCTATTTATCTCTCTCGATTTTGAATGCGAATTCACAGTGGATAGGTAAAAGTTTTCATCTTTATCCAATTATCATATAATGGTTTTTTTCATCTTTGTCTGTATAAGTCAGATTTAACAGCTGTTATTCATTCGTATTCTCTTCTTTACACATTTGCAGTAAATGGCTTGACGGTAACTTCATTGCACATAAGTGACGTCAAGATCTTATGGCGGCATATTCAAATAATTAGTAATTTGAATTTTTAAATTAATTTATTCAAAAATGTAGCTCAAATTATGGTAGATAATTGAACTCAATGTGTTTTATTGGATCAATTCTAACTGTTAATAAAAAAAAAAAACGCGAGGTTATATTTTTGTTGAACTCCCCATTGGATAACTTTTAAATCCGTCATAACTTCTGCCATTGAGTGTGACGTCATTTTACGCAGTATAACGAGATTTACACGTTTCCGCGTCAACATATGATTACAAGTGTTGTCATTTTTATCTATCACTAACTGCCATGTGCACAGACTATCCATAAAACACATACTAACGTAAGTTGTACTTTAATTTAAGTTATCCTTTTAAACTGAATTTAACTGCACCATTTTATTAAATGTTAGGCTTAACAAAGTTTGAGATTATTATTTGAATGCCACTGTCTCGATGTCTTTTTGGGCAGACATTTAGCTCTCTATCCGTCATGACTGTCATTAGTGTCATTAGTGTCATTTGCGATTATTTGTTACAAATTTGCAGATAAAATATCTTTTAAATCGTATTAAATTAATATAAAGCAAAATAGAGTAATGATGTTTTTAAAAAATAAATTAATTGATCGTACAATAAAAATAATTTTGTTATGTTATAATTTTAAATACGTTAAAGTGATCTTCGCAACAATGTGGTGATAACCCCAATTTTAAATCTGGGCATCTTACCGCTGCTCTCCACAAATTTCGTATATTTTTATCATGTGGCACGTGTATGTATATTTTATCAGGAACTGGTTTTGTATGATTTTTGCAGTAAGGTATAAAACACTTCTTAAGAAGTAAGTGTTTTAGCAATTTGTATGGGTTGTATGTCAGTGCAATAACTTTAGCTAATTTTTTGACGTTTCATAAATAAAATAAAATCATTGACAACAATGGTTATTGCAATGAATTACCGCTAGATGGTGACATATTCTAACGTACAATAACGTCACGGCCATTTAAATCTATACTTTTTCCCTCCATGCAGATTACAGTATTTTAAACATTTTTTATAAGTAAAACTAAATGAGTTTTAACATGTTCTTTAGCTACTTGCAGATAATAAACTGTATCAATAAAAAATAAAAAAAATCATGCAAGTTCCCTATTACAAAATTTGTCAACAGTAAAAGCACAAGAGCTGTTTTTTATCGGATAAATTTCTCTTTTTAACGAAAAATTTTGCCAATCAGCAATTTTACGAGAAAAACGGACATGGAAAAATCGCGGGACCGGAGGTCGAGCGATTTTGCCAAATGTTAGTTTTTCGAGGAACATTAGTGATGGAAAATTTTTGAGTTTAAAAGAAATTTATCCTTAAAAAAAAAGGTTGAGTGTTTTTTGGCTAGATAAATTAACGACAAAATATAGAATGAACAACAACAATAATTATCTATATTGATACAATTAAATTATTTCATTATTACTATTTTTTATTATTTTATTATTCATCTTCCATATTTCAATATCAACCAAACAAATAATTTTAACTGACAGAACTAAGGTTAAACAGGCATTTTTATCGCGATAAAAATGGATGCACCTTTTTTATCGCTGACAAACTGACAAAACTGTCATCATTAAATGACACATTTTATATAGGAGTTAATTTATCATATCAAACAAATTCGAATATACTTTTTGGGTACTTTGCTATATTTATAATTATACAAAGATAGTCAAGTTCTTAAAAGAGAGAATGATATTCCGGAAATGATAGTTTGGAAAGGACAGTCCAAGAAAAATGGTCTGGGAAGGATAGTCTGGGAAGGAAAATCCAGGAAGAATAGTCCAGGAAGGATTGTACGAGTAAGGATTGTTATAGATTCGACTTCATTTAATAAGATATTATTTTTTTTATGTTTGGTAATCTTTTAAAACTTTTATTACCAACAAACAGAGTAAAGGAATACCATAAGGTTATTTTTTATTTTAGGTGCAAAATATAGATATTGAAAAAATTCTCAAGAAAAAAAACACTTATAGAATTACTCGGTGTCACCGAGTTCCTCCACTTTACCTGGGATAATGATCCTGCCTGTGTTTATAGGGATTATTTCCATAGTCGAGTTCCTCCACCAGGCGCCCCTACTAATTTTTTTTAAAAACACTAATTACCCTCAGAACGTAGGTAGAAAACCTGAGCAAATTTTATGTTAGAAATTATTTACTAAAAATTTAGTTAGAGCGAGATTGGTAATACATAAAGATGGAAGTGACATTTATGTTAAGTGAAAAAGGCAAGAAAATGCTTTTAGTGCAAAATTTTAAGTTTTTTCAAGCTCATGTAGCGCTTCCTGGGACAGTTAGGCGGAGATGTGTAAAACAATCATGTTTGGCAAAAATAATGAAATAATTAAAAGTTTACTTGTACATAATCATGAAAAGGACACAAATGTTTGCAAGCAAGTAGTAAGCAACTCTTTAAAGAGTAAAGCTACGCAAGAATTAAATGAAAAACCTGCAAAACTTATACATGCAGAACTAAGATGCAACGAGTTGGCAGATAATCTGAATACCAATGACATCGAATGCTTCAGAAGGAATATGTATGCTTCCAGAAGAAAAATTCTTCCGCTATGCCGAAAAGTCAAGAAGATGTTTTTAAAGTTGTTCAAGGTAATGCAAATACATTTTGAGTTTAACTTCTTTATGCCTAATGCATATTTTGTTTATTTTCAGATTTATATCCAAAAACAAATAAGGGAGAGAATTTTTTACTTTCTCATAAAATTATAATTTTTACTTGTTATACAAATTTATTTTTTATGTGTTCTGTGGACACAATAATTAGGGACCGAACTTTTAAAAATTGTACCAAATTATTTTTACAACTCTTTACGCTTCATGGTTATAAAAATTGCCATTTGCCTTCTTCCTAATAAAAAAGCCTCAACGTATACTAGAGTTTATTTAGTATTCTTAAAATAAAATGTATTGAGTGTAATTTAATATTTGAGTCTTAAACAAATTGTTATTGATTTTGAACTTTCTATACACCAAGCTGTGAAAAATATTGGCCACACTGTAAAATAATAGGATGTAGATTTCATCTTGGCCAATCTTGGTACAGAAAGATACAAAACTTGGGTCTTTCTGCCATATATAAATTAAAAGATTCTGAAGAACGAAAATTCTTAAAATTGTTTTTTGGCTTGTAATTCGTAAATCGAAGAGCTATTTAAAAAATACCTTCTGAGAACGCTAAAATTCTCGAATTTTGCGACTATATTGCTGATAATTGCATTTGTGAAGAAGCTATATTTCCTACTGGGCCTGCACATCAAACGAAATGTTCCGATCAACAAATAGTTGTGAATCTTTTCATTCGCGGTTTAATTCTCATTTCTATAAATTATATCCCAATATTTTTAAATTTTTAGACATCCTCTAATTTTCAAGTTGAAACTTACATAAAAATTAAAACCTCTCACAATCATCCTAAAAGAATAGGTACGTCGTGAGCTAAAAGTGAAACAAGGCCACAATCAGAGGGAAACAGACCTAATAGCATCCAAGAAAATAACGAGATATGAATTTGTTAAAAACGTTTGTTATTAGTATTTACCCGTCACCAAATAAAAATATTTTTGATAATAAGAAAAGTATTACCACATGGTATAGGTAAGAAATAGTAAGTCCTTCTTGTTATCATAATATTTTATTATTTTAATTTGTATATTTCTTTCATTTTCTACCAAGTTTGTAATTTTATAATGATTTTTGTAATAAACTTAAGTACAAATAGAAAATGATTCTTTTATTACTTTCCTGTAATCCTAAAATCCCTTTCCCTTCGATACCGCGAGGGAATTCGGCTATCGGATTAATATTATCGCAGGTAGGTGGAGGAACTCAGCGACGCCCGAATTACTACCTGTTAAAATATCAATATCCTTTTTTAAGAAGCCCGCACACCACGTGACTTTCGTGGTTGCCAAGGAACATGTGCTTGTATTTTAATAAATAAGGTATAAAAATGATTTTTTCTACAACTCTTTACAAAACGACGTCATTTTGTAATAGAATACCTTCAGCGAAATTTTAATTTCCGTCACAAGTGAGAGAAATTCTCATAACGTTAACTTTCGTCTCTAGTGACGAAAGTTAAATTTATATTTTCAATAATTTCCCACCCTCGTATCTACTGTTTTGATGAATTTAAATTATTAGTAAACAAAGACAGGAATCATTTCTATAATTAGAATGCATCTTTTTTACTTTTGTTCAATTAAAAAGTAAAATAGAACCGTAAAAATACGCGCGAAATTTAAAAACAATTTATATCTAGTTGCCTGGTTCCATTATATTTTAATATAGCAACTAAAAATATGCCTTTTTTCCATGATATTTAAAATATTTATTAAAAAAGCGCGTCTGTGCTACTTTTTTGAAATTTATCCAGAGAAAAAAGTTGATAGTTGTGTCACTTTTAGTAAAAATAATTAAAAAAAAACTGCCATAGACTCGCTCCTAGGAAATAAATTGAGAATTGATTGGTAATTCCCCGGCCGCCCGAGGATGAGTCGTTTTACGAAATGCCTTATTTTATTTTTCATCTACATAATTGGTACATAATTTAAAATTAATAAAAATAATATCTACGTAATAATTTCGTTGTTTAATAAGACAATGTTTTCACTTACAACTAATAAAATAGTTCATCTTAAATATGCCGATATAAAATGATAAATTTTGCCGACATACCGATTATCGGCAAAATTTGGCGATATGCCGATACGATACCAATACATATCTGTATCGGCCGATCAATACATATTTAAATGTTTCATTGTTAATATAGCGGCAAATTTTTACGGTTTTATATGGTACTAAGATATTTGCTTTAAATTACACTCAACGGAAACCGACAAGAGCTAACAAAGATAAATAAACTCCAAACTTAAATTTACAATGTGGTCGTTGAATGCAACGTGTTTTAAGTTTTATTTGTCAATCACCACTAGCTTGAAAGCTAGCCAACAATACGTTTTAAAATGAATAACTTTTTGAAAGCCGAAAAGTAAATAAAACCAAAGAGGCGCTTATATTGTAAAGTTGCCGGAAGCCAGCAATCAGCAAATTAGAAAAGCAGTTAATTAAAAATACATTTCAACAATACCTTTTTGTTTGTTCGTCTTTTAAAAGACGCGGAAAACGGGGAATAAGCAGGAAGTTGCCACAGAAAATTTCTTTAGAAAGGTAATTTTATGAGAACGATGATTTTTGGAGAGGTAAATTCGTCAGAATAAAAAATAATTTGGAGTATGAAAGAGTAAAAACATACAGGGTGTCCGGAGATAAAACTGACAAAATTTATAGGGTTATAGGGGCTGCCAATATGATTGCAAAATACCATATACAAATGTCCAAAACCGCTTCGTTCCTGATATACAGAGTGATTTGCGAATATATACAAAAAATTCAATCCGCCATATTAAATAACGGGATTAGCCGATCATTTTCAAAATTATGTGTTTTAAAATTAATAAATAGACCTAATAAGGCTCTTAACATTTGCGTTTTACAATCAAATCTGATCGTTCAACATTAGTAGAATACCTATGACAGTTCTACCACTTCTTATGGAAATTAACGTAGGAAATCGCAAAGGTCCATTCTGGTAATTTTTTGGTTCATTCAAGGTCACTCGTGATGTCATCAGACCCCACTAGACGAATCTCGGAACAGGTCTCGAACAGCTTGTAATAGATCTTGAACAGCTTTTAACAGGTCTCTAACAACTTTTTACAGGTCTCTTAAAAGCTGTTCGAGGCCTGTAAAAAACTGTTCCGAGACTGGTCTAGTGGGGTCTGATGAAGTCACGAGTGACCTTAAATGAGCCAAAAATTACCAGAATAGACCTTAGCGATTTCCCATGTTAATCTCCATAAGAAGTGGACTGGAAATGTCATAGCTATTTTACAAATATTGATTTGTTATTGAAATCCTGCTCAGTTTTACTTTCCAAACAAATAGAGTCATACCTCAAAAATGGTTCTGTTCAAAACAAAATATATGACAAATTGTTATATATTTTTTTAAATTTTATAAGTTTTAAACAAGGAATGAATTAAAATATCAAGAAGTAGTTTTTCCAATTTCATCTACACCAAAAATGGCTCTTAATTGATTTACTGCTAGATTTGATCTCGTAAGAAGTAACTCAACTAACCACTAATAAGGATATGCTTAGCTACTTTGTTTTTCTGAATTGTGGATATATGCAGAAAAGAAATGATGTTATAAAATTTGTTACCCAAAACAGTTTTGGAAGCAAATAAACCTGGAGAGAGTACTACTATGTGTAAATGTAAAGAAAATTTAGTAACTTTTACACCTCTCCTCTCCATGTTTATTCGTTTAATGTGTACTCTTGATCCAGTCTTTTTATATATTTTGGAAGCGTTCAGTAAATCTGAAATATTTTAAAGTGTTAAATTTGTTGTGCAGGACGGAAATTTTCGAAACAAGAAATGAACGTTAGGATTGATATTGGAAGATGTAAAACTTGAAACATGGTTCTATAAGATATGCAATATAAAGTTGGGCTTTGATTCATGTGATTTAAATTGCTTGGATATTTCTGATTCAATTCAAGATAAAGCTTCCAAGTACGTGTTTTCTTTAACTAGGAGTAGTGCAAAAGGTATAGGTACAAGACTTTACTTTAATACTATCGAGAAATCGATTTGCAAGAAAAACTAGAGGATATCCACTCAATCTATTATCTGATGTGATCAATGGGCAGCTCACTGAAAAATCCAATCAGGTAATAAATGTTATAGCCATAGCACGCAAAAACACTTCTGATCTATAATCTGTCAGATTTTGAAGCATGAACGGTCCTTGGTATACCAGTAATTACAAATACACAGGTTAAGAACAAGCAAGAGCTACGTTTGCTTCTCAAAGAAGTGAAAATTTTCAGATAATGTTAGATCTACCGTTTTTCCCTTTCAAACTCAGGATGGAAAATTGAAGCTCATGTTCAGCTGCAGAATCTTTTTTACAAGAAGTTGTTTAAGTTGGCATTGTATATTTAGACGAATCATAAGTTCGCTTTAGACAGCATTGTTTGATGTAACATCAGATACTAAAAATAACCATTGCATTATATTTAAGGACTATATTTAGTCTACTACTAAAATATAACCTGGATTCTATCTATCTATCTATCCAGCCGTATCTGGTGTAGAAAATCCCAACTGCACTAAGGTTCTAGGTTTATTGTGTCTCGCCAGTTTTTACATCTGACCAATGCTCTTGACAAAATATAGAATAGTTCTGATGTTAACTTTCGCTATATCTTCGGGTTCAAAGTGCCATTCCCTTTCCCTGTTTGGATCCCGACATATATAAAGAGGAGTTTCGCACTCTTTCTCTCAATTCCTGTATAGGGAATTTTCCAGTACCTCTATGAGGTTCAAGTATCTTCTGAGCCCATAGTGCCCTGTCAGGATATCTAGTGCAGTTTCAAGCTCCGGTCTATTTAGGGCATACCAGCAGATTGAGTACTTTGGGCTGTCTTAGTTCTGGAAGTCCATCCAGTATTCCCTGTATTTGTCCATTAATTGTTTCCTTTACATATTGGTATCAAATACCATATGTTGTTTGTGGTCCAATTGGAGGTTTTTCGTCTTCTTTATCAGTCAGGAGGCCTCTTGATTTCCTTCTATACCATTATGTCCAGGCTCCCATTTAAGAGTTATCTTGTTATGTTCTGGCAATGTTTTTATGATAGTCTAACTCTAGTTTGGATTGTATTTCCGACCTCTTCATTGCTTTAAGGGATGCTTGACTTTCTGTGAGTATGCCGATTATCTGATTTCCGCAAAAACTGGTTAATAAACAACAAACCAGTGTGGCCAAAAAAACATATTAAAGGGATACAGAAACTCTATTAGACTAGTTACAAATATGACAGATTTATAGCTGCAGGTACAAGATATGAATAATTTTCAATTCTTCAAATTCTCAGGCGTCTTCCCAAAAATAGGGACACGAGCCGGAGTCATTCCAAAAGGAGGTAAAAGACAACGCAGCCTAAATACCTTCGACATATTAATCAATCACATTGTTTGATCTAAAACTGATGAAAAAAGCTGTATCAGAACAGGAATCCGGGAGCACCACAATCAGCATGTATATTGAGATAGGTCCATGAACACTGCACTGGTCCCATTGATACTGACTCATTAAATCCCGAATGTATTGACAAATAAGGAAATCATAGTAGGCACCCTCCTAGATATAAAAGAGACTTTTAGCAATACTGTACATGAAGCTGTCAAAGGAGAACTTGACGATAAAAGAGTAGATATCCCGATGAAGACATTAGTTTCCACTAGAGAGCCAAAGGTAATGCAAGACATAGATAGTGACATATAGAATGGCATTTCTAGATAAGCAAGTATTTAGTTTTCTTCTTTTGGATACAACTATCTTCTATTACTTCAATATTTTTGGTCTAACTTCATTTATATTTATCAGAGGACAAAACATTTCTATGGAATGATTTTTGAAGTTTTTTTGACTAGTTTTTTTGACTAGTATCAGTCCCTGTTTTTTTAAGTGCCGTCTTTTTGTTTATTGTATGTTATTGCATTGGAACAATTTTGGTAAGTGGGTAAGGTTGATAGTAAAGGAGCACCAGTCATTCCCGTCCATTCCGCATGTTAAATCCCATAAGAAAACGCCAATATCTGTTCTGACAAAATAGAGTTAATTCAAGGTCATCAAAACCAGTTCAAAAAAGTTGATTACTACCGGATCAATAGTGAATCCAGACCTAATCAAAAGCAGATCAAGACCTGATCAAAAGCAGATTTTTTTTTAATGAAGATTTTATGATATGAAATGAAACAAGGATTTTTGTAACATTATTAATTAAAATGGCTATAATATTCTTTTTATATAAAACAATTTAATAACGCGCCACTGTTGATGGTTTCCGAGTTTAAAACCCTCAGAGATAGGGTTGTGGGTGTGGAGCGATCACCCCGAGGACTTATTGTTCAGTTACGACCCTCTTGCGGTTTTTGATAAAACTTCACTACTTTGAAAAGCCGGTAATAAATGATCGAGACCAATGTCTGAATTCGACCACCAACTCTCCGATCTCAAACGATCCGTTGTTTTTAGTTCAAAGTAGCTCGATAAAGAAAAAGAAGGTTTTGTAAATATTTGAAAAAATTGTTTGCGTGATAAGATTGGAAATAAAAAATTGTAAATTTTTGAAACTAAATTTTGTTTTTAAATTGAGGAATTTATAAAATTATGATAATTATTATTATTTTTGAAGATTTTTATAAAATGAACAAAACAAAATTTTTTATAATCATTTTTGGTAAATTCATGGCAGAAACTGTAAATTTATTAATAAAGTATTTATTAAAAATTAAAATTTTAAATACAGAAAAAAGTATAGTTTTCTACAACCACTAATTTTTTTTAATAAATACAAATTTTTATAAAGTGAAAAATTTTATAAATATTTTTGTCTAAAAATATAGATTTGTTTTTATAGAATTTTAAAAAATTTTCAAAAATAACGAAATCAACTAGTACCTAAGTCAGTAGATCAAATAGTTGAACTTAGGACAATGAAAAATAATGAAAATCAGTCTCAATTTGACAAATCACTTAGGACGGAATAGTCGCTCAGGGTAGATTCATCTATCTAACCAGGGCCGAAATATTTTTAAAATTTTGAAAAAGTTAAAGTTGATGCCAATCTCGAATTGCGGTAAAAACAAAAACTAAACTTTGAAGTGTAAATTAATGTTTGACCATTTTTCACATGGTGCAACCTTGTTATAAAATAAACCACGTATCAGAGAGAAAGTTGGCAATTATGGGCAGAAAATAATTTGGGAATTCTCATACCTCTCTGGCCGTCTGCTATGGATTTTTTTTGTAGTAAATGAATCATGTATACTATTATGATGAAAAATAATTACAAATTGGTGACTAAAACGTGTTGCATTTTTTTTATCATTTCCAAATTTCCAAATAGTTTTACTTTCAGAAAGGAACAA
Source organism: Neocrepidodera transversa (assembly GCA_963243735.1). Taxonomy (NCBI): domain Eukaryota; kingdom Metazoa; phylum Arthropoda; class Insecta; order Coleoptera; family Chrysomelidae; genus Neocrepidodera; species Neocrepidodera transversa. Next base: position 31,240,214 of record OY725339.1, read on the forward strand.
GATTTACATCTTAGAAGTTTAAACAGGACATCTTATATTTTATATTTGATACTAAATTCAAATAAAAAAAACCGGTCGGATTTGGCAACATCTGGATCCGTCGGTTGACCTTAATAAAAGCAATGACTTAGCAGATACATTTCCCTTATGATAAATGTAAGGGTATTGTTTACTGCTACCGCTCAACGGCAGTTTTCTTTCTCCATCGAAATTCCAATAAAACAACGCCAAGTGATGGAACGGAAGAGTTCTTTCTCGTGAGACTTCACTGTCGACAAATAAATACGGCGTCACACCCCAAAAAAAAGGTCCAAGGGGAATTATTTCGTTAAAACCGAAGTGTCAATTGCCTGGCGGGTCGTCACAAATTTTTAGTATCGACATCTCAAGTAATAAATGAGAAAAATATTATCTGCTTTATTTAGTTTAGTCATTATTTAACAAGTGCTATTAAGTATGGTTATTTTATTTTACAAAATGTATTTTTATTTATAGAAAATAATCTTTTTAGTGATTTGATTGATTAGTATTATTTTTTATTGAATTTATCGATTTTTCTCAACTGTTATTTCTGATTATTATTGATTATCATTGAAAATTATCGATTATCATTGATAAATGTCGATTATTATAAACAATAATTGATTATTATTAATTTTTGTGTACTTTTGTCAATAATTATCGACTTTTATTTACCTTTATCGATTCTGTTCCATTTCTATGGATTGGATTCGTTTCGGTGTTTATCGATTTTAGTATTGATATTTATTTTATAGATTAATCGATTTTATCAATTATTATTATTTTTTTTATAAATTAGTCAATATTCAATGATTTTTATATAGATCTAAATCTCCTCTCCCCCACCATTCTTGACTGTATCGCCAGTTCGTAATAACTAGAGACTCCGTTCTTAAAATCGAATATAATTGGTTAAACGCCTTAGTCAGGCTCCAAATCAATAATGACAAACAAGAAAAATGGATCGAGGTTATTTGAAACCTCGACCACAGGGATGGTTTCAGGTTCTGGAACAAACTCAGGCTTCTCATCGGTCAAAAGACCAAGTCCCACTATCACCTAGAGGTGAACGGATAAATTCTACACACCACCGAACAGAATGTCATTACTTTCAAAGTTCATCTCCAAAATCCCAATTTTAACCTCCGATTTAAAAATGACAGCGATGTACAAAAAACTCCTAACCCCCTCATTCAAGAGTTAATCCTCATTTCCTTTACCCCCCCCCCCGCTTACAAAAAAAACAACAAGCAAATGGTTTAATATGGTTTAAAAACGATAAAGGGGTGTTTTTATAATTATAAATGTACCTGATTTGTTCTTTTATTTTAGTTTCTAACCTTCTACCTGATTGGCCAATATAGACTGCGTTACAATCATGCCAACTGAGTTCATAAACTCCTGTTTAATGAAGATGGAGAATCTTATCCTTCGTGATAACGAGGAAAGAATGTAAGAGATTTAGCCTACGAAGTTAAGGGAACCAAGATAGGGAGAAACATCTTGTGTGTGCAAAGAAATATAAGGGGAATTTAATCTGAATTTAATAAATAATTTATGTGTATATTTTATTAATCATTTCAAGGAGGTAATATTGAACACAATGTGTTTGATAATATTAATTTCTGAAATGAAGGCTGAGTGAGAGAGAGAGGGAGGGATAAAAAAAACTCTGTCGAACAGGCTGTTAACTAAAGCTAGTTTATGAAAAAATTGGTGATTCGAGAAATTATTGATTAAAGTATCAATAGTAGTCGGTTTTCTATAAATGTCGAATTATAAATATGAGGATAAAGTGTCCTTGGAAAATAAGTAGGTCAAGAAAGGGATTCAAATTCAATAGTAGCGGTGTTAAGATAAAACAAAAAATCTAAGGTTTCGTTACGAGGGCCTTAAAACAACATTAGGCAATCATCGACATAGCGGAAATAGAAAAGGATATTATGTTTGAACGAGGGTGGCTTAAATAAATGAGTTCTAGGTGGTTCATAAAGATTTATGCTAGTAGAGGGGAGAGATTAGATCCCATGGCTAAACCAGATGTTTGATGAGTAAGGAGCAGATATCTTGCGAAATGGTTTGGTTAATGTTATTATTGCGTAAAAGAGTTGTAACAAAGTTACCTTCCGTTGTAATTAAAATATTTACATAAAATCGCACATGGCACTGGAGTAGAATTAACTTAAGATTATGAAAATGCGAGATGTTTCGAGTATAAGGCCAGTCGTACCAGTTGAACCTCCGCCCGACAGATGGAGACATTCTCGTATGTGCTTCTTAGACGCCGAAGTTCTTATCGATTAGGACAATTCATACCGTTGTCGAGAGTTGCAGTGGTAGCCCGACTTCCGAGTTCCAGTGACAGTACCTCTACCTTTAGAGATAGGTCAAGCCAAACTGAAAGGAGCGAAGCCAATTGTACCGTACCGGAGCTGTCAATCCGACCACGTCAACCTAGAAGACGTGCCAGTACCGTCCGACATCACCAATAAAGAGTGATACACAGCTTCTTCTTCTTCACTGAAATTTTGGTATAAATAAAGCTTTTATTTATATATTGAATCTAATTTTTGATTTATTCAAGCAGCTAATACTCAGGTACTCAATCCAGAAGGGCCAGTAATAGGGTAAGATCTTCAGAAATAAAAGAATTGACTATCTGTAAGTTGTCGCTTTTATTAAAAATTACCAAGCAGTTGCATGTATCGGCTTTGGTGACCATTAAGTTATCGTTACTGATTTTCGCTTGAACATCTTTAATGTCTTTAAGATGGAATTGATGAGGGGAAGAAAGAGGACTGGAAGGTGGTAAAGAGACGAAATTCCGAGAAAGATAGAAGTGATGTTTGTTCTGATAATGTTGTTGTTAGGGATATTAGGTTTACTAAGAATGTTGTGATCTAAAATAAGTTTTAATATTGTGGGGAACTATGTTATGCTTAAGGCCAGAGTTGAGTATGGAACTTTGTTTGGGATTAAAGGAGGGTAGACCAAGGTTCAGGAATCTTGGGTGGAATTGAAAATTACAGAATTTGAGTTGCATAATCCAGTAATTGTGAAAGTATAAAATACATGTTTTAGATTAACATTAATAAAATTAAGTTCATTGTAATGTCTCTTAAATGATCCAGTAAGACTTAGCTCTTCTAAGAGTATTGATAGATGTTAGAGTATTCAGATTGGAAAATAGCAAAATTCTCCGAAGAGTTTTTTCTCGAGTGTGGTCAAGTAATGACGTACTAAAACTCTAAATCTAGTACCATTTTAATACGGATTTTAATATTTTATTTTAAACACCTTTAAATTCAAATATTTATTATAATAAATATATCCGCCATTAATAATGATTTTTTTGTAAAAATGTATAATTATTTGTTACATTTTTTTTTTAAATATTTTTAGTGAATTCGGCAACGGTGTTAAAGGTTTCTAAAAGTGTTATTTATACCAATAGAAAATATTTTAGTTAAGAGCATAAAACTTTTTTTTCTAAATCAAATAACACTGAAAATAGCTTTTTTCAAGGAAAATTAATTGTTAAAGTGTAAGTAAGTGAGTTGAAATAGTCACTTAAAATTTGGGTCCATATTTTATAAATTGAAATATTACTTTACGTAAAGAAGTTTCATTTAACAAATATATTTGGCGCAGTCAGTAGGATAATAAGAATAAAAACTATAGCACATGTAGTAAATTAGTATATGAGGCTAACTAGTACCTATTGCAGGATTGCAGGATAAAAAAGTACAATTTTATTTCCAGTTTTGATTTAGACGTGTAGATAGGATTTTAGGACAACGAAGGCGAAGTTTTATTATTTTGGAAAAAAAAATATGATAATTATTTAGATTTATATAACAGTTAAAATTTTATACCTTTTTGCCTTTTTTTGGGAAATTGCACCCCGTTATATCCCACGTTGCATTGCCTATGATTAAACACAGTTTTATATGAAATAACTTTACCATAAAGGCGATATTAGGTACTTTCAATACCGATTCGATTCTAAAATCCTTCATATCGTGTAATAGTGCAATTTTCTTGTTGGAAATTTTTGTACATATTGAAATTTTCTCGTAAAGCGATTTAACGATAGCATTACAGGTATTTTCAATTATTTCTTCTTTTCAATTAACTGCAGTAATAAAATCCTTGCATTTGCTTTTATATTAAAAGCAAATCCTGTTTGAATTATAATAGAGATTGTGTCTTTTTAAAAAGTAATTAAAGTAGCATTCTTAATTATTAGGTACATTTAGTACAATATACAATGTATCCCAAAAAGTTGCATAGGAGAGAAAAAATTAATTTTTTTATGTAGATTTTATTAAAATTAAAAAAAGGGGGGTTACCATTTAGAATAAAGAAATAATTCATGTTTCGGGAACTGCGATTTGGAATGTTTTATTGAAGACCCTGTATGCAATTTTCGACTTGTCTTTATTCTCTGTTTTTTATAAGCCTTTATGTCCTAAGTACTCATAATTTGGTTTTGTGTTAGTGTTTAGTTAATTACAACATAATTATCAAGCTGTCAATATTCCTAAAAATAAATCAAATATCTTCAAAACTAATAAATTTAGGTACAGGGTCAATTACACAAACTAATATTAGAATTCAGTAAAGTATCCAAAAATGCCAAAATATATAGGGTGTTCCGTTTAAAATAAGAAGTTGATATTCACTTCCGGTATAACCGGAAGTGGTATGTCTATCAAAATATTTGGCTTAAAAACAGCATAATCTATAATATATGCTCACAAATTTGTGTTAGTAGTGTTAGTAGTTTTTGATATACAAATAGTTTACCCCCTTCGTGACACACCCTATATATTAAATAAATAAATTAAATAATAGAAATATTTGTTTGTATTAGAGATTTATAGGTTAATAAAATTTTATAATCGTGTAAACTATATTTAGGGTCACATGGAGAAAATTTAAATTAAATAGAAAGTTTGAAACAAATAACATTACGAGCGGTTCAGGCAAAGTGGTACAATATGTTATTTTATTTTTTTTATTTTAATGTATCTTTAACTTACATCGACTAGCTTCAGCTCATTATAGAAAATATTTTTTTAATAAAACCGTTTTTATACAGGGTGGCGCCAATTTAGTTGAATATTAATATATTATGTTTAATAACCAGGAGGAGCGATTTGTATTTGAGTTGGCAATTCTGTAGACTCCTGATTGGCCAGTTTGCAGTCAGTTTCACACAGCAAATTTTAGCATTAACGTCAGCTGATAATTGACATTGACAGTTCTGTAATATGGTGTCTTCTTTGGTAATGTGAAATTTACTGCCGTTGTCCTGGACCAATAAAAAATCGACTTAATTAATGTGCGTGGCCATAATGACAATAATCTAAATCGAAAGCGGCATCCACCAATGAAATGACAAAATGTATCTATAATTTTATTTTTTCTTTCAATTAAAATAAAATAAACTATTTTCAAAATTTAACAAGTTAATATCCTTTAAAAGCGATGATCATAGTAATCTGTCAATTTAGCCTCTTGTCCTACACAACCAAATATTTCACAGAATTTGAACAGGACTATTACGGATTTCGGAACACGCTCTTTATATTATAAAATCAAGTAACTTTTAGTGGTGTGAGTAAGGCTTATTGAATTAGTCCTCCTGGCTGTTAAACAGTGTATAAGATTTCGTAAACCGGTTCAAGTTAATTAAATAGGAAAAAAGAGGCGTATTTTCAAGACGAATTGAATAGTTTTTCCATAATTTAAAAATAAGGACCGATTTCCGAAATATTTGGATAAAACCGAAATTGACGATTTTCGTTTTATTTAATTAACACCTTAATATTTAAAGGTCAAATAAAGCTTAGCATAGTGTATATAATTTTTTTTTTTTAATGTTTCGTCTTTAAAGGACCACCTTTAACTATTTTTGTTATTTTTTATTTTATTTTTGAAATACCCATTTCTTTCTCTATTTATACTGTCCAATATGCATATATATGATTGATCCATAAACCTGGTAAATCACCAAACATATATTCCAATAAGCTAGCCACCTAGTATGTCAAAAAAAAGAATAACTTTGCTTAACAACAAAATTAAAGAAGATGTAAACATTAGCAATACAACACAGAAATCTAAATAAAATCAACGGAAGTTTAGAAGAAAGAAAAATATACATGGTGGCATTTTTGGATACCGACTAAGCCTTTGATAAACTTAAAATGATTCTTCACATCGCTCACTATCTAATACTTAAAGCACATCTCTCGAAACAAAATTTAATCTAGAACTATCACAACATCACCCAATCAAATCTGGGGTGACCCAAGGTAGTGTTTTAGCACACTGGCTTGACCTGAATTTCACAGCTGATATCTCTTACTATACCATATTAGCAACTTTTGGAGTGTTCCCAATAATCTTTTATTATTGATAAAATCATTGTCAGATGGAGGCAAGTCTTCGGTTAAGATATTATGATCTCCTACATTATCAAAAAGTATTTGTTTAAGATGCGTTGGTCTCGCAGCCTTTATAAAAATATTAGAAATTATATTTATTGTTGACTTTTTCACCTTTACTGACATTTTATTTTCTTTATTGAGAGACTCTTTTATTTGTAAGTTGACAAGTTTATCTTTGGTAATTTTGACTTCTTTTTCATTTTATTTTCTATTGTGTTATTCTATATGCGCGTTTTTTAAGGGCCGTTAAAAATAATATAATTTTAAAGGATACCGTTAAAAAGAATCTACAAGACTTGGCAACATTGATATTGGTAACATTTGAACTTATAGTAGTTCAACATTCATGTTAAAAATAAATCTCCAGTAAAGCCATTCTCAGACATTTAAAATAAGTATTGAGGAAGTCATTTTTAGAGAAGGTGGTGTAATGGAAAATTTAGAAAACACCATTAACAGTGATCTTGGCGGTTCTTCCACTCTTAATTCAGCTCTAAAATAAAAAAATATTTACTTAACACGAAACTTAAAACTTAAAAATTTTATCTTAATAACTACCTATCTTTATTTTCTATTAATTCTTCAATTAAAGCCTTACCAGTAATATCAAAATACTCCAATTTTAATACCTTTACTTTTTAATACTTGCTTTTAACTTCCCTTTAGAAGCTACTGGTTTAACGGACTACTTTAAAGGAATCCTTTTAGTTTTAAACGGAAAGACAGTTAGCAAATACCGAAATAATATTAGCGGCTGTTAAAATTTTAAAGGCCCTTAAAATTTAACCGAAAAGTTACAGAATAGACCCCATTGTTTGTTAGTTTTTGAGAGCTTATATCTCCTCAGGCTCCATCTGCATATGAATATGGAAACCTAGTGTGTTATGTGTAAAGCAGTTCAAGTGCATAGGTGTAGAGTATATGGTTTGGAAAAATCTTCAAGACATTATTGAATTGACTTTAGATGATAAGTACCTATTTTTAAGAACATATAGATGTAAATTAATGGAATAAACCATATGACTTTAACGGGTTTCATCTTAAGATTTTTATGAATGAGTTTTTTCAGTTAATATTTACAAAAAGGTGTTCCACAGATCGTTCACGTTATTTAAGGAGATTAGAACTTGATCAAAGTTAATTTTCATTAATCACTCTGAAATTATCATAGTTTCAACTATTGTTATCAAATTGTATTTGAATTTGGGCCACCATTATCACTACATGATCAGATATACTGATTGGGAAGAGGTACTGAAGCTCATTCATAAGCTGTTCTTCATTCTTAAAAATGTTATCCAGGGTTGGCGGTTGAGCATTAGTACGGTATCTTGTTGGATTGGTTTTTAACTGAAGGAAGTTAGAGTCAGGAAAAAAGGTGTTATAAATTGGATGAATCTGTGAAAGCAGTAATAGGCTTAATATCTTGCTATTAATTTTAAAGTATCTTTTCTGCTACCAGGGCTAATCTGGAGGCGACCTAAAGCTTATTGTGGGATCCGAACCATGGTTCTCAATCATCCTAAACCCATTACTATGCCTTTGTCATTCAGGTGATCTACCGACTAGCAAGTCTGTAATTGTGCCACCAACCCCTCTCAGTTCCACGAGATATCCGATCTCATCCGGCCTGGTTACCGGCGTGAATGAAACTGCGCATGGCACAAATACCTTTTTTGCCCTTGCCCAAAGTCTTATCTGACTTTAATTCCATTTGAGATTCATGGGAATCGAACCCACGACCCAAACAATGACCAATTATAAAGGCCGATGCCCTAACCAACCTGGCCCTGTCCGGTGAGGCTTAATATCAGGGAAGTTGAAATCACTCATTCTGAAAGTTTGAAAGAGTATCGAGATTATCAATCAGATGATTTGAATAAGAATTACTACAGTTACCGGATCTGTAGATGCAAGCTAGATTAATTATTTGATATATTTAGCACTAAAGTGTCGATGTCAGATATTTTCCGACTGGAAAAGGTAACAGAAAATTTTTGTGTAATTTCATCGCAAAAGTATATACATGCTCCTCCACCAGTTCTGGATGGCCTCTCCGATCTGAAAATAGTAATACCCCTTAATAAAGGTGAGTAAATCTGGGTCAACTAATGTAAAAGATATATGATGTATGTAAGCAATAAAACTCTGCTTGTCGACGCTACGTCACTATACGTGTAAAGTGGAATACATTGACTAATCTAGAACTACCTGAGTAATCAGGAAGACCATTAAGATGAAGATGCGAGTAACTTGATTTTTCTCAATAAAGTAATAAGAAGATTAAATAGACTCTGGTCAACAGATATATTTAACTAAGATAAGAAAATTTCATTACCTAATCAGCATATAATAAGGGACTATCAATGGATAACTTCTTCCCCCTAATATAAAGTACAATCTTATTTATAGCTATTTTGTATATTTACAAACAATAGAATAATTAATCATAATATCTTTCTAACAGAATAATTTATGAATAAAGCGATGAGTAGTTGTCATTAAAAAACGATATTTAAACTAGCTATATATTTCTTTAACTAAATAACAAGCATACCGATAAAGTTGTCACTGTAGAGAATATTTTATTAGATCATTAATATAGTGTAGTTCCAGAATTTAATTACCATTTTGTAAAACTCTATTCTTGGTTTCTATTTCCATTTCCATTTAGAATTCCAAATAGGTCATGTGAAAATGACATCAAGGATATTTAAATCATAGATTGGACGTCAATAAAACGCATTTCTTTAATTAACGAACCATTTAATTCCTTCTGAATGATAAGATTGTCAGGAGTCATTAAAAAAAATTCTAATTGTGTGCCCTCAGAAGTGAAAACATGACAGTTTGATTAACGAACTAAATCTTATATGTTTGGAAACTTTGATTAATGACTTTAGAGGGATAATTAATATTAGTTACGTCATAACGGTTACGAGTAGAGTATATTAGGCGAAAACTGAGAATCGATTTTATAATAATTAAAACTATAATTGATATAATCGAAAGGATGCATACAGGATAATCTATTTAAGAGGTGAGTTTAAAAAATTATGGATATAAAAAATTTCTCTGGTATATGAATATCTAATATTTACATATTTTGTACTACAAAGTTCGCATGACACAATGTAATTTTTTTTGTTACGATTTATTACCTGTCACTCTTGTCAAAATAACATCCAAGGTTTTATTTACATTTCTAAATATAAATCCTGCAAATATAGGAATTCCTTTGAAATAAGTTTTATTACGTTTTCGCGGCATATATGTAACTGAATATTTTCAGCAGTCGGTCGACACATAAAAGGTTCAGTTAGAATGAAAGTATGCGTGGTGCTCAAACCACCAATGAATGGGAACAAGCTTTGATTTGAGAGAATTTTTAATTATCTTTTATTTTAATTTTTACCTCTTGCCCTTCAGATAAGAGAGGTATAGTAATCATGCTAAAAATTGGGTAGTGAGTTTTCAATGGATAAATACGTTTTAAAGTCTCTTGAATACGATTTTGATATTTTCGCGATGATGTCGGTATGTGTGTGTTTATGTGTATGTGTGTGTGTTTATGTGTATGTGTGTGTGTGTGTTGGGATGGATTTTGAAATACGGATAACTCATAAACTACTGTATTAAAAAAAATTGGAATTTTGCATACAAGATTCTGATACCCTATATTAGATCTGACTAGATTTTGTTGTCAATCGGACAACCGGAAGTAGCAGTTCCTATTAGTGATGACGCCATTACTAAACAAAATGACAATAAAGTGTTACACATATATTTTGTATACACTATACATTATTTTCGTATTACTAAAATTTTCAAAAATTTTGCCATTGTTGCCAGATTTACAAGACAGTCAATTTTTTCATACTTTTTTGTGTTAACGTGTAAATTTTTGATTCAAAAATGGCGAGAGGTCATGTGCTGGCCACATCAGATTTTTTGTTATGTTTTGTAGAATTTGATTACTTATAAAAATAGCCATCCCTTCACTGCAAAAGCCTTTGGCATATGGGGTTTACTTGTAAAGGGGTGAAATATAGGGAGCGAGCGAAGCGAGCTTCCCTTATCAGAATGCATTGTGTGTCCGTCCGTCCGTATGTAGTTGTCGCGATATCTTGCAAACGTGTCGACAGATCGTTTTCGGGTTTTTTCTATAACGGGCTTTAGCGACATGTAAATTTTGGTAGGTCTCAAAAACAAAACGTTGCTTTAAAAAATTGGATAAGCATAAACAAATGCTTGTTTTGAGGCCAATATCTCTGCATAATTTAATATTTAATATATTTGCACAAACTAATAGGTGTTAGAAGGCCATCCGGCATAAAAAAAATCAATAAGTGATCACTTACTCCACTTTGTCAAAGGCTTTAGCCAAATCTGTATAGATACAATCAACCTAAAATTTTTTATCAATATTTTCGATTACGTTAAAAGATTAGTCTCAATTGACTTTCTTTTACATGTTGCTTTTCTGATAATAAATTTTTAAAGTGTTTGTATAATTTTTCATGAACAATAAACTCAAAAAGTTTATAGTTCTATAAATATTTAATACTCTTTTTATCACCATTTTTGAAAATTGGTGTTACTCGTGTCTGTTTAAACTCATTTCGGATAAACTGGATTTTAAGAACTTGTTAAAAATTATTGATAGTGAATAAAGAAAGCAATTCATACAATCTTTAAATTAAAGCAAGGAATACTACTGGAACCGAATGATCTTTTTGGTTTCAATTTTTGAAAGGCATTTTGTTAGTAATTAAAATGGTATTAAACCGAATAGGTAAATGGTTTCGTTTTTCGATTATTTCATTTAATTGATATGTAGAGTTATCTTTATAGATAGTACAAATGTAGTCTTCAAATTCTCCTGCTTTTATTTTAATATCCGATATCTCTCTATTGTGCGCCCGAAATATATTATCCAAAGTGTGCTTTTCGTTATACTTTTTACAATGTTCCCAAAAAGTGTAGGATTGTCGTTTATATTGTTTTGTACGTCGTTAATATATTCATTGTAAGCATTTTTTATTTTGACTTTTATTTGTGTTCTGTTTTGTTTATATTTTCTTAGATAACTATCTGATTGTTGTTTTCTCTTGCTCTAGAATTCTTTTACTTTTAAGTCCTGTTTAATATTCTCGGTTAAACCACGGTGGAAAAACTTTATGACTCTCATTATTTTATTTAATTTTGGTACAGTTGCATTCAGGATTCTACACAAAACTTTATAAAAATACGATACGCCATCGTTAACATTTTCATATTGATCTAATAATGTCCATCCACATCCCTTAACATTTCACAAAGAGGCCTTTTTTAAATAGTATTTATTTTCTAAATTATTAAAATCAATGTTTTTAGTTACTTTCTTTATAATAAACTCCATTTCATGTCTAATGTCTTTTTTCACGAGAGGTGTTACTTCCTCTTCAATTTTGACAATAAAATTACGTAAAACCAAATCAAGTGATCTGTTCTCTACGTGTTATTGCATAATTTTAAATTATATGACATGCATAAAGTTATTTTTTCTATTTTATTTTAGTCATTAAACTAATGATTTCAATCACCTGCTAAACAATGCATTTCCGAGAATCAGATTGAATAAAATCGGCGATTTATTTTTTTTATTTACCAATTTTAAAATCACAAAATACATTAACATTATCCATCATTAGAAGGACCTTCCTAATAGCTTACTGGTCCCGTTCATTTGAAATTGAAATATAAATTAATAGAAATTGTAGTATAATTCTACCCCAAAAAACAAAAATAACGAAAGAAAGAAAATAAAAAAGATAAAAAAAAGAAATGCAGAATAAATCATTAGTAATAATAACATAGGTAGAAATTAATATCTAATAGGTTATTTTGATACAATATTGTTCTCTTGACCCATTAATTGCAGTAAACAATATAACTCCTGCATTCCATTCTTTCGCCAACGAGAAAAGATCATACTGCTGTTTGAATCTTTTCTGTCCTTACCAGTAATATTTAATCTGTATACGTCATTAGTTTCTTGTTGCGTGAAACTAATTTTCAATGTATCACTTATAAAACGTAGAACAACATCAATAATAGTCTCTTGATTTTCTACTGCCAAACCATTTATGCGTATATTTTTGATACGGTTGTAAGTTTCAAAGGCACTGTTGATATTTTTTTGTTCAACTTTACTGATTCTCGTATCTAATTTTGCCAGCTCCTGGGAGAGTTCGTTAAATTTACTATTGAGTTTTCTCTAATCTGTTACTGTTAAATATTCAGCAACATTTTGTATCTTCCTTTATGTTAATCAAAGTTAGTTTTGAATAGATAGTTAAGTCAAAGAAAACATATATAGAGTTTGTTTAACCATCCTCTGCCGTTACGTCATACATTGTCCAACTTGATCTCTCAATCATAAAATTTATGAGACGGAATTATGACGACATTAACGTATTTCTTAAATAATGCGGAGGTAAATGTTATTTTTGACAGTTCAATTAATTTTTCATTGTCAAAGTGAATGAGAAAGAGCAAAGTTTAATTTTGAAGTTGATTAATTACTTTTTAAGAGAAAGAGATGCTGGAATACTGCTTCTACCGCTTTTACCGTTAAATGCAGTCTACAACGTTTGGGTTCACTCCAAAAATATAGATTTTTAATATATATTATATAATTCGCCATTGAATCACGCTCAGTGACGTTAAATACCCCCAACCTAGGAATTTAAAACAAATTAGTTAAAAAAAAAAACAGAGGTTTCAGGTTAAAAAATTACTAATTATGTAAAAAAGTATACGCAACGCATAAAGCAAAATACAATTTTTGGCATTACCAATTTATTCATACAAATTATAGGTCTGTTCCAACACGGTGTTTTGAACTGGATGAGTTTGCGCAGTATGAACGTCGCATTTTAATCTCGATTAATTTTCATATATTTTTAAATATCCTGTCTTTTAGAAACAGGGGAAAATGTTAGGTTTAAGTTTGAAACACAGAACATTTACGTGTATTGAAAATAATCGACGCTAAAACGCTGAATTCCCACTGCGCATACTCATCCAGTTCAAATCACCGTGTTGGAACAGACCTAATATATGACAAACGTAAAACAGCAGAATACGTCACCGATTATGACATAACGGCAGAGGATGGTTAAACAAATTCTACCAAGAAGCGAAGGCCGGCGAAATTTCTCTAATGTTGGAAGGGCAAAAATGTTTGTGACAGGTGACGGATAACTACGGATAACTAATATAACAGCTGAGTTCGGCTTTGTTACTCTTTTCACTCGTTTTACCCCGCTCGTGATCTATTTGTTCTGGTACTGACAAAAATTCATTTTATATATATGTTTAGAAATCAAAGTAATATTTACAATAAAATAAAGAAAATGAACAAACAATCTGCAACATTTTAAAAATACTAACTAAATAATCTAATGAACATTGTTCAGACGAAGATAGTGTAAAAATCAGTGAAGCAGATAAAGGTTCAAGACAAGACATTTTGGATAATATTCCTACTACTTATACTACTAGACGGGGGCGAGGAAAACCAGGAATCGATAGAACACGAGCTATATACAATACTTTTCAATTTGAAGAAAATAAAATTAATATGATATATGCAGAACCAGGCTTTAAGAGGAGAAAATGCGGAAGTATTTCTCAATGCAGTGAGACATGAATTTGATGGTAGAATTCGCAGCAACGCATTCATCCTAGTTAACAGATTTGAGACCAGAAAAATTATTGGCTATAAATGGATTTTAAAGACTAAGTATAAAGCAAATGGTGAAATAGAATGTAGAAAAGATCGCTTAGTAGCAAAATAATATACACAGGAATCTGGTGTAAATTACCACAACACAACCTCTCCGGTTACTAGACAAAAACTTCAATACGTATTATTCTTGCTTTATTGGTAGATTTCAATCTTACTTTCACCAAATGGATGTTGTAATGGCATACATAAACGGCGATCTAGAGGAAGAGATATTTATGAGTCAGACCGATGGATTTATAACATCTAAGGAATATAGGGATCCACACTATACGTTGGGGGGGGGGGTAGGGTGTGTTGGATATACAGCATTGTATTATCATGTATGTTATAATTATTAGGTTAATTAAAGTTAGTTTTGGAAAGTTTGGTTGTCGGTTATACGAAATACATACGTCAGCAATTCTTTATAGTTTTCTATAACACTAATTAACAGTTATATATTATTTCAATGATTTTTTCGATGAAAGTTTGGCTTTCTTGTAGTAGCATATTCAACGGGTCACCGACAGTTTCGGAGTTGGAGCCGCCCCGTAAGTTTCTGTCCGTGGTCTTTTCCATGCTGAATGTTTGAATTTTCACGAAAAATTTCAGCTTCTATTGGTTTTCTAGCAAATGGTTTATTGTCTATCGACTGATAAGCACATAGGGCACTATTCTGTTAACAATCCAGCTTTAGATTATCTGTTGTTCCACTTAAAATTGCCGAGTTCACTAATACATGTATTACTCGAAATGCGATGTTGCTATTTTTTATTTACTTTTTTAAATAAATATATGGGGTTTTCCTCTGTCTTCTCCTCGTCCAGAACATAAATAAATAAGCATTAGGATTAAGTGGACCTAATTATTTATACCACGTAGAGATGTTTTCTATCGATTACAAAACACTCCAGGTGATTTTGTTCATTTTCTTTCACCGATATAACTTCAATAAGTTCAGGAGGAAAAGAAAACATTCTCAATATTTTAAATTTGCAAAGTGCAACTATAAATTGTGAAAACTTGTGAGTGACCTAACAGATAAGTAATCAACTTTTTATTATAAACCTATAAACATACTTTCACTGGATTACTATTATGATTTTTTCATAATGGTAAATTGTAATACGTGCTCATCAGCAATTAGCCTAACGAGACGCAGTATTTCTTGTGAATGCTGTAAAAAAGAATATTACGTTATCTGCATCACAAAAACAGAAGACTTAGTCGAACTTCTACAAACATACCGGGCTGTCCTGGAAATGTCTAAACTGCGTAAAAGATAATAATGCTCATAATCTACAATTTTTGTTAGAAGATAAAATCAATGATGCAGTATGTTCACTTAAAAATCAAGTCAGTTCTATAAAATCAGATATTGCAAAAGTTTTTACTTATTCCGCCTCAACCCATATGCCTCTTAAATATGAGAGTGTCTTAAAGGATAAATCACAACCAGTAGTTATAACCAAAACAAAAGACAACAATCACTTAACAACATAAACCAAGTTTGATATGCTGCGGAACCTTAATCCATTTACGGAAGATCTTCAGCTTGCCAAGGAAAAAACCTTTAAAGATGGAGGATTGCTGATAGAGTGTCATAACCTTGCAGATAATATCAAATTGATTCAAATGGTATAGGATAAATGTGGGATTCTTATGAAGTCAAAGAAGTCACCGGACTTCTACCTCATCTACGCGTGGTGGGTATGGCGGAGAATTATTCAGAATTGCGGCAGGTAACGCTGGATTAAGGATTCATCAGCCGCAATATGCCCAGACGCATATAAATCAAATTCTTAACTCGAAATACACCTGTACAATGCTGAGTTAAAAGCATGTTGTACTCAGGCAGACAGCTAACGCCATCTACTAAAAGAAAACGAAATTTTTTAATACTGCATACGCTACAGAAAACCAAGATGGACCACCTCATGTACCATAAACTGCATCTACTTGGCTTAGCCAAGCTATAGCTGCTATACTTCCAAAATTGAGCAGCATTAAAAGAACAATAAGGTATGTGCGGAGTAACAATGAAGCCGCTCCGACTTTACCCCTCATACAAGAGTATAAAATAACAAAAAATGGAGAACACTGTTTACCATATAATTCAGGCTCACACGATGATCGGTTGTTAATTTTTCCAATTAGACAAAACTTGTTACTTCTTTCAAAGTCACAACACTGGTTTGTCGATGGAACTTTCAACTCACCTGTTTTATCAACTATATACAATCCACGCACTAGATAAAAATACTGCCATTCCTTTAGCTATAAGACAACAATATGCTGACTCAAGACATCGTGGGCCTCTTTTTCATCTCACTCAGTGTATCTTCAGAAGAATCCAATCAGACGGTTTAAAAATAAGGTACGCAACTGATATATATTTTGTAAAAGCTTCGATTATTGTCGCTTTAGCATTTATTCCTACTCAAAACGTAGTGACTGCATTTAAAACCGTTTGCGAGCAAGACGTGTTACCTACAGAAGCCCTGTCAGTTGTCGATTATTTTGAGGATACCTGGATCGGTCATCCACAAAGAGGTAGACAATGTCTTTTTCCTTAATTTTTAAATTATCTGTAGAATTGCTATAATGGGGTACAAGAAAATCTAATAAAAACAAACAATTCCATAGAGGAACGATTTCCGCGGATCATCCAAACATTTGGAGATTTATTAAAGCTATTGAGTTGGAGCAGAGCTTACATGAAGTTCAAATTATAAAATAAAAAATACAGAGATTGTGCACATAATCAACTTAATCAAGTTTTAGAAAAATAGTTATTTGTTTAACTAGGCAGAGAAGTAACAGATTTACTTCCGCGGCTAGCATTTCATTTCCGAGGCAAAGCCGAGGCAATGAAACTATCCAAGGCAGTAAATCTGATTCTCTGCCGCGTGAAACATATAATTTTTTCTCCGATTGTTTGTACAGTGTGATTAAAAAAATCAAATTAAAATGAAAACTTTTTTATAACGGATATAACTCACAATTTTTAATATTTTTTCTAATCGTATGTTATAGGTAATAATTAAATCATATTTTCTAATTATTATTGTCGATTAAACCTTAAATTGCATACATATTAATATCTATCGAAAAATAAGACACCACTGTTACATTCAATTAGATAGAGGTTAGTGGATTCCATGTAACTGCTTGTTATGTACCTTTTCTGAATTGTTTAGTTGAAAATCGCCATTTTTTATCCGGTTATCTTAAGATTAAGTTGTTTGGAGAAGAGATTAATCTGTGTTTAGAGATATAAAATTATATTTTTTTAATGCCTAGGCAGTATGATCGACAAATGTCACTAAAACTGACGTTTAATGTCACTCGGAGAAAAATTCATTTTTCTCGGTTTTATAACTAATAAATAATTACTAATATAAAGTAGATACGTTTTTTCGGTTAATTTTCCTTTCGGTTAAATGTTTTCGAGGAATTGTCCAATCGAGAAATTGTTCTTTCCAGCAATTGTCTGTTCGAGCAATTGTCCATTGGAGCAATTGTCCTAGATCCGATTTCATGCCTGAAAGACGTGGTTATTATTGTTATATAGTGGTGTTTAAAATCATAAACAAAATAACTGACTCTCGAAAGTTACTAGATATGTTTTATATTTTTGCTTTCCAAGAGTTGCCTTGAGAAATTCTACGATCTTTTATAAAAACGCACCTCGGAAAAATATTCTGAAAAACTTTCCGATCCATACCATGTGTCACTTAACAAACTATCTTAAAGCTCATATTGACATATTTTCTTGTAAAATTTTTGATATAAAATCTCACTTTTTAACTTCATCTTGAAATGTCTGTCTATATTGTTTGCTGTGTAAATATTTCTTTTGTGAATCTTTATGTTTATATAAATTTTCTGTCTGTTCCTGCTCTATAATTGGGCACGTGCCTGTAGAGCAGTGTGTTAATAAATAAATAAATAAAAAAATAAAAAATAAATAAAATTACATAACTTATTTTCGAATTTATGTATTTATTAAATTAAATTTTTTTAATTATTTGATTTTTTTGTTTTATTTTGGCAAATGGGAATAAAGAATTTATAATTATCTCGGTTTGTATCATTTTTTTTGACAAATAAATAACTAGCGCCCAGTTAACTTTATCCATTTATCGTAACTAAAAAAAATTACTTTTCACTCATTGTCTAAAACTAATAATAAGATTCTTTCATCTATTTTTTTTATTTTCTCCTTCTTAATTGAATTAGCAAGATTGAAAGAATTTTTTTTTTGTTCGGGTAACATTTTATATTTTGTTAATAGGAAAAAAAAAAGATTACAAAGATTATTTGCTATGTTTCGCAATAATTCTACGCTATCGATTTTTATATCTCCTGCGGATAATTGCCTATGGATTCGATTTAATTGAATGCGGCTTACAGCATCCGCTTTACTATTTAGTTTACCTGTTTTCAATATAAATGATTTTTAATTGACAATATTATCCCAATAAATTTAAAAAAGAATTGATCTCTTTGGTTTGCCTTCAATAATAACAACCACATAAAAAAAGTTAAAACGCTCAAAAAATTATCCGAATGACTGCACCAGTTAACTTAAAATTTTTTAAAAAACGATTTATTTTTAAAATTACAATTTTACTCTTCAATATAAATAGAGGAGAATTGAGAATTATTATTTTAAACTGGTTAAATATTACAATGCTCTAACCAACGGATGGAGTATATTTATTGTACAAAATTTAATTTTATTAGTAACTTCATGCATACACTGCTTGCTTTAATATTTTAATAATACATGTAAGGACCAAAGTTTTAAATGGGATATATGAAGTTGCACTACACTTAAATTTAATTATGGTATCTTATACACGACGAGGCTTAATATCAAGAAATTACGATGTATATTGTTTAGGAAACTAAAGCTGGGTAAGTTTTTAGTTTAAATAATAGATTATGTGAAATTTATTCTCATACATGGTTGATAGTTTTACTTTATTTCTTTATGCTCAATGGAAGAGTAACAATTTGTCATAACAATATAATAATTGTTGAGACTTCATTTTATTTCAATATTTCCTTTTTTTAGTTTTTTAACTTTGAAACATCCTAGAAGTTCATAGTAAACACTCTGTACAATTAAGTCCTGTACTCCGCCATGCTTGCCTAATTTCGTTCTTAGCTGAGTGTCAGTGTTGCCGCACTAGTCCAGAAAATAGTAGTAGATAGCAGATTGCAAGTGGAGTAGATTCATACCAAAGCGGAGTAGTATTTAGTATTCAAACTAGTTCAGAGAGCATATTCAATCCATTTCTTTTACTTATGCGCCACGAGAGGTCCTTCTTCAAGGTCATTTCATTTAACAGCAACAGCGAGCCCGTCATACCAAATCTCTTCTAAGAAAAAAAATTTTCTCTTACGGCTTTCGGCCATTAGCCGAACAACGTTTCGGCAAATAATTGCAGAATCGTCTACTGTTTCTTTCGAACTACATTCCATACATTCAATTAGAGTAGAAATCAATCTTTCGGAGTAGCGGAGTAAAAAATAATTAAAGAGAGTAGGATCTACTCCAGATCGAGTAGCTTCGGCAACCCTGCTTAGTGTTCGGCCAGGCTGGCGAGCGATTTGTCGTGAGTAAAGAATCGTGGACGACAGAGCGACAAAAAATAAATTCAAACGAGTTACAACAAATTGAAGGGGCAATACTAACACAACACATGATCAATATATCGCTTAGCGAGTAAGCGCGTCGCTCTTAATTCAACGTTTTGATTTGTAAGCGATACTTCTGGCGATTTCAGTTAATTTCGTTATGTCACTACGCCAACATGGCATCGTGTTTTAAAGAAATATTAGAAGTTTAAAGTAGGCCTGTGTTATTGTAAGACAACCATAAACACTTCAAAAACAACAGTGTGACGGACAAGCTGTGGGCAGAAGTTGAAATTACTTGTGGCATCACAGGTAATAATTGTTCGTTGTAACAAATTACTTTCCGAGATAATTAAAATATTTAAATTAAATCGCGCACGTCACTGGATTTAGAATTACATATGTAAGAGGCCAGCCGTACCACTTGTAACCCCCGCCGAAAGATGGAGTCGCTCGCGTACTTGTTTAGCACACCCAGCCGACCTTACGGTATACGGCAGCCGGAGTTGATCAGTTAGCTGTGGTGGCTGCTCAAAATCCGAGTTACTGTGGCCGTCTCAATTGGAGTAGCAGTGGCAGTCCCTCCACTTTTAGAGATATGTCAAGTTGAAGGGAGAGAAGCCAAGTTCTATTGTACCGTACCGGAACCGTCAATCCGCCCACGCCAGCCTAGACGACGTGCCAGTACCGTCTGACGTATCACCGATTAAAGAACCGTGTTATACATTAATCTTTTCTCGCCGGATTTTGCTATAAATAAAAGGTATTATTTATTAGAATCTTATTTTTTGTTTTTGCAGCAAATATCCAGGTACTCAACCTAGTGGGCAAGTAAAGCGAGCACTTCTGGCTGCCAGTGATTTGGTTGATAACGACCTCCGGTGTATCTTTTTATCCACTGAAGCTGACCGTGCAAGTGGCCTTTACATTATAAACGGAGGCAATCCAAAACCCGGACTAAGGCGCCAAAATACCGCTTGAGGGCGAAACAAGCGTTACATTGGTATTTAATTAATTTAGGTTATGTTATATAAAAATAAGTAAAAGCAACTTTGTATGTGTTATTGTGAATATAATTATTTAAAAAACATACCTACATATTTGCTTATATAAAGTTGTGATATACAAGCACATTTTATCAATGTACGAACTTTAGCGGGATATGTCTCAATATCTTTTGATAAAAAACGCCACTTTGAGCACAGAACTCCAAATGCACATTTAACGCATTCTCAAGCTGTAGACAAGCGTGTATTAAAATATTCCATTTTTGGGGTAAGTACTCTGTGTCGATAGGGCCCTGTTAATTGATCACCAATTAAAACGTTTGGCAATTTAATATTTGAATTTGGTGCCGACACAGAATTGTTCAGTTTCCAATAATTGAAACAGAGTTGATGCACCTTGGTCTGGACCAGGGGACATTATGGAGTTACAGGAAACATAGTAGTGGGTAGAGCCGTGCAATTTGAACAGATCACTCCGGTCCTTGATTTTAAGGATTTGATTAATGTTTTCAAAAGAAATATCAAGAACACATGGAAATCACATTATAAAGCTATTGCAAATAAACCTAAAAGCCAGTATTTCAGTATCCACTCGTCTTTGCCAAGAAATATTATGTCAATTATTATGTCAATTATTATGTCAATTATTTTGCCAATTATTTTGTCAATTATTATGTCAATAAATATTATTTCCTTGTTGTTTTTGTTGAACATTAGAATATCTGGTCTGTTGTCTAGTACCTCCCAATCTGTTCGAATTTATCTGTCCCAGTAAACTATTAAATTGTCGTTTTGTGCTACATTTTTTCGGCTGTGTTTGTAGTAAGGAGTTTTACAATCAATGAGTTTAAATTTGTAGCAAAGCTCTATATGGAGTATCTTTGCGACGCTGTTCTACCGATTTGTGTACTCCCGTGGTGCTAGTACTTCGCATGAACTTATGAGATGTTCAACGTTTTCGTGTCCTTTATTACACATCCGATACTTCTTCGTCTTCATGTTTGCGTCCTTTACGATAGTCTTCAAATAGGGCCTAGTTGGTATTATTTGGTCATGTATGGCACATAGGAACATTTCCGCCTAGGGAAATATTCCTCCTCTCGTCAACCAACTCATAGCTGCTCTTTTGTAAATTTTTTCGTCATTATTGAGAGTAGTATAGTTTCTTCCATGGAGTTCTTTTTCTTTCCATGCTTTTCAATCATGTGATTTTTGTCCGTATTGAATTCGTGGTCGGACAAATTCAATAGCATAAGTTTTTTATCCATTTCGAATATGGCTTTGTGGACTGGCGAATGTTCAGCTTTAAAATAAAAGTATTTTCTCAGTAGATCTATTTGCTTTTTACAACTCAGGCGAAAATTTGTAATGCCGCTTCCTCCTGCATTTCATGGCAGGTGGAATCGTTCTTTACATGCCCTGGGATGATGCTTTCGTTGTTTTGTGAAGGAAACTCGAGTGATTCTATTGAGCTCTTCCAGCTGTGTTTCCGTCCATGAAATCACTCCGAAACTGTAAGCCACTACTGGTGCAGCATAGGAGTTGTAGACAGTCGCTAGATTTTGGCCTAATCGCTTCGATCTCAGAAGAAGTTTTCTGATCTTGAACTTCTCCATCAACTTATCTTTGACCTCGTGAGTCTCAATTCCTCCAGCCTATGATTGTGTCTCCACCAGTTGCTTGCGTGAGTTTATGTCCACCTGTTTGGTACCAATTTCCTCGTTGCAAACTATTGGTTTCGCATTTTTCTATTCAGAATTTCATGCGGATATCATTTGAGAATTCCTCGAAGCATCGTAGTTGTCGTTTTAGTTCTTGTTCGGATGAAGAGTACAGTTTGATGTCATAAATGTACATTAGGTGCATTAGTTTGGTGGAGTCACTTAGTTAGTAGCCTCCTTTTAGTTTGTTGAGAGCAATGGATAACGCAGTGATTGCCAGACAAAAATTTAGTGCCCTTAGGGCGTCGCCTTCTAAGATGCCCCTTTGAATATTAATTTGGATTCGGTTTGCGTTTCCCACTAATATTTGCGTTTTCCACATGCCCATCATATTCTTCAGCAGCTCAATGATGGTCGGACTTATCTTATAGAGACTTAAGCCCTGTAGCAGCCATGAGTGTGGCACACTGTCAAACGCTTTCTGGTAGTCGATAAAAGCAGTGTGAAGGTCCATCTTTTTCTTGATTATTATTATTATTTTATTGTACAACTTTCAATGATGAAACCTTTTTTTTTCCATAAATTTACAATTTCCATTTGAAACCATATATAATTTTTTATTAATTTATTGACAATACTTCGTTTATTATCTTTCTTTCCTTTCAAATTTTTTTAATAACTAATTTTTTTTATAAAAAAATAATAATAATTACTATACTATTACTTCTTTTTACTTATACATTTTCATGATTTATTTTATAATTTTTATAATGATTTTTCTCCAAATTTATATTCTGTATATAATTTTGAAATAATTTTAGGATTCTCATATCACATCACAAAATGCTGTCTTCTATAACATTTCAATATATTTATACTAATTGTTTTATAAGTATTCATTTAACCTATTATATTTGTTGTAAAAATTAATTTTATAATACACAGGGTGTAATAAATTTCACTATAATATATATTTTTATATATAAATTCTTTGATGAAAGATACAAAATAAACAAAACATTATTTTCAAAAATATAATTAACTTCCTAAGTGAAATACATTTGTAAAGATAAAAATTAATTTAATATTTCATGTAGTTAACAGAACAATAGTATTTTTTTAGGATCTCACCTAAAACATACATGCTATTTTCGCTGACATAACATTTTTTTCTTTTATTTTTTTACCAGATAAAAAGTGAACGATAATTGGATTTCCCCGGATTTCTTTCTTTCCATTTACAGAACAGAGACGTGTGTAGACATTTTTTTGGTAAATAAAGCAAGATAACACATGTTTACTGATGGTTACTGTAATATAATGATCAGTAGCTTAGATTCCATAAAATATAATTCTTGTTATTTATTTATTTTTTTAAATGTTAATATGGGTTTGAAATGATTAAAAAATAATCAATAATCAAATTTTAGTAATATAAATTATATATTTTTATTAACTTAAAATTAATTTTTCAGTTGGACGACAGTTTGTCTTATTAGAGAATAACTAATTATTACA
The DNA here is from genome assembly GCA_963243735.1 of Neocrepidodera transversa. Lineage (NCBI taxonomy): Eukaryota > Metazoa > Arthropoda > Insecta > Coleoptera > Chrysomelidae > Neocrepidodera > Neocrepidodera transversa. Next base: position 31,264,302 of record OY725339.1, read on the forward strand.
AATATATTTATTTATAAATGTTTATTCTTTTTTTGTACTTTAAGCATGCAGTCTCCTTACCTTCCGCAGTATGTGATTTATGAGTTCACTATATGTCTGTTTAATTTTTTAATTTATTTATTAGTTACTTTTATTTTATAATATAACGAAGAAGTAGTAACTCTTTTTAATTAATAATAGTAAATAGTAAATAAAGTATACATGATAGATAACTTGTGTTACTTTTCATCGCCTTCTAATTGGAATAATCAAATCAAATCAAATTTATTTCTAGGCATACAATAATAACATAAAAAATGTGTTTGTTACAATATAGATATATATATATATAAATTGCTAAGACAAACACCCATCTTTAAACGATGCCTAGGCAGGTTTGCCCGTATGCATGTCCAAGATGAGGCTTGTCCAGCTAAACAAATATAATAATATAATAATATACCATAATAATATAACATAATCTCCATTTCTTTTAATATACTATATTTACATATGAATTATTTTGATCTATTATTTATATAAAAACAATTATAAGGAAAATAATTTAGCTACACTTTATGTATTAGTTTTTATGCATGACAAGTGAAATATTTTAAAGAACTACATACAAATAATTTCTATTACCGAAACCTACAAAAACTTAAATCAAATTTTGTTACGAAATTGTTGAAAACCACTGATTGTCTGTTGTAGTCAACAAGGGGGCATTCGAGTAGTACGGTTGCTGCCGTGAAGCGGCAACGTCGTGAAGAAAATCTTCATTGAGTTTGGACTACCCTGTCCTTCATACCCTGAATTTAATGTTTAAAATTTACTTTACAGTGTGTCCGTGAAGTACGGAACAAATTCGTTTTTAGCTAAACAGGCCATTTTAAGAAATAATCCTGAAACACGTCGATTTTTGATTTTAATTTACCGTATTTTAAAATAATAATCTAATATACAGGGTGAATTACTTTCGAGTAATGATGTCACCGTCATTTTTTTTTAAATGGAACACCCTTATTTTGTTTTAATTTTCGGATTACTCTAGCTGAGCTGAGCTGAGCTGAGCGACAAAAATACAATAGTTTTGTGTGTGCTCATAAAGTAACGCGTGTAACGAGAAATTATTTTTTATCAATTTAAAAAAAAAAACATAGTCGTCTAGGTTTTTTGTGAAATGTCATTTTTTGTTTAGTAATTTATTGATGTTCAGTGACAGTTTAGTACTACAATATTTTTGGTATTCGTGAATGTTTTAATTATTGCTTCGATTTAATTTGAAGTAGAAATGAAGTTAAGTGTAAAACAAAAAATTGAAATACTTATGATGATTGGGTATGGAGACAGATCGCGAACTCAGATGGAAGTGTGCAATTTGTTTATTGATAAATATCCAGAAAGACCTAATAACGCGTTCAACAGTCAGTAAGATAGAAAAGAAATTTCGAGAAACTGGTACGGTTGAAAATGCACGCAAATCAAGTCGTCCCTCTGCAAATGCTAATACAGCATTAGATGTTTTACTTAGTTTTGAAGAAGATGCGCACAATTATGTGCGTAAAGTTAGTCGCTATATCGGTGTTAGCAAAACAACGGTACACAAACTATTAAAGCTTGAAAAATGGCATCCTTATAAAATCAAATTTGTGCAAGAATTAAACGAAGATGATCCCGATAGAAGAATCCTATTTTGCGAAGAAATGATGGATAAATGTCACCGAGACCCTCTCTTGAGACAAAACATTATTTTTTCTGATGAGGCCACTTTCACGTTAACCGTCAGAATTGTAGATACTGGGCAAAAGAAAACCCCCACTGGATGCGTGAGCATCATACACAATACCCGCAAAAGGTAAATGTATGGTCTGGAATTCGAATCATCGGACCCTACTTTATCGAAGGTAATTTAAACGGGGCAAAGTACCTTGAGTTTTTAAGGGGGTATCTCGTACCTACTTTATGTAATTTGTTTCGTAGCAGACGTAATCCTGGAGATTTTGATGAAAGCTTATGGTTTCAACAGGATGGTGCATCTCCACATTATGCTGTAGATGTTAGAAGGTACCTAGATGAAATTTTTCCGAACAGGTGGATTGGTAGACGTGGACTTATTGAATGGCCAGCGAGGTCACCCGATTTCACTCCTTTGGATTATTTTATGTGGGGTCATCTGAAGAATCAAACGAAACCAGCAAATATTCAAGAATTAAAAGAGAGAATTCGGACAGCAATAAACAATATTTCTCAAGACACAATAAACAAGGTTCAACAAGAATTTGTACACCGTTTGGGTTACTGTCAAATACAACAAGGGCTGCAGTTCAAACACTTATAAAGTCATGTATTTCATCATATTCTGTCCGCTAGACAATAAGTATTTTTGATAATATTGTTAATTTAACTAATAAAGAATGTTACGCGTTACTTTATGGGCACACACAAAACTACTGTATTTTTGTCTACCCTGTACCAATTGGAATCAACGTGTGATACATTTTTGGAATCAGCTCAGCTAGAGTAATCCGAAAATTGAAACAAAATGGGGGTGTTCCATTTAAAAAAAATGACGGTGACTTCATTACTCGAAAGTAATTCACCCTGTATATTAGATTATTATTTTAAAATACGGTAAATTGAAATCAAAAATCGACGTGTTTCAGGATTATTTCTTAAAATGGCCTGTTTAGCTAAAAATGAATTTGTTCCATACTTTACGGACACACTGTATGTGCTAATGTGTGGCGAGAGTGCACCAAAGTATGGAAAAGTGCGTTTTAATTTGATTCTTGTTCACGCTTGACGCGTTTGATATTTAAATATATAATAAATATTGGTTTTATACAATTATTAAATAAAATTTTTTTATCATAACAAAAAAATGATATATTTTTTTAAAGAAAAAAATAAATATTAAATAGATACTTAGGTATATTTACTTTGATGAAATTTTAAGAAAATATAAAAATTTCTATTTACCAATCCACTGATGTAAAATTTGTTAATGACTCACCTGTAATAAAAAATAAACTAAATTAAAAAATTATTATTTTTTTTGGAAAACATATTCATATACAAACAAAAAAAATAATTGTCTGTCACAAATTATAAACAAAGTTCCATCAAAAAAAAAAACCCTATTAAAAACTAGAATTCTAGTTTTTGACTAAAAATGTAAAACGGGACGAAAAGATAAAAAAAACATGGAAAATGATGAGCTTGCAGGATCAGCATTATCCCATATAAAGTGTATAGCACATCATATCTGGCATATTATTGTTTTTTTTAGAAAAAAATGATGCCAATTATATGTAAAAACTGTGTTTTATTTGTTTTACAGAAAATATAAAGGAAAATAAAATATTGTACGTGTTTTTTAATACCGGATTTTACTGGATTTAAAAATTTAGTAATTGACTAAGTATTTAAATCTTAAAGTTATTTTTCTTTACAGAACGCAGATTTTTATGAGGGATCAGGAAAATGAAAAAATGGAATTCAACGTATAAGAATATATTGACGAGCGTCAGAAATCCCTCTTATATAAAAGCTCTTATATAAAAGAAAAAAAAAATAGAAAAAAAATAGACAAAAACTGGGGAGAAAAGGGGAAAAATTTATGAGAGAAAAGAAGGAAATCTTGAGAAAAAAGTGAAAAATTTAGGACAGAAAAGAAGATAAAATTTTGAGGAAAAGAGGGGAAATTTGATGGTGAAAAGTGACAAATTTAATTGAAAAAAGGGGGAAAATTTTAAAAGATAAGAGGAAAAATTTGAGACAAAATAGTGACAAATTTAAAATAGAAAAAAGGGTAATTTTTGGAGAGAAATGAGAAGAATTTTGATATTTAAAAGTGACAAATTTAAAAGAGAAAAGAGAGGAAATTTTAGAGGGAAAAGAGGGGAAATTTGAGACAAAAAGTGAAAAATTTAAGAGAGCAAAGAGGAGAAATTTTCAAGAGAAGAGGGGAGAAATATGAGACAAAAAAGTGACAAATAAAAAATAAAAACGGGGTTTGTTTTTTTTTGCACATATCTCAAAAAATATTTGACATTTTTGAAATTTGAAAAAAAAATCAAAAAGAGGAGGGAATTTACCAAAAATAAACTATATCTCCTGAAACTGTAGGACCGTATTTATAATTTTCCCAGAGTGTTGAAAATACAGCCGAAAATGGGGACTTCGGCATACGTAAGCGCTGTCCACTTTGGACCTTTAATGAATAAATATTATTTAAACTTATTAAATATAAAAATTAAAAATTGAAAAAATTCAGGCATTTATTAGATAGATTTATGAACAATAATCAGCGGTCAAAAAATTTTTATCGCGATTTTTCTATTAGTTATGCATTAGTCAATTAACAATTTTTTCCTACTTGAACATGAGCATTGTAAGTGCGATAATTGTTAATTGACAAATCTGATTTCTGTTTCCTTTTTTGGACCTATTTTTAAAAGGCCTCAGAAGAGATTCCCGTTTGAAAAGTTAAAAAATTGTTATTTTTCTCTTTGTTATTAACAATTTACTTAAGTTAGAAATTGAAAGGAAATTTTTGAGTGAAAATGGAAAATTTGAGACAGAAAGTGAGAAAAGAGGTCAAATTTTCGAAAGAAAGAAGGGGCATTTGATAGTGAAAAATGACAAATTTAAGAGAGCAAACAGGGAAAATTTTCAAGAGAAAATGCGAGAAATTTGAGACAAAAAAGTAACAATTTTAATAGGGAAATCAAGGGAAATTTTTGAGAGAAATGAGGGGACATTTGATATAAAATAGTGACAAATTTAGTAGGGAATTAAAGGGAATTTTTTTAGAGAAAAGGGAGGAAATTTTCATGAGAAAATAGAAGTTCGATAGTTAAAAGTGAACAATTTAGAGAGAAGAGGGGAAATTTTAGAAGGAAAAGAGGGTAAATTTGAGATAAAAAGTGACAAATTTAAAAGATAAGAGGTCAAATTTTTGAAGGAAAGAAGAGGAAATTTGATAGTGATAGACAAATTTAAGAGAACAAAGAGGGGAAATTTTCAAGAGAAAATGGGAGAAATTTGAGACAAAAAAGTAACAATTTTAATAGGGAAATTAGGGGAAATTTTTGAGAGAAAAGAGGGGAAATTTGAGGTAAAATAGTGACAAATTTAAAAGAGAAAAGAGGATTAATTTTCAAGAGAAGATAGGGGTAATTTTTAAGAGAAAAGAGGGATAATTTTCAAATGAAAAGTGGAGTTTGATAGTTGTGATAAATGTAATAGAGAAAAGAGGAAAAATTTTAACAGGAAACGAGGAGAAATTTGTGACAAAAGGTGACAAATTTAAAAGAGAAAAGAGGTCAAATCTTCTAGGGAAAGAACGGGAAATTTGATGGTGAAAAATGGCAAATTTAAGAGAACAAAGAGGGGGAATTTTCAATAGAAAAGGGGAGAAATTTGAGACAAAAAAGTGACAATTTTAATAGAGAAAAGTGGGGAAATTTTATATAAAAAGGAGGAATTTGAGACAAAAAAGTAACAAATTGAAAAGAGAAAAGAGAGGTAATTTTCAAGAGAAAAGAGGAATTTGATAGTGAAAAGTGACAATTTTAATAGAGAAAAGTGGGGAAATTTTAGATAAAGAGGATGAATTTGAGACAAAAGAGTAACAAATTTAAAAGAGGTATTTTTCAAGGGGTAATATTATTTTGATAGTGAAAAGTGACAAACTTAAGAGAGAAAAGAGAACAGAGGGAGAAATCTGAGACAAAAAAGTGATTAATTTAGGAGAGCAAAGAGTGGAAATTTTTGTGAGGAAAAGAAGAGAAATTTTTGAGAAAAAAGCGGGGGAATTTGAGACAAAAAGTGACAAATTTAAGATAGAAAAGAGGAGAATTTTTGGAGAAAAACAACGGAAATTTAAAAAATAAATGTGACCAATTTAAAAGAGAAAATATTAGAAATATTTAAGAGAAAAAAAGGAATATTTGAGACAAAAGTGACAAATTTAATTTAGAAAAAAATGAAATTTCTAGAGAAAAGAGGGGAATTTAGGTAGAAAAAAAAATTAAATAAGGGGAATATAAAAATAATAAAAAAATGGCAAAATAAAAATTGTGGAAACATTAATAGTACCTCTCTTCACCCGGTTAATTAATTAATTAGTTAATTATTAAAAACCATTGAAGTAAAAAGAGAGGTAAAAGGAATATGGTATTTATGAACAAAATTGTATAATTATGAAAAAAATAGGGGAAAATATGTAGTAAAAGGACCTCTTTCTACTAATTACTTTGTTAGTTACAATAAAAAGAGCATAAAAATGACCAATATTTATTGAAAGAGGGGTAATTTCATTATTTTATTTCGACTTCGTCAAGGTAATTACTATTTTAATTTTCTACTGTAAGTATTAATTTAAAAATTGATATTATGATTAATTCGCTGCACGCTGCAGGTCGTAATTTTTGGGCAAACCGCTTGAAATTTTGAAAAAAGATACCTTGAAGTACTGTTATGAAGCATATTGAAAATCGAAATAATCGGAAAGTTTCATGTACGTTTTACCGGATTATTTATCCGAAAATGTTATCATTTTAAAAAATTCGATATCTCTGAAATCGTAAAAGATATTCAAAAATTCAAAATAGGTAAATGTAGGACTGAAATAGCTCAACAAGTATTATTTGAAGTATTTTTCTTTTCACTTTTTTCTGGATTTTCGATTTCACTTGATTTCATCAACTTGTTTCAATTTTTCCGATCTTTTCGTTTTTTTCTGAATTTCTTAATGTGTTTTTTTGATTTTTTCCGATTTTTCCTGGGTTTATTGGATTTTATTTTAAATGTCTCGATTTTTTTCGATTTCTTCGATTTTTTCAAGTTTTTCTAATTTTTGTCTGCCCTACAATTTCATTTTTTTCATAATTTCTCTATTTTTCCAATTGTTTCCAATTTTTCCATTTTTTCCAATTTTTTCCGATTGATTCGCTTTTTTTTATAGATCTTTTCAATTTTTTTTTCATTTTTTCTGATATTTCCTGGAGTTTTCGATTTCCCTTGATTTCATCAACTTTTTTTCGATTTTTCCAATTTGTCAAAGTTTTTTTTCATATTTTCCTATTTTCCTGGGTTCGATTTTTTTTTGAATGTCTCGATTTTTTCAATTTGTTTTATTTTTTTTCTAATTTTTGCCCATTTTCCTTACATTACCCCATTTTTTCGTATTTTTTCATGATTTCTCTATTTTTCCAATTGTTTTCAATTTTTTCATTTTTTTACTATTTTTTCCAATTTTTCCCATGATTTTTTTTTCAATTTTTTTTTACATTTTTTCCGATATTTCCTGGATTTTTCGATTCCCCTTGATTTCATCAACTTTTTTTCGATTTTTTCAATTGTGTCAGTTTTTTTTTATTTTTTCGGATTTTCTTGGGTTTATTCGATTTTTTTAAATGTCTCTATTTTTTCAATTTGTTCTAATTTGTTTCTAATTTTTGCCCATTTCCCCTACATTACCCCATTTTGTCGTATTTTTTCATGATTTCTCTATTTTTCCAATTGTTTCCAATTTTTTCATTTCTTTCCCATTTTTACCAATTTTATAGATTTATTCAATTTTTTTTTTAGATCTTCTCAATTTTTTTTACATTTTTTCTGATATTTCTTGGACTTTTCGATTTCCCTAGATTTTCATCAACTTTTTTTCGATTTTTCTAATTTGTCAAAGTTTTTTTTCATTTTTTCAGATTTTCAAGGATATTCGATTTTTTTTAAATGTGTCGATTTTTTCAATTTGTTCTAATTTTTTTCTAATTTTTGCCCATTTCCCCTACATTATCCCATTTTTTCGTATTTTTTCATGATTTCTCTATTTTTCCAATTGTGTTTCCAATTTTTCCAATATTTTCGAATTTTTACCGATTTGTTCAATTTTTTTTAACCTTTTCAGTTGTTTTTTTATATTTTTCCAATATTTCCTGGATTTTTCGATTTCACTTGATTTCATCAACTCTTTTTTTGATTTTTCCAATTATTCAATGTGTTTTTTTATTTTTTGCCCATTTCCCCTACATTTCCCCATTTTTCCGTATTTTTTCATAATTTCTCTATCTTTCCAATTTTTTCCGATTTGTTCAATTCTGTTTTTTTAGAACTTTTAAGCTTTTTTAAGATTTTTTCCGATATTTCCTGAATTTTTCAATTTCACTTGATTTCGCCAACTTTTTTTCGATTTTTCAAAGCGGAAAAAACGGGGCAAGGGTGGATCATAGTCGTCGCATATACTACACCCTTGTGGTTAGTTGCTTGTTACTTAAACGATAAATTGTCGACACTTGCAGAGGATACTGCAATACTGGGACCAATACTGTATTTATGATATACTTGTTAGTAAAACGTTAAATTGTGATGCAGATGATACTACCTGTCAGTAGATAGAACGTTCATTAACTTTAACGGTTCGGTAACTAATGACAATGACGTTTAGATTGTGACAATTATACAATAAATCATTTTGTAAAGTTTTATTCTAAACGTCATTGCCTTTACTTACTAAATCTTTAAAGTCAATGGACATTCTATATACTGACAGTAAGTGTTACAGACTCTTTTGAAGAGATGGAAAATAATCTTCAAAATGCAATGAACGAAATAGATTCCTGGACTGATAAAATTAATGAAATGTAAATTGGTTACTGGGAAGAAACCTACAACTTACAATCAAAAAAGGTGCTAGTAGCTATTAAACAAACCAGTATGAACTTTTGGTCTACAACTATGGGTCTCTATATTGAGAGTAATTATACTGGACTTCAAAGAGTCCAAAACCAAGTACTAAGAAATATAGTAAAGACCTACATCAGGAACTCTACATTGAAACAGTTATAGAAGAAATAAGGAATACTGCTAAAGGTCACGAAGAACGACTCTATATTCTTATAAACAGCGAAGTATTAGACAAACAAAAACTCAGTCCGCAGACTCTAATGCACACAACTTTTGAACTTGTGTAAAAAGTAACAGTTAAAGCTCAGTTGAGTGAAGTGTGCATAAACAGTATTTTCTAAGGAGGTTCATTGTAAATATCTACGACAATAAAGGAATTAATGAGGTCAAATACAAAATTAATCGCCAAAGATTAGGTGCATTGTTAATTTCGATAAAAAAAAAACATGTTACTCTGTAAAATTCGTATTGATGACAAAACTCAAAGTTAAATAATGATAGACCAAACAAATCTTAAATAACAACGTTTGTTTATTTTCGGAAAACCCTTTTTAGTAAAAAACTAATTACTTAAGGTAATTATTAAAACTAACATAAAGAAATATATAAAAAGCAGCAATTTAAAACAATTCATTTTCAAAAGGCCGCAGGCTAAGTAATTTGCTTTGAAGTAAACATACCGGAGAGCTCGTCTAACTGAATAACAAGCACAATAATTACTTTTTCCGTTTCGTTAGAGAGAGTTTTTTTAGCAGGTGTTTGTTTATTGTTTTTGTAATACTTATACTCAAAGGTTACTGAATCATACCAGAAATTTTTGTAATAATAAAGTGGTGTTTTTAAATTTATTTTAAGAATAAATACAAGATATTTTAAGAGTTTAGTTAAATTTTACTTTCCCGGTCCCATCAAAGGGAAAGAAAAGTGAACGAGCATAAAAAAATTCAAGATATCGATGGAAATATCCATTTTGAGGTGCCCCAAGAAAATTGAAACCATTTCCAGAGTAAGTTCCGTCTATGTGTAATCTTCCACGACAACTGCCGAACCGTTTGACCAAACAAGCTGAAATTTGGTGTAAAGGGTTGGTGTGTGACTCGAATGCGACCATTAGTTTTTGGATGAAATTGGTACATTAGAAGGTCCTTAAGACCGATATTGATTGACTTTTGGTCTTTCTTTAAATTTTAAGGACAAACAACGCACTTGAGTGCAAAATGTTGTAATGCAAAGTTGTAGGTCATAAAATTCTCTACAACTTTTGTATCAAACTTTTTCCCGAACTCCAAATAGTTTTCACCATTTTTGTTTTTTTGCCATGTTTTTGGTTTTATTTTGGATTTTTTACCTTATTTTCTTTTTCTATGCATTTTTACCCCTTTTGTTTGGTTTCTTTTTTAATTTTGTTTTAATTTCTTGATCTTTTTTTGGACTTTTTTGGGTTGTTTAACCTTTTTGCCTCTATTTGTCTCTATTTTGTCTTTTTACCCTTTTTTCCTTTTTTTTGTATCTTTACCAATTTTTGCCAATCTTCCACAAAAACTGTCGAACCGTTTGACCAATCAATCTGAAATTTGGTATGAAGGGTTGGTGTGTCCGTCAAATGCAATGCGACCATTTTCGGTTTAAATTGGTACAGTAAAAGGTCCTCAAGACCGACATTGATTGAATACACATGTAAGATCTTTTGCCTTTTTTTAGGTAGATTTCCATATACGCCGTTTATGACCTGGAGAATAAGAATCATGTATGTATGTGTACAGGTCGCAATTTTTGTCCAATCGACACCAAATTTGCTACAAAAATTCTTTGGGGCAGTAATCCGTTGCGTATTGAAAATGGGCATTCTACCTCTAAGGGGGTGAGAATTGTAGGGGGTTTAAACGTCAAAAAAATCAAATCCCTGCCATTTTTGAAAATATTAAAAAGGGTCATTTGACTTTTTTCATGCTGTGATTATTAAAAAATTAATTTGTCTAAAACTTGTTTTTATCTGACCCACGGGGGTGGAACTGGAGCGGGTTGAAATTTCAAAAAAAATATATTTCCGCAATTTTCAAAAATATTGCAACCGGTCATAAGGCTTTTATGTTCAATTATTATAAAATTAATTTGTTTGAATCTTTTTTCCATCTGACCTAAGGGGATGGAACTGGAGAGGGTTGAATTTTCAAAAAATTCATATCTCCGCTATTTTTGAAAATATTGAAATTGGTTATGAGACTTCTTTCATGTCCTAATTATTATAAAATTTATTCGTTTAAAACATTTTTCGATCTGATCATATCGTGGTGTGGGGAAGGATGAAAGTCTCAAATTTAGACAATAGAAATCTACCTCCCCCCTGTCGACAGGAATTTTTTTAAGTTTTAATGAAAAACAATACACTTTGGTGCAAAGTGTTATAGTGCAAATTTTACAGCATAAAATTTCCTACAATTTTTGCACCAAACTTTTTCCATAATTTCCAATAGTTGCTCCACTAGAGGGCGCGTAAAAAATGTGAATATAGGTTTTCCGTAGTTTTTTCAAATTTTGATTACAAACAATGCACTTTAGTGCAAAATTGCCTGGTGCAAAATTGTAGAACATCAAATTTTCTATTACTTTTTCGAATTCCCTGTAGTTTAGCCTTTTTGCTTTTTTTTATTTTGAAGACAAACAATGGCATTTAGTGCAAAATGTTCCAGTGCAAAGTTGTAGAGCATGAAATTCCCTACAACGTTTGTATCAAACTTTTCACCAATTCCCAATAGTTGTCACTCATGATTTGAGGAGATCCTAATTGTAGCATTGTGCTATATAATGTGCGCATGCGCTCGCTTATATCATTATCAATATTGAAATATCAATTCGATAGACATATTTACCATCGCTTTGCTATTTTCAATTAGTTCCATGAATTAATGTAATGCTTGGTATTTTGTAATTAAAATAATCCTATTCTCTACAGCCGAGCCGGGAAAGTTCTGGGGGAGGGGACAGCCGATTTTTTTTAATGAAAATAATTCTATTCTCCACAGAAGAGCCGGGAAAGTTCTGGGGGGACAGCCGAGTTTTTTTAATGAAAATAATCCTATTCTCCACAGAAGAGCGGGGAAAATTCTAACGATACACAGCCGATTTCTTTTTATTATACAGGTGTGCCTTTGATTTAGGTATTACAACCTCGTTCTAAATTCCAATATTTTCATAAGATATAATTTTTTTTATGTCTGGTACGAAATGAAATTATTTAACTCTATCTCAATACTGACTGTATTTTTTCCATCACAATGGATATTAGACAAAATAGATAAACAACATTATATTGTTGAGAATATGATGCATATATAACAAATAACTTTAAACAAACATTTTTAATGCTTTATTGGAAGGATAGATCGTTTAATAAACGTAAATTTAAATTTAACTGTTCGGCCGCACGATTAGGCGGCTATAAAGAGATATATGATTGGTATGACGTCACTTCGCTAGGTCTTTTATTATCTATTTCTCTCCGAACAACGGTAATAAAGAGAGATAAATAGATTCTGTCAAAAATACAAAATCTATTGAAAAACGTCAACTTAAATTAGATATCAGTTTACATTTTGCATTTCATTCTCAAGAAGGGTTCCCACTGGGCCGAAAATCTATTGTATTGGGTGACGTGATTTCGAATTAATTTTCACCCAATTTTATTGTGGATACGCAAATAATTTGACTTTGGTTTAACATTTCACTAGATTCATAATCCATAATATATTAATTGTGCTCATTTATAATCATACTAAAATTTCTGTTATGTCCGAGAAGTAAAATAACTGTTATAGTGTTAGACCTGGAGAACTATAAGAGTAATTATTATAATTACCTTCATACCTTGTTCAATATAAAGATCATCATGAATTTATTTGTTCTACAAAGAAGAAGAAAAAGATACAGCAAAGTTTGGCTTTATTATTATTATTCATACACGATTTCAAGGAAACCAGGGAAATTTTACAAACTAAATTTTTTTTTTACCTCTTCCACTTGTATAAATGGTATTTTCTTTAAATAAAAAATTCAATGAACTTTTTTTTATTCCTTTTTGTTATTTTTTTCACTTGAGGTTATCCAGTACTTCCAACATCACTTGCTGATCTATTAAAATTCCCTAGAAATGGCAGATTATCTCGCTAGCAGTCGAAACCTTGGCAGATTTAAAAATCACCTTCAGATTTTCGTCCAAGTGGGAACCTGTCTTCACTATTTTATTTCTCAGTTTATAGTCACTAGCGTAGTGACGTAATCATTTGACCTGAGTTTAAATAAACGTTTTAGCACCACATCACTCCTTCAAAAAGCAAAGACGATTTTTCTCGTGAAGCAGATGTTTATTTCCAGGAGAAAAATAATCCACATGTATAATACATATGTACCCTTAATATGCGATATATTTTCAATTTTAATCTAATTGTTACTTATTTTTCTTTTTTTGCAATTTTTGGTAGATCGGTTTTATTTTTATTTATTTCCTTTGTAACGAATTAATATATAACTGGCTCTTTATTACGATACATTTATCAAGTCTTAAACAAGAAATCAAAAAGATTTTTTATTGTATGTAACAACTCACTTTTATTTTTTCTTTTAAGAAGAAAAGGTCGAAAATTTTATGGCTTTGTATTGAATTCACTGAATAGGCTGAATGTAACATGAGTACAATATAAACTCCAAATAAAACGTCAACCATCCTTTCAAGAACTTCCTGCTATATACTTTAACAATGTGCTTTTTGTCTCGTTTAAATTAAACGAAAGGGTAAGTAAACGTTTGGTTAAAAGTTTTTTCAAAAGACCTAAGTTATAAATAAGCAAATTTTATAAGAAATGTGTATTCAGTAAAATTAAACAAATACAAAAAAAAACAGATCGAAATATAAATTGACAATATTAAGTGTTATTTTTGAAAAAAACATGAATATAGTAAAAAAGATGTTTTTCCTTTCATCAAACAATAAACTATAAATAAAATTTTATTTTTTATAGAAATCACAATTATACAAAATGAAGGTTACTATTATTCTTATAGATACCAGTTGTGACGGTTCTTTTTAGTGTAACAGATTAAGCCGAACAAAAATTTCATACGTTAAAGAATTTTGATATTTAATCTTTAATTTCTGTATCCGAATTTGGAGAGGTTTTGGGTTCTGTAGTTACTAATCCTGAACTGTAGTATACACGGGAGCTTATCTATTTGACCGGTGTGAAGTTAGCAGCCAATTTTAGCAGCCAAAATATCCGGAACTGCACGATCGAAGCATCCAGTGGAGCACACATTTTTTATATGAATTTTCACTGATTCCAATTTCATACAAATTTGTTGCAATAGATCTTTGCAACAAGAAGACAGAACATATATATTAATTAACATATTATGTTTTAAATTTTTATACTTTTAAGAAAAATTGCTTCTAAAGGGTTAAAATGTTACTTAGAATTATTTAATATTTTATAACTTCTAACCGCAACGCAAAGTAAACTTCATATTTGGACAGAAGATGCATATTGCAATATCCTATATACAGTTTTAACCAAATTTGCTTCCGAACGGGAAGAATGGTTGAACTGCTACCCCTAATACTTTAATAGTTTATAACTTCTAACCGCAACGCAAAGCCAACTTCATATTTGGAGAGAAGATGCATATTGTAATATCCTATTTACAGTTTCAACCAAATTATTAGGGGAAGCATGTCAACCCCTCTCTCCGTTCGGAAGCAAATTTGGTTAAAACTGTATGTAGGATATTGCAATATGCATCTTCTGTAAAAATATGAAGTTGGCTTTGCGTTGCGGTTAAAAGTTATAAAATATTAAATTAAGTAACATTTTAACCCTTTCTTAAAAGTATAAAAATTTAAAACATAATATGTTAATTAATATATATGTTCTGTCTTCTTGTTGCAAAGATCTATTGCAACAAATTTGTATGAAATTGGAATCAGTGAAAATTCATATAAAAAATGTGTGCGCCACTGGATGCTTCGATCGTGCAGTTCCGGATATTTTGGCTGCTAAAATTGGCTGCTAACTTCACACCGGTATGTATTTGGTGCTCTACTTTAATGCAGGAGTACGGTAAGCCAATGTAATTATATGTATCGAAGGAATTTATGTGGTGGTCTTTTGGACGCTGTTGTTTTAAATTTAATTTATTGTTATAAAGGTTTATTAGTTACTGTTTTGAAAGGTGTGGTTAATTTGTAAATATTTAGTTCACGATGAAATAAAACAATTTAATTTGTTTAAATCTTCATTCGAACTAAGTTCAATATAGATTTGTGACGCGTTTCGCTAACACAGTAGCTTTCTCAAACTCCCTCAAACTTTCTCATCTATTCAATATCTAGTTGTTGATTGAAGGAAAAAAAATAAAACGACGTCCTGACACGTTGTCGAAAATTATTTTTCTAAAAATTGGATTTTTAACCTGCGATAAATCGCATTGTTAACATTTTCACATTTTTTGCCATCAGGGATATGCAGTTTGACAACGTTGCTTTAGAAATACCCCAATTATTATGTCTGCGATACGTCTCTAGAATGATATTAAGCGGGTGTAAATAATACGATCGCTATGTATTTCTTAGTCTTAGAGTTGTTACGTAGCTGCTTATTTACTGTTTTGTTAGAAAATACCTATTATAGAATCGTGATCAAGCCGGAGTAATATATCTGTCAGATCAGGAAAGTTCAGGTGTGGGTGCCTATATTATTATTTACGGGGTACATAAAATCATCATTTATATATATTTTTTTGAATATGTATTATTGAGTATTATTTCGGTATGTACTTTACAAATTGTTATTTGCAATTGTTATGTAAATGGTTTGATTAAATTAAGAACAAGGTATATAACAAATGTTTTTCAAGACCTATAAATTTGTCTTTCAGGTATACCTACATTAAATTGTTTAAATCGTTATTCATTATTGACTTGCTATCAAGGTGAAAGTTAATGACAAGTGGAGAGAAAGGTTTCAACTTAGATTATAGAAAGTAATCTGAGGGTTCAAATCTATAAATGTGACTACAATTGTATTAAAAATGAAAATGGGATAAATCCTTAGATTATAGAAATCTATAATCTAAGGCTAAATCGTTATTTTATCATCTTCTTGGAGATTACTAATTCCATGGAAAAACCAAAATAATAACAAGGGGTGGGATTATAAGATGGTTACCCACCAAGGATTGGGAATGTAGATAAGATAGGTACTTAGTATCTTAATCAGTTTCCAATATTACCTACCCGGTTTGATTATCCTTCTATATTATCTATTATAATAAGAAGTTGTGGTTATTTTCGGTTAATAGTGATAGCAGTATTAAAAAATGCATTGTGGTTCAAGTTCAAAGTTTACACTTGTGAAACGTATAAAAAAGTGTGCGTTGTCAGTGAACGATTTACGAATATTAGTATTCATAAATGTTGAAAGAACACTAGACTGCGAGCATTATTTTTAATTCTTAAATTTTCTTGAAGACATCGAAGGACCAAACTCTTTAGGTAGGAGTTAAACCAGAATAAAAACAGTATTTGAAATAGGAATGTCATTTTTATTCCATTTGTTCCAAGTACGAACATGAACAGAAAAATCAAAAAGCGGCACATTAATTTCAAAATGAAACCGAAATCAAATATTACTCATCACTTCACTCACTGTAAAAAACTATTTACATTTTTTCTTGTTATGAAACTTTTTGTGTGTGTTTAATTACGCATCACGAGAGTTTGATTCTGCTCTGAATTTTAGCGGAGAGGAGGGTGGCTGGTTTTTTATTGGTAGGAGACATGAGACGCGGTCTCTAAATAGCCTTGAATTCAGAATCTTAGCGGTAAGAAATATATCTATATTTTTTGTCTCTTATAATGATGGGATAATTTGAGAGAAAGATAAGCTTGCTTGCATAGCAACGGTCGCTTATGTATTTTGTTTTTGTTAACGGTATTTTGCAAATAGACAGAAAAAACGCCTGAGAGAAAGACGGAATAACTCTTGTGTTGAGTTTAAATCTTTTTTTAGATTTTAAAATATACAATGATAGACATTAGTATGAACTGAAAGATTAATATTATTAATTTTAAAAGAAATATGAATTATTTTGTATTTTCTGGATAATATTCCAGTGAAATTTATCCAGTCAGTTAACGAGAAAATATTTGTAAGCAATGTTAATAATTGCCTAAGAATGGAAAATCCTTCGTTTTCTGTTGACCATACTGTTGAAAAGACAAGTAATATGTTGTGTGTAAGCAAATCAACGATATATAAAGTTATAAGTGAATAAAAAGTGGAGTTGTTAAACCCCCAAAGAAAAATGCAGGAGGTAAGAAAAAAGTGGAATTTACTGAACAAAATAAAAGTGGAATAAGAAGAAAAGTTAACGAATTTTATTTTAAAAAAAAGATACCAACACTTGCCAAGGTTTTGGACGCAATGAATAGTGATCCGTATTTTCCTAAAACTGGAAAGACAAAATTTCTAATATATTTGAAGTTTAAGTGGGATAAACACGACAGGAAAGCAGCACTTATTGATTCTGAGGAAATTGTGTGTTGGAGACGGAGATACCTCAGAACCATTTTTAAATTACGTGCGGAAGGCAAAAAAAATATTTTATTTGGACGAAACCTGGGTGAAAGAAGGTTACACAGTAAGCAAAATGTGGCAGGACGCAAACATTCAATCTTTACGACAGGCTTTTTTTGAAGGAATATTCTGGTAAAGGATGACGTCTAATTATAAGTCATATTGGAAGTGATGACGGGTTTTCAAACCGTGTTTCTTTAATATTTCAATATAAAAAAACCGGAAACTAACATGAAGATATAAACGCTGATGTTTTAGAAGAATATTTTCAGCAGGTGATAGAACATTTACTAACGGGTTCAGTTGTAGTAATGGATAACGCTAGTTAACATTCCCGTCTGATTGAACGTGTACCAAATACTTCACGGAAGAAAGATGATATCATTAAGTGTCTAACAGACAAAAACATTAATTTGTCAGAAAAATAAATGAAAATAGAACTACTACAAATTGTGAAATTAAATAAGCCTCCAGTAAGTTATATAGTGGATGAACTTGCAAAAACACATGGTATTGATGTTGTGTCTTCCTCAGTATCACTGCAAACTAAATCCTTTTGAACTGATATGAGCACAAGTTAAAGGATATATAGGTCGACATAATACGACTTTTAAGTTAAAAGATGTAGAAGCATTGTTAGAAACCTCCATATCACTTGTTAAGAAGGAAAATTGGTAAAAGGCAATCGAGCATATATTAAAAATCGAAGAAAACATGTGCAGTCTGGACAAAACCTTGGATGTCGATACTACAGTGCCACCTTTAATAATATCAGTAAATAATGAATCATCAAGTGAATATAGTGATTCAGAGACTTTCACGTTTCCTGATCTTCGAGAGTAGGTAAGTATATCTATTTTATATAAAAATTTTATAATCATAGTAGTAAAAAAGGAGTAGGGTCGTAGGGTCTGGCAGCGTGGTGTTGAGACCACCCAATTAACGTTCCCAGAATCTAAATCACCAAAAAGAGCTCAAAAGCGTACAAGACTGCAAAAACGCAAACAAAACCGGGGCATGTCAAAAAAGTGGTGAAAATATTAAATTTACCAAGTTCTTGGATATGTTACTACCAAATAAACACAAAAAAAAATTGGCCTTAGTCAACCAAAACAATTTTTTTTCATGGGTGAGTGGCGAGGGGACTCACCTAAAACAAGCACCCGCGGTTAAATTACAAACAAATACCCCCTAATTTCCCCAACCGTGCGCTCATCAGTGTCTTAAAAGGGATTAAAATAAGGGTAGCCTATTGTTATGTTACACAAAACCGGGCGGCACACGTAAAAGTCTTAAATTCACCATATCTTTTAACTGCGGCTGTTTAAAATCACTGTTTTTTTTGAGCCGCCTGTGCTGTAAAACTCCCATAAAATTTTGCTGTCGATTGCAATTATAGTATAACTACGCGAGTTATTGTGTACATAATTTTTATAGTTTTCAGGTAAAATGTCTTATGACATATTACGACTTAAATTCCGTGACTTATTGCAAGTTAAATTCCGTGACATATTGCTTCTGTCATATTTTGACAGTGACACTTCCGTTTGACAGATGTCGTACAAAACTAATGGGTTCTTCTGATGGGTAACCGAAACCCATATACCAAATTTTAACTTAATCGGTTTAAGCATGTGGCATCTATCGTGAAAGAATACGCACAAACTACAGACTTTCATCTAGAAATGGTCTTAATCGTCTCAGGGGAGTTTAAAATAGATATTTCCATTTTTATCTCGAAAATTTTTTAGCTCGATCACAATACGTTCCGTTCTCGATGGAAAGGCCGGGAACGTACAAAATGTCCGATACTAAACTCAAGTTAAGATTTAATAACCAGTATAGAGATAGCTAATTACACTAATTAGTAATTATAAGGTTATTATTACAAATAAATAAATAAATAAATAAATAAATAAATAAAGTAGGGAAAAACGTGCAGGTTTCCAAACAAAATCTATTAATTAAAGAAAAAGATAAAAATAAAATATTTATATGCATATACGCCCATGAGCGTGATTATCCGTCATAGATTTTCTTTTGGACGGAAAAGCGACGAAGATAAAATGCTACACCTTGTAGCACTGCTTACAATAACGCCCAGATTTACGCGACATGAATATGTAGGCGTAATTTAATTTTATAAAGTTAAACAACGCACTAAACAATATAATTATTCTTATTCACATATGTCTAAAAAATAGTATGGTAGCGTAATGCTTTCCTAACTCCAGTGGTGAAAGTTCTTAAATATCGTGATATCGGTGGCCTCCTACCAAAGTATCTATGGCAGCAGTAACATCGACAGCGAGATACACAATACCAATTGCGTTGGAGAGAAACGTCGCCAGCAGATTGTAAAAAAGAAGGAAGAAACCCCTAAATTGTTCTGGAACGCTATACTGAGGTGAAAGTAGATATAAAAAAAAAATAAATCGAAAAGAATGTCCCCACATGTCCATATGAATAAATTGTAATAACTGTTTAATTCTTAAAAATATCAACAATTTAAAATTCGCATATGATTCGATAAAGTGAAAAAATCTGATGTGGCCAGCACATGACCTCTCGCCATTTTTGAATAAAAAATGTATACGTTAACACAAAAAAGTATGAAAAAAATTGACTTTTTTGTAAATCTGGCAACAATGGCAAACTTTTTGAAAATTTTATTGATACGGAAATAAACTATGGTGTATACAAAATATATGTGTAAAACTTTATTACCATTTTGTTCTGTGATGACGTCATCACTCATAGCAACTGCCACTCCCGGTTGTCCGATGGACACCAAAATCTAATAAGATCTAATCTAAGGCATTATCGCGAAAATATCAGAATCGTATTCTAGGGACCCCAAAACGTGTTTATCCATTGAAAACTCACTACCCAATTTTTAGCATGATTACTATACCTCTCTTATCTGAAGGGCGAGAGGTAAAAATTAATTTGGACAAAAGAAAAAGTGTACAAAAACAAAACTAAATTAAACCATTTCTACGATATTATCTTTTTAGTTTTTTTCCCACTCACAAATATTTACTCGAATAACCGTATTGCCAGTTGATAATTATCATTAAAATAAAATAATCAAAAGGACATTTAAAAATGTTAAATATAGCAGCAGTACACCGATATAGATATCGTCCCATTGGCTTACACGGTTAATTTTGTCCCACTGGCGTAAATGGAGAGACCATCCCTTGAGTCAGGTAAAAATATTATGATGCATAGTCCTACTTGCGTATTCACATAAAAAACTGGAATTTGAAAAAATCAAAAAACAATAGAAAAAATTCAAAAACAATAAAAAGCATAAGAAAAATGAGAAAAAACTATGAAAAAGCCGAAAAATCAAAAAAATGTCGGAGGATAGGAAAAAATTAGAAAAGAAAGAAATAGAAAAAAATGGAACAAAAAATCAGAATAAAACATGAAAAAAAAAACAAAAATTTTGTGAAAAACGAGCAAAAATTAAAAGTATCTAAAAAATTAGAAAAAATCGAAAATAATGGAAAAAAACAAAAATTATTGGAAACAAATGAAGAATAAAATGGTAAAATATGGGAAAAATCAAAGGAATAAGAACAAAATGAGAAAAAAATATAAAAGAAATAAATAGAACAAATAGTAATTGGAAAAAACAGAAATAGAAAAAAAAATACAAAAAAGAGGAAAAAGTAGAAAACATCAAAAAAATCAAAAAAAAAACAGAAAAAAACAAAAATCAGAAAAAAAGAGAAAAAAACAAAAAATCAGAAAATGTCTCTTTCTATAAAATAGGTATAAAATTATAAAAAATTAGAAAACGAAAGAAAAAGAAATAAAAAAAAATCAGAAAAGATTTTTAAAAAATCAAAAAAAAAACAGAAAAACCAGAAAAAAACAAAACATTAGATTAATAAGAAAACAGGAAAAAAGGAAAAGAAAAATAATTAAAAAATATTAAAAACAATACGGAAAAAACTAAAATAATCAAAAAAAAAGCCAAAAAAAAAACGAAAAAAAATCCCTAAAATCAAACAATGTGTCAATAATTTCTGCAACATCTCCATCTATTTCGCAAACTCCATTTGACATTTTGTTCTAAAAATTTTAATTGGAAAAAGGTTTTCCTATGCAAACCACTTTAACTTGTATGATGGGTACCGGAAGGGCCGGTCCGATCCTGCTCAAATTCAATAGGGTTCTTCCTTGGACAAAACTAACTCGGTAAAGTGAAAACCGAAACTCTATATCGAAGTTTTCGCTTAAAAGTTACAGTGTTTACAGACAGACAGACATCCAGACGTCCGGACAGGATTTTTTTGCATTTTCGGACTTTGGGATCAAGGAAACGTCGAGAAAAGTGATAAAAAGTAGGGGTAAAAAATTTTTTTCGCCCTCACGAAACTAATACTGATTTTGGCATCAGTAATTAAGTATAACTATACATGTACGCAAGTAGGACTATGGGGTCTATTCAGTATAAATTTGGTTAAAACTAACTCTAGGTTATAAAAATTACCGGAGGTTATTTGCCATTTTATATTCTGTATGGCATTTTTGGTTGAAATTGACATTTGGGTTACAATTTTAACCGCATAGTTATAAATAACTTTTAACCTGGCGGTTAAAATTAACTAAAACGTTACAGAATAACAGAATAGACCCCTATGTATCGTAGTACTTTTACCTGACTCAAGGGATGACCTAACCCGTGTACGCAAGTGGGACAAAATTAATCGCGTACGCAAATGGGACGTACGCAAATAGCACACATTCACCCATATGTACCTTGAGCAGGACTAAATGGTTTTATTAAATAAAATAACGGTTGACTTTTTAATAAACCAATTAATTAACTTACCCTGGCGGGGAGGTTTCCTGTATAATTGAAATCGTAAGATATAGAGAAAGCGATTAAAGCCTTTTTCAATGATGTTGCCCTATGATAACAAAAGAAAGCTTTTTCTATTTATTTTTAGACAGACAAAAAAACTAAATGAAATTTGAAGCCTACTGAAGGCAGGAGACAAGAAAGAAGCAAAATCAAATAAAAATTAAGATGCACAAGTATATACCCTTTAATAAAATGGGATGAAGAGCGCATAGATACCGGGTTTATAGCCTCACAATAAGAAAATGTTTTTAAACAATATACCAATCCAAATAATCATAGGCCACTAAACAATTGTTTCAACACCACAAAATGGATTAAGCAAAATTCCCTTAATGGATGAATTAATGATTCGGTAGCAAACTCCTTGTTAATCTTTACCGGTTGTCCCTTATCAGGCTGACCAGGTAATCGTAAAATCCTCCACCTAACCAACTATTAAAGGCGATTCCTACAATGAGCAACTTAAAACAAACCAAGAAATGTACTAAAGAGATATGGCAATATCGCAGGCATGAGTAAAGAAGGCCACAGGTTTAAGACGGAATTAGCACCAGTTGATTTTCATAACACAAACTATTAATTAACTAAATGTTTGATAGATGGCGATTAGATGTACTTTCAGCGTAAAATTTTCTGCGTCAATTTTTTTTTTAATTTTACTTTCCCGGACCCATCAAAGGGAAAGTAAGGTGAACGAGCAAAAAAAAAAATTTGAGGTATCGATGGAAATATCCATTTTGAGGTCCCCCAAGAAGACCGAAACCATTTCTAGCGTATGGTCTGTCTGTGTGTCTGTGTGTCTGTGTGTAATATTCCACGATAACTGCCGAAACGTTTGACCAATCAAGCTGAAATTTGGTATGGAGGGTCGGTGTGTGCCTAGAATGCGACCATTAGATTTTGGTTTAAATTGGTACAGTAGAAGGTCCTCAAGACCGACATTGATTAAATACACATATAACAATTTTTTACTTTTTTTAAATTTTAAGGACAAATAATACACTTTACTGCAAAATATTGTAGTACAAAGTTTTAGAGCATAAAATTCCGTATAACTTTTCTTTCAAACTTTTTTCAGAATTTCCAATAGTTGCGCCACTAGAGGGCGCGTAAAAAATGTGCATGTATGTTTTCTCTAGTTTTTCTTGATTTTGAGGACAAATAATACACTTTAGTGCAAAATATTGTAGTACAAAGTTTTAGAGCATAAAATTCCCTATAACTTTTGTTTTAAACTTTTTTCAGAATTTCCAATAGTTGCGCCATTAAAGGGCGTGTAAAAAATGTGTATGTAGGCTTGATCTAGTTTTTCTTGATTTTGAGGACAAACAATACACTTTAGTGCAAAATGTTGTAGTACCAAGTTTTAGAACATAAAATTCCTCACAACTTTTGTCTAAAAGTTGTTCTAGAATTTCTAATAGTTGCGCCACTAGAGGGCTCGTAAAAAACGTGCATGTATGTTTTCTCTAGTTTTACTTGATTTTGAGGACAAACAATGCATTTTAGTGCAAAATTTTCTGGTGCAAAGTTGTAAAGCATCAAATTTTCTTTAATTTTTGTATTTAACTTTTTATCGAATTCCTCATAGTTTCGCCGCTAGATGGCGAGAAAAATACACATTTAGGATTTTCCATTTTTTTAAAATTTGAGGTAAATTATGCTCTTTGGTGCAAAACGTTTCAGTGCAAAGTTGTAAAGCATAAAATTCCTTACAACTATTGTATGAAAAATTTTCCCAAATTCCCAATAGTTTTCACACATGATTTTAGGAGATCATAATTGGAGCAGAGTGATATACAACTTGCACATGCGCAGCTTATATCATTATCAACATTGAAATATCAAATTATTGTAATGCGTATTTTGTAATTAAAATAATAATAATAAATAACGCATTCTCTCCGGTCGAGCCGGGAAAGTTCTGGGGTGACACAGCCGATTTTTTTTTCGAGTTTTTGTTTTTTACTTAACTCCTAAAATTATATTATAACAGGTCATTTTAAATTATTGAAAACTCAAAAAATTGCGCCAAAAATATTGCCGTTTTTTACTTGTTCTCTTATACATTTGTTTTATTTTGTTAATGTTCAAATCTTTTAACTTTTTTTGGTTACAGGAATTTGTCGATTTAGTCCATATTTGAATAAAATGATAGTACAATGATGAAGAATCTGTGCATTGTTACTCATAATAATTAGTAATAAATTGAATGGTTTTTATAATTCCATAACTTTGTATATTTTATCAATAATTTAACTCTATTGGGCATAATAATTTATCGTATAACAAGGTATTTAAAATTGATATGTATGTCCCTGAAAAGTTTGGCTATTTTGCTTATTGATCTCTGCTTCCAGCTGTATTTGTTCCGAGTGACGGATTTTATACTCACTCAGACACCATTCGCGTCGTAAATGAGTAACTAACATTTATTCACCAAAGATATTTTTTTATATTGTTTTAGGATTTCGCTTTTAAAACCGTATCGCGTATAGGCCTTCCGGCTATCGATCGAGATATAAACTCATAGGATTTGGATTCCTTAAATTCCAGACATTTGAAATTGTAAAAACTCACTGATATTTTGTCATTTTGAATTTATTAAGTAATTAGTTTATTTTCGAATTAACAAAAAATATAAGAACTAAAGTTGTTGCAAATTAAATTTTTTACAACTTTTGTTTGTATAATTTTTACCGTACAATTCATATTTTTTTAATTAAACATAAAAAATCGAAAAAACTACAATTTCCATACTTACACCTGCGTCCAGGGGGTTATGGTATTTAACCTCTTAAGACATTTTAATATTCAAAACTTGATTTGTTTGTAATTTGAAGCGTTTCTGAGAAGATGTACAGTGGCTGCTATTCCTGAACCGCAGGGTACACGCGTGCCTATTCTAATCGGATTGTCCAAGAAAGTTGGAATAACTTTTGGTGTAGAAGTCTGGCAAGTCTATATAATTGTATTTATGTTTAAGTAAATTTAAGGGATTAGAAGAGGAGGTAATTTAATTTAATAATATTAATAATTAGTTGTATTCAGTTGGAATTTGTTAGCCAACTACAATAAAAAGGAAAGATAATCTTCCAAATTTCCAACCTTGAAATCAGCAGATTTAAAAAATATGAATATACCTAAACTACATCAAAATAAGTGGATAAACCATCATAACTTGGAATTTTTAGCAAAATGTTTTAACTATTTAAAGCTTATTTTTTTGTGGTCGAACCTAAAACTGGCATATTTCTTTCTCGTAAAAAAATCTCATTATACCAAAAAACAAAACAATAAAACGACCGACTTTCCATTAGAATACATAAAGAGCGTTATTTATCTTAGCAAACAGTTCTTATAAATAAGTGTCAGAAAAAATCTTATATATAAGTATCTTTTTCCATTTGGAAATGGCCCTGCATCCTCATTGATATTCAGACAGGTTTTTCATTTCGTTTTCCTATTCTTCCGATGCGAATTCTGTGACTTTTCGGGTTATCTTACGCGCCCTTAAGGGCCCAAATTCGATCATGCAGTACATTTTTTGAATATTTCATAAAATTTTAGTGGTGCAAACGGCTCGAAGCTAGTATCTCGAATTGCATAGGGATCTGTCTCATGTATTTTCAAAGAATTGCGTTCCGGATATGGTCATAACAGTTACCATTTCTGTTTGTGTTTATCTAGATAAAATTTTCTTTCCACAATATTCACAATATTAGTGAAATTAAATTGATATATTATTTAAAGGAAACTTGTTTGTAAATAGAAGAAATTAAAAACAAGAAAATGACATATGGAGTTCCACAAGGTTTAATATTAGTCCTGATACTGAAAGTAGACTTACTGCATGAAAACCATTCGGTAATTTATGTTTGAAATATATTATTTATTTAGTTAAAATCGTTTCGAGGTTTTTTATTTTGATATAATTTATCTCATTATTGTAGATTATTTTACTCAAAATTTCTGTGATAATAAATTTTAATGCTGTAACCGAATTTGAAGTGAAACTTTAAAAATTACATAGCGATCAAATGGAAATATATGCAACTTTTATGTTCCGTCGAAAAGCCAACTCTGCTACTGCAAGAATGTAAGAAAGCAATCTTAAAAGCATTCAACATCTGCTTCAACTTCTATTTTAAAATTCTTATACATTTTTCCATAATTGTCCATGTTGTTTCAGGAAGCCCGTACATTCTAGTGAAGGTATATTTTGTCTTATATCTTTGCTTTATTTAAATAGAAAATGAAAACAATTTACGTTTTCTTTGTATATAAACTAAAAAAGAGCTGTAGTGTTTTAAATTGGAACGGGAAACGACTTTATTCAAAAACTCGTTCCACTTTATTCGAGAGTTCGAGTTAGGTAAATTTTTGTAGACTTTACCCAATTTGTGTTTCTATTAAAATTATAGTTTGACATATACAAAACAAAGATAGGAAACTGTAATTAAAAAGTATAGAGACTTTTATTAAAAATAATCTTCCACGTTAGCCAATGAAAAATTTTATCTATTATAAAAATTTATAAAAAAAACATGAGACATCCATTAAATTTAAAATAAGGAAGGAGAACCATGGCAAAGAAGAATAAACTCAAAGAACAATGGAAAAAGTGTTTAAATAAATTTGCGCTACCCTGTATACATAGTAAAGACATAAAGAAAAATAATGCAATGATGGTAAAATAATTAACAAAAAATCCAATTGAAAACAAATTCAGAAAAAAATTAATAATGCGTAGAAAAGTGAAATTTTTTGAAGCAAAAAATGATAATTCAAATGATAAAGTAAATATAGCAACAGTAAAAGAAATTTTGGAGATAGAGAAGAAAATGAAACACATATAACTAATAATAATAATACTCTATCTAGATTTCACCCTCTTACGAGTGAATCGCAGAAGCCGAAGGCTTGTGCAGGGAAGGGACGGCTATTATTATTATTTGCAGTGGCGCTCTGGCGCGAATTACTGAGTACTGATGGCGCCATTTAGCTATAGATGTACGAAAGCCCGGACAAAGTCACAAAATATAAATATTTAACAGAGTAATAAAATAAAATATATAATTAGAATTAATGAAATCAAATGAAAATAACTAAAATTTAATATAGAATAATGTAAAGAGAATAAAAAAGTTTAAATTAAAACTACAAATACAAACAGAACAAGAAATAAAAGAAAATCAAATTTTGAAGACAGCAAAATAAAAATTGCCGTTCAAAATACAAAAATAATAATGCAATACGAAAAATAATCAAAAAATTTTCGTTCTTGTAATGAGCATATTATATTTTCATACCTTTTTCAAATAAATTAAAATTATCTCCTGCACTGGTAGGCATTTATGAATATTTTCTTACATTTTACCACTTGTTGAAAATTTACCTTGTTCCCATAGGAAACAATCAAATTTGAGGGCAATGAATTAAGAAAAAAAGCAACAATGCATTTTTCCACACTTGAATTAAAAGAAAGTAACAATGCATTTCCATACCAGAATTAAGAAAAAACCAATAATTCACTTTTCCATACTTGAAAAAATAAAAAAAGAAAATGCTTTTTCCGCAATTGAATTTAAAAAAAAAACAACAATGCATATTTTTCCACACTTGATTAAAAAAAGCAACAATGCATGTTTCTACACTTGAATTAAAAAAAGTAAGAACGGATTTTTCCACACTTAGATTAAGAAAAAAGCATCAACGCATTTTTCCACACTGGAATTAAAAAAAAACAACACTGCATTTTTCTAGACTCTAATTTGGATACCAAAGTTATAATACATATTTTCATAATGGAATTTTGTTATCAAATGAAGAAGAGCGATTTTCCAAATTATGGAAAAATTAAAAGTGTATTTTTCCTCAGTTGAAGTAAGAAAAAGTAAGGATGAATTTTTTCATACTAGAATTAGAAAAATCAAATTTTATTCACGTGAATTAAAAAAAAGCAATAATACATTATAAAAAAAAGAAAGTACCAATGCATTTTCCCCACTTGAATTAAGAAAAAACCAACAATTTATTTTTCCGTACTTGAATTAAGAAAAGACTAAAATGCACTTTCCGTACTTGAATTAAAAAAAAACAACCATGCATTTTTTTCACACTTGATAAAAAAACGTAAAAATGTACTTTTCCCTACTCGAATCTGAAAAAAAAACAACAATGAATTTTTTCACGCTCGAATTTGGGTTAAGGATACAAAACTTGAATTTGATGAAAGGCAACAATGTTTCTTTAACAAAAAAAAAGCAACAATGTTTTCTTTCACACTTCATTCAAAAAAAAAAGAAAAAATGAGCTTTTCCACACTTTGAATTAAAATACGGAAATGATTATCTTGGGGAATAATTATCCGAAAGAATTATCAGGGAACGATTCTCTGGGAAGGATTATCCGCGAATGATTATCCGGGTAGGACTCTCCTGAAAAGATTATCCGGGAAGGATTATTCGAAAAGGATTATCCGGGAAGGATTATTAGGGAAGGATTATTAGGAAAGGATTGTCTGAGGAAGAATTTTCTTCGATAGATTACCGTGTCACGGATAGGAACGTATTAAAATAGGTAATAAACAACTTCGTAGATCCTGTTAAAAAAAATTTAGAGCATAGGCAAAATTAAAAAAAGAAAAGGAATTATAGAAAGCTTTAATGAAAAAAAAATAACAAAAAATTATCACAAGCTAAAGAAAAGAAAAATTATGAAAAGAACCAGAATTAGACCAAAACCCGAATTTGAAAAAAAACAACTACGCATTTTTTACATTTGAATTTGGAGAAAGGCAACAATGCTTCCTTAATCAAATAAAAAAAGGAACAATTCATTTAATCACACTTGATTTAAAAAAAAAAAGTAAAAAACAATTTTTCACACTTGAATTAAATAGAAATCAGCAAGTAATTTTTTCACATATTAAAATTCTTATAATAATATAGGGGAGAGATTATCTTGGGGAAGGATTATTTTGGAGAAGGATTATCCAGGAAGGATTATTTGGGAAGGAATATCCGGGAGAGATTATTCGGGAAGGTTTATCGGGGAAAGTTTATTCGGGAATGTTGAACCTGGAAAAAGAATGCAGGAAGATTTTTCCACGAAGTATTATCCAGGCAGGATGATTCGGGAAAGAATTTTCCGGGAAGAACAGTCGTGTCACAGATAAGAACGTATTAAAACAGTTAATACAAATCTTCGTAGTTCCTGATATAAAAGTGAAGGTCATAGGTAAAATTAAAGACAGAAAAGGAATTATAGAGATAGAAAGCTTTGATAAGAAAAAAATAATAAAAAATTATCACAAAATAAAGAAAAGAAAAATTATGAAGAGATCCAGAATTAGAATAAAAGTTTTTTGCTATTTATTTTCCTGTAGTCACCAAAAAATATGAATATTTGGTCATTTACTTTTAATGTCAATATCTGGTATATTTAGATCTCGTTGTGGTACACTTTAATTAAGAAACACCAAAAATGAATTTTCCATACTCGAATTTGAAAAAAACAGCAAAGAATTTTTTCAAGCTTGAATTTAAGACACAAAACTTAAATTTGGAAAAAAACAACAATCTTTCCTCAATCAAACTAAAAAAACAAGAATGCATTTTTTTACAAATGATTTAAAAAAAAAAACAAAATACGTTTTTTAAAACTTGAATTAAAAATAAGGACATTTGCCCAAATATTAAAATTTCTAAAATGATATAGGGCAAGGATTATTTTGAGGAACGATAATTTACATAAATTTAATCCCTTACTTTTAAAGTTATCAAAAAAAAACTCTTATACAGCAGCTATGTCCGTCCGTTGGTCCGTCTGTCTGTATATCTGTCTGTCAGAAAAGGTACGACTTGCAATCGACTCAGCATCGTTAAAAAAACCCTAAATGGTCCCATCATTTTAGATAAAAAAAAATTACAGGTCAATACGCAGTTAGGTATCCCACGAGGAGTAGATGCAGAAATCACATTTTTATCCATAAATTTATTATAGGAACTGTACGCCATTTTGGATTTTGTTTTTGTCGATTTGCACGCGTATTTTGGATTTCTCGATAAAAAAAGGTGACTAAATTTGTAGATAATTTAATTCTATACAATCTTTATACGTATAGTCACAGAAGATAAACTAATACAGAAGCGAAGGTCCCTCCTGTAACGGTGGTCGAAATTTGAGTGCCAGTTGAAGTTTCTGCCGCTTAATACACTGGGATAACTGATCAAAATTTGTAAATTCGTCTATCTAGACATACGAATTTTAAACCTTTTTCCCAGAGTATTAAGCGGCTTAAACTTCAACTAGCACTCAAATTTTGGTCATCGTTACATCAAAAGGGCCGACGGGAACCTTCGCTTCTGTATTAGATTATGTTCTGTGGTATAGTCAATATTGTTGAGAAAAATTATTTATTGTAAGAATGCAGGCTTTCACGGCCGGCGTCAATATTTCCGGGCTATTATGCCGTGGGCATCTTTATTTATTACTTCCAAACGTTTCGACCCCAACTTCGAGAAACATCTTCAGTGGCACCATAAAATCATAAATAACTATTTAATTTAAATAAAAATATTAGGTCTATTGGAGAATCCAAGTAAAGAAAGCATCAAAAGCTCTACCTCTGCGGTGGTGTGGTAATGAGTTCTTACGCGGCGCCTCTAGTTGATGGCATTCCCTGCCGTGATCTAGAAGTGGTACGAAAAACTTGTTTATTCGCTGTGTGCAACTTGCCATGTGGCGACACCTGCATGGTGAAATGTAAAACTTTTCCCGTACAATTCAAATTAAATTCCAGGCAATTTAATATTTAAATTATGAATATAATATTAAGAACTCATTTTGAGGAAATTACGCATGATATAAAATTTAAAAAAAATTCCCTAAAGAACGGTGCAAAATTGGCATTTCGTCACATATGCTCGTTGGAGGAGAATATTCATCAGGAAATAAAAATAATAACAGCGAAATGCGTGGCGAACAACGTCACAGAAGAATTTTATAAAGTTTCATTAAACGTAAATATATTGCTCTTTAAAATACATATCTTTATATGTTTATTATTATTTAACATTCACAGTATGTAATATGTTTATTAAAACGAACCGTATGCTTCCTTTTGCCCTGACTCCGATTGAAAATTTTGTTCCGAAAATAAAACTCCTTCGAGTGATTCTATGACAACGAAAATTTTACTGCATAAACCGGGTTGTAAGGAAGCCAATATTTTAAAGTTTGAACCGCTAAAAATTAAAATTATTATTAATATATCGGTACGTAATTTATATTAAATTAAAGACTATATTTTTGTTTTGATTTGATGGTTATGCGATTTAAGACACGGATTTGAAAGCAAAGGGTCGTCGGTTCGGATCCCTCAAATGCTTGTTAATTTTTATTTTCAACAAGTAACTTTTTTATTTTTTTTATTATAATTTTGGATAATTTTTATTCAGAAAACCTAAAAAAAATCTGTTTTTCATTTTGAATAAAATATTAATCAAAGCCAACCGTGGGTAAAAAATTAAATTGCTTTCAAATCCGCGTCTTAAACCGCATAATAATCAAACTAAATTTTAAAATATTGGCTTCCATACAACCCGGTTTATGTGGTTAGCTAACTGTAGTAAAATTTTCATTGTCATATTCAAAGGAGTTTAATTTCGCGGACAAAGTTTTCAATCCAAGTAGCGACAAAGTTCACATACTTACGGTTCGCTTTTTCTGTGTTCATATTTGTATGGACTTTAAAATTTTGTATTGAGACTGTTTAAACTATTATTGTGACAGCCCACGACACAACATATTTCAGCTAGACTTCGGCAAACTTTCCGTATTGTTGTTGAAATTTTGGTCCGTCGAAAAATGTTCAGGAGAAAAGTTCAGGTGCTGATCACGGCAAGCGCTAGCATCGGCTGTCAAAATGCTCCGCCTTCTCGCACCCTAGGCCAGTAGATATAGACAGAATATGGCAAAAATTTAACAATACGATACGCAGGCCAGGACTTGCAGAAATTCTTATATTTGTTTTATTTCTTATAGCTAATAATAGGTTGATTTGAATAAAAATTGAAATTATCTGGGACAATTATGTAGAATTTATCCAACAATTTTCACGCAAACTAAACAATTGTCGTATTAGCGAAAATTTTTAAAACACAAATTAAAATAAAATAAAAACAAATGCCTACAATAGAAAACGAAGTAGGTACCTTTTATAGAAACGGAAGCCACTCGTATTTTATTTATATAAACCTCCCTTCACTCGTACTGCTTATTATTATATCTCTAAATAATAGGAAAGTGTGTTTCCGGATTGCAGAAAATATTGAAAATTAATGAGTACCTTAATATAGATCAATATTCGAATATCTTAAACTTATTTATAATTTATGGCCAAATTATCAAAAAAACAACAAAAATATTTAATAAAAAAATATTCCGTTAAAAAATGACGGTGTCACGTAAAATATTAGTTGTAATTATAACTGCAATTTGCAGAAATTTTGCAAATATTTCAGTAGTTGTAAAAATGCAAAAAATTAATTAATTTGTTTTTATTAATGTACTAACACACCATGAAAATTTGAAAAATGTTGGAATTCATGTGAATTGATTATCTCCAATGACTGTCCTACACAGCGAATACCAAAGTTGTTGGGAATTGAGCCCTCTACAACTTTGTCGTTTAGATATATATATACCTTTTATTTTTAATAAAAATGGTCCAAAAGTTGAAAAACCGCGCCACTCTCCTACTTTATCGAAGTTTTTGTTTATTATTTATATAAAGATTGTACAGAATTAAATTGTTTGCAAGTCTGTTAATAAACCTTCGTAAAATCCAAAATACCCGGCAAATCAATAAAAACACAAAATCGAAGATGGCGAACAATTTCTATAAATAATTTATGGCCATCTACTCCTCGGATGACACCTTACTGCGTCAAAAAATTAACCCATATTTTTGTTCTTTCTTAAATCAAATTTGATATGAAGTTATTGAGCTAAAAATTAAATTAATTTTTGACCTATGACCTCAAGGTCATTTAAAATTTTCGAAAATTTGAAAAATTACTGCAAAAATATTGCCGTTTTTCACTTGTTTTAATCATTAAACTGATCTTATTTCAATCATCGGAGACTATTTTATGGTCATTTAATCACTCACTTGGTTCGAACTAACGATTTCGTCTAATATCCGTTCATCATCAAATCAACCCCAGTCGAAATATTATTTTCATCGAGGATCCAGCTCGAAAATTAGCAAACCGTGTCACTAAAACCGCACTACCGTGGTTAGGATTCGTTAAATTTTAAACCAACATAACGTTGCGGTTTTATCTAGTTCATTGCCATTAAATAGATCTTCCAATTATAGTGATTAACTTTGATTTTCCTACAAATATTGTTTCATCATGTAATAACTGTTCGATACAGGCGAACGACGTGAATATTTAAATGGTGTTAAAAATTATGTGAAAAACAAGGAATAAACTCAGACTACAGGAGATAACTAGTTTATTGACGCCAGGCAAATAAAAAGAGTATTAAACTAAAATATCCGCTAACTAGACGTGGCACTGAGACAGCACGTTCAGTGCTTAACAAAATGAGACAAAGTTTCTTTGTTGCGATGGAAATATCCGGAACACGAATCTTGCATTATTAGTTTTCTACAGTATAGTTGAAACACGTAATTTAATAGCAAATAGTTTAATGAATATTTTAGATTTCGTAATGTGGAGATAATGTCAGACATAAATCGTCAAATTGTACAAATAAATAATTTGTTTCTACTCTAAAAAAAAATTAAATGTGATAACCATAGTTTTATACTATTTATATGTATAAAAGAAGAAATGACCGGGTGATCTTAGGCATGAAATTAGACATACATATTAAGAATGAATCCATGATAATCCTTCCGTGGACAATAATCCTTCTCCAAACAATTCGTTCCGGATTATTGGGAATAATTGTAGTAAAAAATAATTGTGGGTCAATTCTTTTAGGGAAGGATTGTTTGGGATGAATTGTCCAGAGAAGGATTGTGGCATTTGTCGTGAAAAAGGATTATCGTGGAGGAAGGATTATCCGGAAAGGATTATCAGGGAATATGTTACGTTTTTTTGTGCCACCCTGTATTTATATTATTCCTTTACTCAAAAGTTCATATCTTATCTTTTATAACAATATAAGTTATCTGATGTTCGTGGCATTATTTGATTGCAAAAAGAGAATCTATTTTTTAATTTGTTTTTACAGATTATCTTAAAAATTAATTCGTTTTAATTATTTTTATATTTCATATTTTGATCTATAATTCAAGTATTTCAGTTTTATATTATCATTGTTTTATATTCTTTTTCAAAAACAGAGACCACGAAATCTGGTAATTTATAAGATTTTTGTCTTATATTTACTTTATGTGAACTTTTAGGGTTTTTTTCTTGGACTGGATTTTTTCCTTTGGACTACGCTTTTTCCTTTCGTACAGATTTCCTTTGGAACAGTTTTTCTTGGACTACGTTTTTTTTCGGACCAAGCTTGTTTTTTTCGGACTACTCTTTTTCTTGGACTACGTTTTTCCTGGACTACGTGGACCACAATAGTCTTATTCTTTGAACCAAACCATTTAAGTTTCCTTTGGAGAAGGAAGATAAGAAAAACCTCAAGAATAAGCAAAGTTTTTTTAACATAAGAAAAAAGAAAAAATTTCTGATATTTTCGTTTATAATAAATAAAACAAATATAAAGTTTAATTTCCTTAAACTCACAAAAAGAAAGAAAGGACGGATTTTGAAATATATCATAGTTTTTTTTGTCAATTGTTTTTAATTACATCAAAAAATCAATTAGACTGGCGTCCACATTTTTTTTATTTAATATTTTACTTCTGATATATTTCAAATCCTATTCGTGGAACGAACCCAGAATAAAAAGATTTGAGCTTAAATCACGTTTATTATTTATTATCAACAAATTAAAGTATCGTTTTAAATAATTATCCGGGAAGGATTATCCGGGAAGGATTATCTGAGAAGGATTATCTGGGAAGAATTATCCGGGAAGGATTATCCAGGCAGATTCTTCGAGAAGGATTATCTGGGAAGAATTGTTTGGGGAAGAACTTACCCGAAAGGATTTTGTCACGGATAAGAATGTATTAAAACATTGAATAAATAACTTCGTAGATCCTGATAAAAAAATTAAGGAAATAGTCAAAATTTAAGAAAGAAAAGGAATTATAGGGATGGAAAGCATTGATGAGACAAACAATACTAAAAATAGCATAAGCTAAAGAAAAGAAAGATAATCGAGAGAACCAGAATAATACCAAAATTTTATTGGCTATTTATTCTTATATGAACGTATGTTTTTTGTTGATATGGAGGTGATTATACCGCGACCTATAAGGTCTATTGTGTCCTCTTCTAGTGCTTATCGTTGCGGATGTCTCAGTGATTAGAGCACCCCGTCCAGATCTTTTCTCCTCAGGAGATTTGGAATGTCTGACGGTTTCAGATTCGCTAGATCTCTCTATCCTCTATCTGATATGCTTCCATGTATTGGGCCCTTAGGTTTTGCAAAGCAGTCCATAATGAGAGTATGTGGATTGAGTTTTCAACCTCTAAGTCACAAAATCTACATTTTTCTTCTTCTGCTAGTCCAAGCTTCTTAAAATATTCTCTCAGCCGAGAATGTTCTGTTATTATGCGAACCTTGTTTTTACTCAGGTTGATACATTCTGTGGATATCTTCTTTTTATTTCTTCTAGTATCATGCTGTTACTGATCCCCCAAAAAATATGAATAGTTCGCGATCTCATTTTAAAAAAAAATCGTTGTGGCAAAACGTACCTCAACAAAAACTTGAGCTAAAACTATAAAACAACATAAAGACATTTTGAGGATAAGGAAATAAGTTTAAATATTAATTTTGTTATTGTAGACAACCAACAATGCTTGTCGGTGGTTGCCTACTTTAAGGTGCTAAGGCACCGGATCATTTTATTTGGATTGGTAACACTGACAGCTTGGTAGGACTGAAAAAGAAGAAGAGAGTTGGGGATTTTTCAGGCGGAAATATTTGATTAGTATGTTTTTTAGCTGTTGAGGGATGGAGTAAGATTAGGGTTGTAATTTTATGTTTGTTATGTGAGTTTATTTTGTGAAATATAAAGAAATACGATCATCTTCGTTTTATTTGATACGACGCCGGAGGCCCCAACATTATAAACGTTTTTTTATGAATTTCCTGTTTTTTGAGCAT
The DNA here is from genome assembly GCA_963243735.1 of Neocrepidodera transversa. Lineage (NCBI taxonomy): Eukaryota > Metazoa > Arthropoda > Insecta > Coleoptera > Chrysomelidae > Neocrepidodera > Neocrepidodera transversa. The sequence continues at coordinate 31,300,770 of OY725339.1, forward strand.
TTTTTTACTTTTTGTCCATTTTGGAGGATTTTTATGTATGTTTTATGTATATTTATATATTTTTTACTACACATTATTTGTGTATTTCTTTCATTTTTCATTTATTTTTTGTGCATTTCTTGATTGAATCATTTTTATGAATTATTTTTATTTTACATGTATTTTTATGCATTTTGTTGGAAATTTGTCAAATACTTTAGTCTGCATTTTTCTACGTATTTTGGTATGTTTTTTTGTGCATTTTTTAATTTTAAATGAAATATGTTGTCTATTTTTTGAGCATTTGTGGTACCTTTTTCTATACATTTGAGCATGTTTTGTGGATTTTTTATGTATATTTTATAAATATTTATTTTTTATCGATAAAGATATTGATATTTTTATTTTAATGCACATTTTCTACATTTTTATGCATTTCCGATTCTGTTTGTATACATTTTTTAATGGTTTTTCATTTCCATTTTTTGTGTATTGGTTTTGAGTTTTAGTGTACTTTAATTTTTTGTCTATATTTTTTTTTGATCCTTCTTTTAAAGAATTTTTATGCATTTTTTAATCACATTTTTTTACAATTTTTGACAATTTTATTTGCATATTTCATATATTTTCTGTGCGTTTTTATTGCTTTTTGTGCTGTTCTTATGCACGTTTTGCGTATTTTTTATGTATTCTTTTTCAGATTCACTTAACAATTTTTCTTTAATGCATGTTGTATGTTTTATACGATTTTTGTATTTTTGTTGTGAATTTTTGTGTATTTTTGTGCATTTCATCCACTTTATGCATTTTTACGAATTTTAAAGCATATTTAAGCAGTTGAAGCGTTTTTATACAATCTAAATGTATTTTTATGCATTTTTTGATTTTATTATACATGTATTTCATTGTGTAATTTTCTACATCTTTTTATGCACGTTTGCATGGCATTTTTTTCAGTTAGACATTTTAGTAACTTTTTCTGTTTCAATTTTTTTGCACTTATAATTTTGACAGTTTTTCTATTTTTTTAACAATTTTATTTGACAGTTTTTTGATCAATAAATTTTTTTCTTCTAGACACCGTTTTCAGTTACAATTTCTTTTGTCACTTTTTTAATTACACTTTTTTCGTTTCAATTTTTTTGAGAGTTAAAATTTTTTTGTTATTACAGTTTTTACAGTTTTTGTCAGTAAAAATTTTGTGAATATTACAATTTTTTAATTGGTTTTCGACTTACAACTTTTTTGACAATTTACTAAATGTTTTCTTCTATTTACTATTTTTATATTTTCTCCAGTGGAAATTTTTTATCAAATTTCGTTTCAGTTACAATTTTTTGGTCACTTTTTTTCAGTTACTCTTTTTTCAGGTAATTTTTTATGGCAGTTGAAATTTTTGTTAAACTTACAATTTTAACGTTTTTTCAGTTACAATTTTTGTCACTTTTTGGAGTTACCACTTTGTCACGTTTAAATTTTTTTTGACAGCTACAATTTTTTTGATAATTTTATTTTACAGTGACAATTCATTTAATAGTCATTTTATTCATTATTTTTTTTCTTCTGGTTACTAATTTTTTTATACTTTTTCTAGTGACAATTTATTTTTTTGACATTTTTTGTTACACTTTCTTCAGTTTTCATGTTTTTATTTAAAATTCTTTTGACAATTTAATTTAACAGTAACAAGTTATTTAACAGTTATTTGCACGATAATTTTTCTTTTTTTTAAGTTACAATTTTTTTTGCCAATTTCTTCACTTACGCTTTTTTTAGATTCAATTTTTTTGGTAGTTACAATTTTTTGTAGTTATAATATTTCAAGGACAGTAACAATTTATTTATAAGTTTTTTGGCCCATTAAAATTTTTTGTTCCAGTTATTATTTTTTAATAATTTTTTCAGTGATAATTTTTTGATATTTTTATTTTCAAGATATGACAGAAGCAATATGTCACGGAATTTAACTTGCAATATTTCATTTGAAAGACCTTGAAAAATTCTATTTAGAATAGTCAAAATTTCTCCAACTGTCACCTGTCAAAAATAAAAGTGTGAAATTTTTAAATTTTAACATTAAATATCTGAAAAAGTACAAAAAAATGCTTTTCGGTTAGTCGTTAGAAGAACCAGTTAGTTTTTATCCGACATCAGTCAAACTGAACTGTGACTGTCAACAAATGACAGAAGCTATATGACAGGGAATTTGACATGCAATATGTCATTTGAAAGACTTTGAGAATCCCTATTCAGAACAGTCAAAATTATTTCTCTAACTGTCATCTGTCAAAAATAAAAAAATACCAAAGTTTGAAACATGAAAAAGTGTTCGTCTCTGGATACTTGTCGAGAAAGTTTTGGGGCGACATAACCGATTTTTTTTTGATACAATTTTTTTATTTTTTCCGTTATTATGAAATTTTAACTTGGACTATAATTTTTATATAATTAATAATTATTTGAATTGCATTAGGTTTTATATTCTTATTTGCCAATTTAACCATGAAATTTTAAATGATATTTTGCTTCTTCCTTTCCATACATAATAACAGATATATTCATAGTTTAATAAAACGCATATATGTTAGAAAATATTCTTAAGTTTTCCATTAAATTATTCAGATTAATTTCCAACATTAAAGCCAAAAATAAATGAATTCTTTTATCCAAACAATTCTTTTCTTATTAAAACAAAGCCTTGGGTCGTTTTCTTAACAGCCGACTCACTTAATTAAAATTTTCTTGACTATGAACACTTGCCGCATAAAAACCCATTCCAATTATCGCTGCGCATTGCAACCCGGAAAAATTGGAAGCTTAAGTTTAAATGAGCTTTAATGAAGTTGCAGGCATTTTTCAATTTCCAATAATTGGGCGTGTAAAGTTTGTTAAAATGAGTTTGTTAACATACTACTATTTACAATATAATAATAGAATATTTAAAATATTTCTCTTAAATTGGAATAATTAGTTGTTAGTTAACAATAATATTTAAAATCCTTATTGTTTATTGATGAGAATTATAGGTTTTTCATTTCTATACTACTTTTTAATAAGAATAAAATATTAACATGTTTAAAAACATCTTATTTAAAGTAAAAGTAAATTCAAACAGTGGCCCAAAAAAATATGAGAAAATTTCAAACATGAACAATTGCAAAATTTATAAAACATAAAGATTCCAAAAGCAAGGTTTCTAGTTTTTCTCAAATACAATAAAACCGAAAGGGTTAGTGAAAATTCAAAACAAAGGTTGTTAATGAGGAAAAAATTTCCAAATTTGCGAGTGCAACTTCGTAACGCTGCCAAAAAACTGACCATGACAAGTAATTTTTTGATACTATTAAAAATTAATTTAAAAATGTACAAAAAATTGTAATCCTTTAAATACTTAAAAAAATAAGGCTTTATAAATTGTGTCTCTAATGAAGTTACTTTCCGTGATTATTAACATATTTAAATTAAATAGCACACGGCACTGGATATAGAATTACTTTAAAATTATGTGAGAGGCCAGATGTACTAGTTGTAACCGCCGCAGAAAGATGGAGTCACTCGCGTACTTGTTTCGCATACCAGCCGACCTTAAGCTCCAGTCAGACGCAGCGACTTGCCTTCCCGGTCTTTTTGCACAAATGGTTAGTGCAAATAGACGGAACACCCCACGGTACATTCTTCATTGAAAGTGGCTGTTCGGAGCAATGTTGACCAGGGATGAATTGTTTTATAATATAATAAACGACATACTCATCCGCAATGGAATCCCTTTCCTACCTCATGCCATTCCCCCCCCCCCAAAATTCCATACCCTGAATGTATGTGCCGTAGACGTAGTGATGGAGAATATCACCACAAGGTTTATCTCATATTACAACCGCCGTAGACAAAACCTATCGGAAAACCTTCTGGACTACTTCTCCACCCTACCTCGAGCCGTTCTCTTTGGAGACCTGAACTCCAGACACACGCAGATTGGTGATCTTCACGCCTCCAATGCGAATGGCTCGTCCTCTCCAATCTCCTCATCGACCTTCCTATCTTTAGAGTAACCAACACATCCCCCACCTTCATGGGACACCTAGGAAGCTCTATCTCCGACCACATCCTGCTCACAGACAGATGTAGGTATCAGGTCGAGGATAGATGATTCATTGGGGCCTCCATCACCTCAGATCACCAATCCTTAAGGGTCGAAACCTCCCTTTTTGACCGCATCCCGCTCAACACAATTCCACATAAGATCATATAAAAATGTAAACTGACCCCTATTCCAAAGCTCCATCTCTGATAACCTTCCCGAAAATCCCATCCTTGAGTCCAATGAAGACATAGATTACATTGCCAAATCCATAAGCACCACAATTTCCCAAGCCCTGGATGATGCTGTTCCCCAAATGAGAATAAATGCCTTTCCCCCCCCCCCACATACTATCCAACATCCGGCTTTACCGCGAGTTTGTTAGAACCAAAGACCGTCAAGATAAGTGGGTTGAGATCACCTCAGACCTCGATCATAGGGACGGGTCAAAGTTCTGGCACAAACTGGCGGTACCTTCCTGAAACCCTTCTCCCTATCCTCACCATCCTCATGAGCTCCTGCCTACAGCACTCCCACTTTCCAATCTGCTGGAAACCCACCACACTATCCTCATCCCTAAACCTCAAAAAGGCTCAATATCCCCGAACTCCTACAGACCTATACCCCTGACGAATGTTCTGGGTAAGCTCTTTGAAACACTTCTCAAGGAGCATATCTGGGACTTTCTTAATGAAAGGAGAACGATCCCCCAATTCCAACATGGATTCAGGTCTGATCACTCCACCCAAGATGCACTAGTTAGATTCCACACACCAGCAACCAAATCTCTCAACCTTGATCACTGTGCATCGGCAGTCGTGTTTAATGTCCAGAAGGCTTTCGATCAAGTCTGGCATGAAGCTTTACGACATCAATCTCCCTACCCCATTCATCAAACTAATCTACTTCTACCTACAAAATAGATTCATCAGAGTCAAAGTGGGAAACTCCCTCTCAGATCACTTCACTTCCCAATCTGGAGTCCCATAGAGCTCCGTCCTAGCTCCTGTCCTCTATGTCATATACACCCATGACATTCCCCAACCTCCTTCACCTAACCAAGTCATCCAACTCTACGCTGATGGCACACAATTTCCGCTCCTTCTACCAGAGCTCTAAACACCAAAACACCACAACTCCTTAATCGATTCGCACGATGGTGTAGCAAATGGAGGGTTACCCTGAATCCCCAAAAAACCCAACTCATTATATTCAAACATCCCATCTACTCACGACAATCCAATCAAACCCTCAATGACATGAACCTTAGGCTCCGGGAAGAGAGACTTGTCCCTTCGAATGAAGTTACCTACTTGGGAGTATGCTTCACGCATACACTCAATTGCGACTGATTTTTTAATTAAACAAATCCAAATAATTTTTTGAAAGTATAAAATGATTTTGATTTTTAGGAAAATTCTAATAATTTTTTGAGAGTACTTAGCTATAAAATTTTCAGTTCATAAAAATCCAAAGAATTTTTGAGGAAAATGCGCATAATTTTTTTGGAGTAGCAAATGATTTCCTAGCTGAGAAAAATCTAAACAAATTTTTAAAAATTTTCTGTTCAGAAAAATCCACAAATTTTTTTAGAAGCAGCAAGTACAAATTATTTTTTAGTTGATAAAAAATAAATTTTTTTTTAGAAAAATTCTCTTAATGTTTAAATAGTAACAAAAGTATTTTTTAGTTGAGATTAATTTTTCTGTTCCAGAAATTTTACAAAATTTTTGAGGGTAGAGATCAATTTTTCAGTTCATAAAAATCCAAAAATAATTTTTAGACAAATTCGTTAAATTATTTAAAAAAATATAGAGATTTTTTTTGAAAAAGTCAAATGGTTTTTTCAGAGCAAAGATCATAAAATTCCAAATATTTTATTTAGAAAAAATTAACTTATTTTTTTTAGGAATAGCGAGTGATTTTCTATTTAAGAAAAATTGCAGTTTTTGAGACAAGAGAGTCATTTCCTACAAATAGTTTTTTAAGAATAGGGATTAATTTTCCTTTTCAGAAAATTCGCATGATTTTTGAGCATAGGTATAGTGATTTTGCTTTTTAGGACAATCCAAAAAAAATTTTTCTGTATATAAATTAATTTTTCTTAAAAAAAACCTTGAAAGTAGAAAGAGATTTATTAGTTGAGAAAAATTCAAACAGTATTTTGAATTTCTGGAAGTCATTTTTAAATAAGAAAAAAAAATACTATGAATTAAATTAACACTATCAACAATTTATTGAGGTTATGGAATTGTTAAACACAGTGGAGATGAAATATAAAAGTGTAAATACGATGGTGGATTTATATCTTAGTTTAGCTAAAAACAAACTTCTTTTGTAATCCAAGTAAGGAGCTAAAGTATAGTAAATATTTATTTCTATTTAATCTTGTATACATTTTCGGTAAAATAAAAAACTGATAAGCTTAAAACCGCATGATTGTTTTTTAAAATTGTGAAATGCAAATCCTATTACGCTCGAATGGAAAAAAATAATTCGAAACTGATATTTGCTGCAACCACAATAATATGATAGGTAGTCTCTGTTTTTACTAAATTGTCTATCAACAAAAAACATTTTTTTAAAAGCCAAATTACAGTTCAGCCATATATGAACTAGAGATTTTTATTGGTTAAAAATTAAATGTTTCTTTTTTTAATAAATAAATAGTTATTGATGCTGACATTTAGTATTTTTAAATTATTAATAAAAAATAACAAACAGGAACTTTAGTTTATTTACTAATGCCTGAAATTAAATATATCCAAACTATATTCGTAATTAACGTAGAAAAATTGCTATAAAATCATTAATCAAAAATGGAAAATGGTTTAGAGAAAACTGACATAAACCGACGAAACGACATTTTTTATCCCTTACACACTGTCAATAGTTTTGAAGAAGGTAGCGACCGATCGTAATACCCTAACCCAAAGCATACTCAAAAAAATCTTATAATTCAATCATTAGAGGTAGAGTTTCGGGTCTAAGTGAAATTCGGTGGCGCGAAGAAATATATATAAAATTTTTTTTAAAGAAAAATATATAAATTTTGTGGATAAAAAAAAATATTGTTACAATATTTCCAGAATCGTAAACTGGCAGAATTACAAATTTCTAATTCTAATTAAATGGGAAGATTAACCGTAATGCAATTTAATACTTCTAGGAGAATTACCAGTTTTGTTGAATCCTAGCTTTCCACTTTCTAAATACCTCTTATTAAGCCAGCTCTGTACATTAGAGCTAATGGTTTATCTTCAATCTGTGTGCGATGAATCGGTGCTACATTACCAGATATTCTGATTTTGATTAATATCTGGCTCACGAATTCACGTGATTGTATGCTGAATAGTAATTCACAGTATACATGCAAACATGTCAAATATCTGCATAAGTGTACGTTTCTGTTATAGGACAAACGCACCACGTTCATATCTATATACAGTGCGGAATTTTTATTTTTTTCATGGATAAATATTGTGTTAGAAATGGTTTGTTCTGTTATAGTGACAAATATTTTCCACATAAGTAGTTTCCTAATAAAAAAATTAAATGCAGTGAAGAACAAAAAACATTTTCGCAAGGCAACTAGCAGGACTATTTAAGGATATTCATTTGCAACTATATTCAACCTAGCAAAAATGAAAGAAATATGAAACAGTCCTGGGAATGGTTCTTTAAAGTGGGCTTTTTTAATATTTTATTACGTATAAAAAATGTATCAGTATGGATGCGCAGTAGTACTAAAAATTTACTATTTAGAATGGTTGGACATCATTGGATCTACATGAACACAAAAATAAAAACTTTTATCAAACACAAAATAAAACGCGCAACTAATGATATTCGTACCAACAAATGTGACTAAGTAGTTGGTCACTCAAACAATCACTGGACCATACAAAACAGTCAAGAAGAGAATCACGGTATCATAGTAACCGAATAGACTAAAGAGCTAAAGCGTCTTTTGGGTAAAAAATAAGGACCGGTTGTAACGGCATAGGTCAATTATGGTTCTGCGTTGAACAAAGTTCAACTGGGCATTTGCCTCCGATCAAATTAGCTAAAATTTGGATATGTTATTCGTTTCGGCATCCTGAACAAAAGTCTCAATGGGCACAAAGCTCAATTTTGCTTATTTTGGCTCTAAAACTCCACTAATTTACTATTATTTACTACTTAAAAGGTTAATCTCTTCGACAGTTTGGTATTTGTTTTTGAGTTTGCCGAGTTCAAAACTGATGTTAAAAAATCGATGTTGACAGTTTGCAGCTGTCAGATAACTGTCAAACAACAAGCAATAATCAAAATTGATAAAATCCACATGTAAATATATGTTTTTGAGCTTTCCGAGTTCAAAACTATATTGACCGTTGACAGATATCAAATAACTGTCAAACAGCATGTAACACTCGAAATTGATAAAATTGACATGTGATCATATGTCTTTAAGGTTGCCTAATTCTAATCTGATGCGAAAAAGACGATACTGACAGTTGAGTACTATCGTTAATTAAACATTTGACTGTGCATGATAATGTATCAAGATAGATTATTGCTTGTTGTTTCACAATCAATTGACAGCTGTCAACTGTCAATATCGTTTTTTGACATCATTTTTGAAGTCAAAAACATATTTACATGTAGATTATTGCTTGTTGTTTGGCAGCTGGTTGACAGCTGTCAACTGTCAATATTTTTATATTGGCATTGTATTTGAATGCAGCGATCTCGAAACCATAAGAGGGTATTTTTTGTTAGAGCAGCAAATACTAAACTTTCGAAGAGATTAGCCTTTTAATTAGTAAATAATGGTGAATCCGTGTAGCTTTGGAGATCGGTAGGAGCTAAAATAAGCAAAATTGAGCTTTGTGTCCATTGAGACTTTTATTCAGGATACCGAAATGAACAACATATCTAAATTTCAGCCAATTTGACCTGGAGCCAATTCCCATAAGGTTTGCGCGGGGTTCTTAGTGTATATACGTCTATTCTATTCTATATTCTAGCTGAATTGGGCGTGGAAAATTCCACCTGAACTAAGGCTCTAGGCCTATTGTTCCCCGCTAGTACTCTTGACAATGTCTAGAATATTTCTGATGTTATTCGCTATCTCTTTGGGTTGAGGATACTGTACTACTTTCCCTCTTCAGATCCCGGCAGTGTCCTAATATATGAAGAAGAGTTTCATCTTCTTCCTCACATTTCCTGCATATGGAGTCTTCTTATAGCCCTATGCCTTTTATAATCTAGGCCAAAGAAAAATAACTATGGTATAAACACATTTCTGTAACCTTAAAGGTGTCGAAATTAATAACAATATAATGATCCAGTTGTGTAACTGTCACGTAACGTAATGCAAATCAACAAAAAAAATGGTGAATCAACAATAGTACGAAAAAACACCGCGCATCCTTTTTTTGACACAAAAAATTCTTCAGTCGGTAATTCATGCTCCGTTTGTCAAGAACAAAAAAAGGGAGATTCGAAAAAATCTGCCCATCAGTTTTTTCTTAGAAAAAAAAATAAAAAGTTTCGGTTAGATTCTGCCGGAGCAGAATTCATTCGGAAATTAAGAGTGCAATTGTAACGTATTAACTTTGGCCAATACAATACAATGAAAATTTGTTTGTACTTGACCGAGGTTAAGTTACATGTGGCGATGGCAGCTTTTCATCGGAGAGCATTATGGGAAGTGCATTAGGAATACATCATAACCCTGTGGGCGCCATGCAACTTTGAAATGAGATCGCTAAGTCCATAAATTTAACTAAGTTGCAGAAAGTCAAAATTTTTGCGATTTGCGTGAGTTCGAACAATAAAATTCACAAATATTTGATATTCAAATTTTATTTAGTATGTGTTAGTAAACAATCCCAAAAATAAATAAAAATATAAATATAAGTGATATAACAGCCCGACGCAACTATTTTGTCGTTTTGAATGTTTCATAAAAAAAAAAGAAAAAATTACTTAAAACACAAAAAAAATAAAATACTATAGTTCACATTTATGACTACTGTTTAGTAGTAAACAAATTTGCAATTGAACTGATGGCGAGTTTTTCTTATTACAACTCTTTTCAGGTTGTGTTTTATAAACAATTTCTAGATTAATTAAACATAAAAAAAAATAATTACAGTTGTTATAAGTTGGGCGTAGAAATGTGAATAAAAATTTGTCACTTATCGAACAAACAAATGAAATTGAAATAGTTAACGCAATTATGAAAAAATAAGAGGTTAGTAAGTAAATGATTATTTTCTGGCCTGATATCCGAAGTGCCAAGTAAATTTCCAATTTACTTGCATACAGGAACTCTCAATTTTGGTCAGAAAGCTCGAACATGAATCCATCCAGATATTCGGCTGCGTATTTAGTCGATCGGTTGAGCAGTGTAGGTGTTAAGTACTCTCAAACCTAACTGGACATCAAACAAAATTGACAGACTGTGGATATCGAAAAAAAATTCAAACCACACCAAGAAGGTTCATCCCCTATCCTCAGCATACGGCGAGATAAATAATGTCGTCTAAGATAATAACAACTAGACGATAATGGTAATTAAAGCCAAATTCAAAACTGAACTACAAACCCTTAACGAAAGGGTTATATCCCACACAAATCACAAAGGGAGACAAAATCAAAAAAAAATTTCACGTAAAGCGAAAACGTGCCCGGTTCACCGGCTTAACCAAATATCACCATCTTCAGGCCTGCGCAAAAATCATTGTTCAC